>CP125844.1:23969736-24521218 GCA_030408175.1 Trifolium repens | reverse complement strand
AGACAGCGGAAACAACAGATAACAACAGGTACAACAAGATTATTGAATTTGAAATAACAACAAGAAATGGAAAAGCATGAAAGAAATGCGTCCTCCAAGCAAAGCCACGAGCACACCGAACAGTATACCTCAACCGACCTGCTTATCTGAAAATAATTGTTTGGATTGGGGTGAGACAACTAAGCCTCAGTGAGTCCTACTACCCTCCTAGAGGTGACTACACCGGGGAAACCTAACAGTCATAGCATAAATTTCTAATATAGCATAACTCATAAGCATAATAATAATGGTGTAACACACAATTAATCTTATTCATTTTAACTCAAGGACACTCTGAGGTGAGCATATCTCAGAGGCCTGACATATCCGTCAACCGATTCGGTCACGGCATACAGCTCACATAGTCATAACCTAATGGATTATCCCATTGGGAGTCCATAACGCGATAACTCAAGATCGCTCATGACTGACTGTTCTAAATTAGTTGATTCTACCATATTTTACCAAAGTCCCAGGGGAGCATGCTTTTCTAAGATTCCCTAGGTTATACCCTAAGATTATCTGTGATTAACATGCTGTTTTACATTATATAACTGTACTATTGCATATACCAAATTCAGATGAGGACATAAAACGAGTGCTACGGTCCTGTTTGGAAAATTCTGAAAAGTTCCTGTTCCTGTCAAGCTCGCCTCGCGAGTTGTCACTCGCCACGGCGAGTTGTTCAGGTCATGCCCTGTGTAAGCTCGCTACGGCGAAGAGGAGCTCGCCATGGCGAGATTATAGGTCCTGTGCCAAATTCGCTCGCCCGGCGAGTTGTTACTCGCCAGGGCGAGGTTCATCAGCATGAAGGACCCAGCTCGCCATGAAGGCTCGCTCTGAGCTCGCCAGAGCGAGTTTACTCAGAACTTGTTCTGTTTTGCGAAATTTCAAAAATTAACCTTTTAAACACCTACAATCCTCATCCTAAGGCATGCAATCATACAATACATATAATATACGACAGAATGGAGAGGAATTTGGGAGTTAATTCCTCTCACACAACAAATTTCTTAAATCCTAAGTTAACATGCAAAGTTCATAATTTTGGGGAATCTAACTAACTAACCTAAGAACCCACCTGGAATGAAGCTTTAATCTTGCTTCTGGGCTCCTAAGAACAGCTACTGCAACCCTCTACAAGCCCCACGAACTCCAGACCAAGGATTGGAAGATTTGAACCTTTGAAACCCTTATGCTTAGCTCTACGAATTTGAGTTGGTTTGATGCTTAGAACCTCTGATGTTGAGTCTATTTATAGTGGTTAAGAGGTGGTTTGTAACAGTACAGAGTTTGTCTCTTGTTTTCTTTGCATGTAGTATTATTGGTCATGAAAATGTGAGATGAAAGTTGTTGTTGTGTAGTGACATGTGATGCATGGGAAGGTGGTGATTCAAAGCTTCAGAACTGATGTATACAGAGGTGGAATCTCTGCAAGTTGAATGTGATTATGGGGTGAAGCCAAAACCTTGAGTTAGTGAAATTTGAGAAATTTGGATGTTGTGTTTTGTTGTGGGTGGCGTGAGAAATGAGAGAAATGGGGGAGGGAGTTTTCTGATTTTCTGAAGTAATGAGAATGAATAATGAAAGCTTGGTTGCATGCTAAGCTAAGGGGGAGTTGAGTGGAAGTGTGAGTCATGGCTAGGGGGAGGGAGAGAGTGACACGTGAGAGGGGAAAAGAGAGGTGGAGGAGGGAAGTTTGAAATTTCTCTTGGGTGTTAATTAGTCATAAGAGTAAAGCTAAGGTGTATTTTGTGGAGTCTTAGACTTAATTAAAATTACTAACTTGCACATAACACCTTAATTTCAAGACTTTAATTAATAACACCACTAATTAATTTAAGAAAAATTAGGAAAAACTCTAATTAAAATTAATTAGGTAATTTAGGGTGTGAGATATTACAGAAGATTATCAAATAAGCAGTAACAATATTCCTTTATATTGTGACAATACTGCAGCTATTCACCTCTCTAAAAACCCTATTTTACATTCAAGAGCTAAGCACATTGAGATTAAACATCATTTTATCAGAGACTATGTTCAAAAAGGAGTAATTGATCTCAAGTTCATTGAAACTGAAAATCAATGGGCTGATATCTTTACAAAACCTTTAGCTGTTGAACGTTTTGATTTTATCAAAAAGAATCTGAAAATGATGGAAATCTCTGATTAACATAGACTCTGATGAAAAATTTGTGTTTGTAAGAATCTAATAGTAATCAGAAGCTGAAGTCATCAGAAGCTTCTGTATCAGAAGTTGTGATGAGGACATCGTCTGACAAACTATCAGAATCTGATTAGAAGGTAAATAGTTCTGGCGCGTAAGTTAAAATCTTTTATAAAAAACCCTTTTCATTTTCCCTCACTTACGTGTCAGTTATTTAAATAATCCTTTGATACACGTGTCTTAGTGCAAGAGGATAAAGAAGTTGGTTAATGATGATTAGCATTTCTAATTCCCATTTGTGGTAAAATACTCTACTACCCCTACGTGTTTGTACTTGTTTTTGCGCGAAACTTTCTATTTAAACACACTAACTGTTCACATTCACACTTTTGCACTCTCACAACCTACACTTTCATCTTCTAAAACTCAGAGCAATTTCTTTCTCCCTCATTAGAAACCCTAACCCTCAAACTCCATCAATGGCTTCAATCATTCCAAGAGATTGTATTATCGACATTGCTGACTCCAAACCTACCAAGTTTGCTAAAGATCATCGTCCGTACAAGTATGATGACCTAAACCTTGCGATTGAAAATCCGGTTGATCTAGATGGGTTAAGAGTAAACGGATTCGCCAATGTAGTCAATCTGTTCAAAAGACAAGGTTTGGAATGCTATTTTGATTTTCTTAATGGTCCAACTTATACTGAAATGGTGAAAGAATTCTGGATGAAAGCAACGGTTATCAACAAAGACGTGTACGTTCAGAGAATCAAAAATATGGTTGAAGAAAATCCTGAACTTCAAGGTAAAACTCCAGAACAAATGGGTTTGAAACCTTTCACATCTACAGAGATTGAATCGTTTGTGGCTGGATTCAGAATCTCTATCAGAGTATGTAATATTTGTGAGGCTCTGAAGATAGACCGTGGTGGTCTTGTACTCAGAAACTCTGATGAGATTGGTCCTGATGTTGAGGAGTTCATATTCAAACCTAAGGCTGATCCCAATGAAAAGTTTGAATGGACCAACACCTGCAAAGTCATCTACAAGATTTTGATTGACAGTATTCTGTCTAAGTTGGGAGGCACTGATCAAATGTCAAATCTTCAGAAGCTGTTTACATTTCACGTTGGTAAAGGAAACTTTGTAGATATGGGTAAGCTTATCTTTGATCATCTTGCCAATTCTATTCTCTCTTCCAAATCTATTGTGCGACACTCAAGGCTACTTAGTCATATGTTTGCACAGTGTGGTTTATTGGATACAATCACTCCGTTTCTCCCAGGATATGGTTCCTTTCTGCTTAGTTCTAAATTCGTAAATAGCACTACGCTAAGGTACATAAAACTGGTGAAAAACAATCAGATTGTTCATCCAACACACCCACTGCTGATCAGAGACTCTGAGAAAGACATTGATGAATGTAGACTTGTGCATGTCAGTGATAGTGCTGCTAAGAGAGTTATAGAGGCACATGTTGTAGGAGATGGACAACCTACAAAATTAACCATCAGACAATCTAGGATTCTGGAGCAACCAACCAGAGTTCAACTTGCCAAAAGGAAAGCTGTTAAGAGTCCTGCTGAGAAGAAGGTTGCTAAGACTCAGAAGACAAAAGCTCCTAGATCTTCAAAGAAACCTAGGGCTAGGAAAGTGGTTTTAGAGGATCTTACAGAAGAGGAAAAGGATAATGCTGCGTTACAGGCAGCTTTGGAAAAGATTAACAAGTTCACCAAGAAGCAAGAAGAATTGAAGGATGGATATGAGTGTGGTATTGATGAATCAGCATTTGATGAGATGCATAAGAAGCTTCCTAAAAGGAATGATCCTCATAATCTGCTGGAACAACAGACTCTGTATGGAAATGAAACTGGTAAGTTTTCTAATTTTGTTGGAGGCAGCAAAGCAGTTAGTAATTATTTCAAAAGACTTCAATTCCCTTATGAAATCAAAGTTAAACACACTCTGAATAAGATTTTAAAAGGAGTTAATTCTGAGAAAGACAACGTTCTTTC
The DNA here is from genome assembly GCA_030408175.1 of Trifolium repens. NCBI lineage: Eukaryota > Viridiplantae > Streptophyta > Magnoliopsida > Fabales > Fabaceae > Trifolium > Trifolium repens. The sequence continues at coordinate 24,516,994 of CP125844.1, read as the reverse complement.
TGAGAATCAACCAACTTCAGAGCAGTTTAACCCCATCCTAACTAACCCATCAGAATCTCATGCTAATCCTATATGTAATGATGCAGCACAAGCTTCCACAAGTACTGCACCTCTCATTCAAAATCTGAATGAAGATTCTGATCGTACACCCTCACCACCACCTGAAAAATCCCCCACACACCATGATAATCAAATTCTCAAACCTACCCCAAACTCTGAAAATGTTGAACCAGAGTCAACCCAAGAAAAATCATCACCTCCACCAGAAAATGAATCACACCCACAATCACCTCCACCAGAACATACTCAACCAGAAAATGAAAAACCAAAATCACCAGAACCTACAGTGACTGAAGTGGTTAATCCTGAAGCACATGCTGTTGATCAATCCCCACATCATATGGATAAGGACAACTCATGTACTCTACCCACACCCCTCAAGCAACAATTCCAACAAATTGATGAGTCTCTGAATCAAGAAGAAATTCAGAAAACCCCTCCTCACCAAACCAATCATCTCAAGACCCTAATGCATGATCTATCTATGGATTGCATCTATGTTCCACCTCACTTACCTTCCAGAATTATCAATGAACCCCTAGAGCAAACCCAGGATGATATCACTAACTTTCTGCAAGCTGTTGACAAGAACATTAGAAGACTGTCCAGTGTCATTCCTAACAGGTCTATTGAAACGGCACATATCAACAAAGAGTGTGACCTTATGGAACAGAATCTGGTGTATATGATCAGATCAGTGAGAGAAGCTTACACCAGGGATTTAAACGTCAGGAATGAGATTGCTAGAAAGGAAGAGGAAGATAGGTTGGAAAGAGAGAGATTAGAAGCTGAGGAAAGGGAAAGGAAGAGGTTGGAAGATGAGCGCATTGAGAAGGAAAGGCAAGAAGCTCAAGCTAGAGAGGAAGCTAGACTAGCAGAAGAGGCTAGAAGAGCTGCTGAACAAGCAATACTTGAGAACATTGCTCGAAATGCACCAGAATATGCTCAACACATCAGAGAAAATCAAGAGAATATTCAGAGAAGAATTGATGAGCATTCATCTATGCTGGCTGCAATTATGACTACTCTCCAGAGCATCAATGCCAGATTACCACCTCCACCTTAAAACCTAGGATTCTATGCACTTGTTACTTTTAATTCATTATTATGTTCTGTCTTTTTTTTTGTTTGTAACTGGCTGAATTCTACTCGTTTATATACTATGTTTGTTGATTATTTATTGTGTTTGGTTATTATTAATTTACTTCTTGAATCTATTTTCTGCTTTCATAATTTTTTTTTGACAAATATCAACACAAAGATTTCACAGCTAAATCAAGAGTTTATTCAATTGAAAATTGTTGATTACATAAGTTTTTATCCAACTTTTCACTTGGATTCTACATCAAAAACAGCTAGTTCTAAATCTAGCTTATTAGAATCTAAGGAAAATGGAAGAATTCACAACATTCTCTTTGCTTCCTTTTGGGAAATCGATGAGAAGTGATCTCATTGATTATGAAGAGGGGTATTCTTCCCTAGGAGGAACATATGTACTCAAGAATTCCTTCCAATCAGAATCCCAATCAGATTCTGACTCGGATAAGGACTCTTGTTGTTTGGTCTTGGATCTTGTTTGATAATTGGCTCTGACAGGAGCAGAAGTTGATGCCTTCATCTTCTGAGGTTTCTTCTTAGACTCTGAGTCTTGTTGAATCTTCACTTTCTTCTTCTTCTTCTCCTGTGATTTCTTACTTTTGATCACTCTTCTATCCTTATCCATTGTTATGTTTCACAATGAAATGGAAGTGTTGAGTGAAATGACAAAGTGATGGTCCTTATATAGTGGATTCAAACCAGACAAGTTCATGGTTTTACGACAAATCATTTAATTGGTTTGTAACCACCTTGACTGCATTGAAACCCTACTATTGACCATTTTTTTTTCAAACTTGTCATTTAATTTCCTTTGTCAGTTTCATCTTTTTGCTTAATGACAAAAGGGGGAGTTAGAGTCGCAATTAATTTATGCAACGCTAAACTGAAACCAAATTCCATTTTTTATTTATTAAAATTATGTCTTCGTATGATATGATATTGAGGAAAATATTAGTTGAAATTTGAACTTCTGATACATGGTACGCATAAAAGAAAAGTGCAATTTTCTTTCATGGGTATCAGACTTAGGGGGAGAGCTTGCAAACCTAGCCTCTGAGAGTCTGGTGTATTAGTTTAGTTCATAATTCAAATAATTGTTTTTAAACTGATTTAATTAATCATTGCTGAACTTAGGGGGAGCTTGCAAAACTCATCAACCTAAGAGATGCTTGATAAATTTTATCAACAACCATTGTAAATTAATACTTGGTTTGTCATCAATCAAAAAGGGGGAGATTGTTGGAACAAAATAGGTTCTGACATGATTCAATTAAGTTTTGATGATAACAAAGGTATTAATATACAATAGGGTATACTAATTAATTAATCCAAGTGTGCAGATATACTAGTTAATTCTTTAAAGTTACTAAAAGCACATTGGAAGCTCTGATATGTCAAAGCAAATTTTGACCAGATTTCAAGGCATCAGAAGATGCAAATTATGTTCGTCAGAAGCTAGTATCAGACTCTGATAAGAGCAGTGAGAGCCGTTTTGTCAGAAGAACATTCTCTGCAACAATGATTGGAAATCATCATCATCCTCTGACATTCCAAAAGCTGATGAAATCAATCTTATCCACAAGATAGGGACGTTAGTACTATTGTACGAACTCATTACCTGATTTGGCTAAAACGTTATCCCCAAGATTGATCGTATACAAGGTTACCTTATTTGGTTAAAAATGCTACTATCTACAGCTGGCGCTATCTCACCGCATGAAATTCAAATCAAACACGCCCCACCTTCATCTATAAATTGGAGCAAGTTTAAAGTTCTAGGACACGACACTTGAACATTTTAAAAGAGCTGTTATTCTGCCAAAATCATCCTAGAGCACTAAGAACTTCAAATACAACTTGAACTCATATTCAAATCCAAGACTCCAGTTTCAGCTTCTGTTAATTCATTAGTTGAACCTTAGAATTTTTGTATTAAGATTCTAAGTTAAGTCTTGTATCAAAAGTTGTATTTATTTGTAACTGAACATTGATCTTCATATCAATTGTTCAGACTCTATTTTCTTATATTTGTTTTGGAAGTCTCTTGCCTGCGTGCTTGAGCATTAGGAAGTCTCTTGTTTGTATACTTGAGCATTGGAAGTCTCTTGCAAGGTTGCTTGAGCATTTGTAATCTTTGGTGATTATAGTGAACTCTCTTGGTAGTACAAGAGGACTGGACGTACCCTTGGTTTGTAAGGGGAACCAGTATAAAATCTCTGTCTCTACTTTTCTCTCTTTCTATCTATCTTTAACGTTCTGATCAAATTGTGTTTTGACTTTACTAAACCACTGCAAACTCTGATAAGTTTTTCATAACTTAGAAGAATTTTTAAACTACCCAAAACACAATTCAACCCCCCCTTCTTGTGTTTTTCACACCTTCATGGACAACTGTGTTTCACGTGCCTAAAAAGCCAACAACGGTTTTCCTTGTTGAACAAGATTAAAAGAATCATCTACAACTCACAACCAGCTTCTTTACCACGCTCCTTTGAGAATCAAAGACAAGGCATAGATCCAAGAACATTCTCCGAACGGTCTCACAAGCTCAGCAACTTTTGAATTTCATGAGCTGTCATCTTATTGAAGAAGTTTCAAGCATATATCCGTTACAAACAGATATGCTTCTTTACCAAGAAATGCAAGGACATATCCCAACTATAAATAGAGCCTCTTGGTGACTTTGAAGAGAAAGAGTTTTTATCACAATCATTTTGCAAACTTGTCTTTATCGTGCAAGCATTCTCTAAAGCTCTTCTTTGATCTCTTTCACTCCAACTCTGTAATTCTATACTAGGATTAATATAAATTCTTTTGAGTGTACCGAGAGTTTTATTTCTCTAAGCTTTTCACTTGGTGACTTTTGTAAAGCTTAGATCTTTATCATCATACTTGTAAAAGAACTACTCAAGTCAATAGGGCTGTATTGTTTTAGTGTTGCAATACCCTTAATAGCTTGGAGGGCTGAGGTATCTTTAAGCTTGTAGGGCTTAAAGGGTCTTGGATCTAGATCAAAGATTGCAAGAAGAAAAATGTACTTTTGGGATCGGTAGTATCTCATAGTGGAAAAACTCACTGGAGCGTGAGGACTGGACGTAACCCATTGTTAAAGGGGTGAACCAGTTTAATTGTTTGTGTGCACCTCGCTTTCCTTAACTCTTTCATTTTATGCAAACACAACACACAACTTTAATTATTTGTTTGCTTTATATATTCAGAGTTTGATCTGAGAATGTTCTCTCATTTAACTAACCAACGTTCTCAGAATATTCTAACGTTTTATTTGTCCAAGTATTCCTTTATTACTTTAATAGGTAAATTTTAAAAGGTTCACAATTCAAACCCCCCTTTCTTGTGAAAAACTTTGCTGCTTCAATTGGCATCAGACCTCTGCCTCTAAGGTTGAGCATCTAACAAGTGCTAAAGGAAAAGATCTAGGAAGGAAGTATGACTACTGAAAGCGCAAAGTTTATCTCTGAAGAAGGATCCTCAAATAGACGACCTCTATTTGAAGGAGACGATTACTACTACTGGAAAGATAAGATGGAATTATTTCTAAGATCACAAGATAACAACACGTGGTCAGTTATAGAAATTGGTGAATATGTACCTTTGGTTAAAGATTCAACCACAACCAAAATACCTGGTGAATGGTCAATACAAGAAGCTGATAGAGTACACTTAAACACCAAAGCAACATTGTTTATTAAGAGTGCTATGAGCAGAGAAGAGTATGACAGAATCATGCAATGCACAACTGCCAAAGAAATGTGGGAAACTCTCCAAATCCACCATGAAGGATGAAGCGCCGCGAAAAACGCCCGGGCGTAATGACGCTCGAAATGACACAGAGTCGCCACCGAACTTTATTTATTCCCGAAGGAAAAGGAAAATATCGATAAAACCTTGAAAGTAATGGAAAGATGGTCATCACAACCATTTCCGGGTTCGGGAGTCTATTATGCGAGGGGAAGGTATTAGCACCCCTCACATCCGTTGTACTCAATGGGAACCTTTTTATTAGCTTAGGGTTAAAAAAATGTTATTTGATTTGTTTGCATGCTTTTCATTAATTATTAAAATATTTACAAGAGGAGAAAAAATTAGTTTTTTATTATTGTGCTTGACGGTTGTTGGATCCCGCTCCTACGTATCTCCTAGTGCAATGGATAAATCAAAGCTACGTAGTTCTTTGGGTAGAAAATGTTTGTGTGTTGATTGATTTTATTTATGAAAATGATTTGGTCGCGCTTGGGCGAAAAAGTTTGCTTGACGGGAAAAAGAGCGGACTCGCACTTGGGCGATGATATCCGGTTTGAGAAAAAAAAGTGAATGCACATGAGCGTGAAAAAGTTTGTTTGGTGGGTTGAAATTGATTTTAAATGGAGGACGAATATCAGAAGAAAGCGAGATGTCTACCTCGTTTCCGAATATTTGGGGAAGCGTCGGGTGTCTACCCAATTTTTCCTTTTATACTCGCATGGAAAATGTTTTATTATTTTTTGATATTTTTAACAATTTGATTGTTTGAGATATTTTTTTGTATTTTTGAGTTATATTTAAACATGATATGAACAAGAAATTAAAATCAAAGGAGAAAGATAATACAATTTGTTTGATATTTTATCATATAAAAAGGAACAAGGAGCAAGGTTGATATTTTTGGTGTTTTGATTAAAAGAAAGAAAGAGACATATTTTTGGATTTTTTAATAATATAGGAGAAAACAAAATAAACATGTTTTTGGGATTTTTGGATGTTTTTTATAAAAAGAAAAGGGAAATAAAGTAAAAAAAAAAAAAACTGTATGAGGTGAGTGTTGAACCCATGACCTCTCAATAACCGACCAAGCAACTAACCAACTGTGCCAGCGCGCGAATTATTTATTAAAACGCACAGTTAATATAAGTATTAAAGTAGCGATTTAAATGTTGCAAAAACGCGCGCACTGCATCGTCCCCTACCTTCAGCTCAAGAATAACAACTTCCATGGTTCAAAATCGTGTTTCTCCTTTTATTCACCAAATGAGACTTGTGAATATACCATCTTGCTCAGAATTTCACACGGAATCCAACCATGGCATTTATTATAACTGTAATAAACTTTATAACGCGTAATTAACCAAAAACCATAAGAACCCTAAAGCTTAAGTTTGAAATTAGATTTCGTACATGAACAATTAAGGCACAAAAAGTTAGGGCTATTATTCCTCACATCGAAAAAAGTATGAATGAAACAAGAATGAATTGAAATGATACCCAAATGAGTGAGTTCGAAATTTCAAGAAACTTACCTATTGGAGAAAGTCCAATGCTTCTTCTCAGGATGTTTCAAGATGTAAATATGATCTCTTTAGCTTCCTTGAGTCCCCAGGAATGTAATGGAATGGTTACTTTGGCTTGAAAGTTTCTGAAACGTTCTAACCAATTCAAGTTGAAAGTGACAAAAAATGGGAGTTGGGAGATGGTGATGATGATGTTACAATAAGTTTTTTATGCATACAGAAGCTTTTTTATGATTTATGGATGATGTTTCAATGGAAAAAACTCATAGTTACTCAAGGGTTTTTGGATTTCGAAAATATGATATTTTGTGCTTCTTTAATGGAGTTTTTGAGTGATTTTTGTGTTGTTGTTGATGTCATTGTTCTGAGGCTTGAGGGGCTTTTATAGAGGTTGGATTTGGCCTTCAGAAGTGAACAAGATTGTCTTTGGTTGCTTTTCAATGATGGTTTTTCTTTTCAAGTTGCAAAAGTGATTATGGTTCCAAGGTGATATGTAGTGAACCAAGGGGGAATAGGGATGCTTTTTTTGAGTTTAGAGGCATGCTTATGAGATTTGAGATATATTTTGATCAGAAGATAATATTACAAGGCTCAATTCAAGTGTTGTGGGAAAAAGCAATATCAAAGAAGCTTTATACAAAAGTGCCCCATAGAGAACTTTTAATTGGAACATGCTTATGACACTTGTGTAAAGCATAAATTTTGGTGAGATTTGGAACAGAATAGGCCTGTAAGCAATGATTACAAGATTTGGATTTGGTTTGTCATGAAAATGTGACCTCTAATCTGATCCATAAATCAGCTCTACCATGGCCACTTTGCCTCTTCGAAACATGGTGCTCGAGCGCAAGAAATTCATGATCTTGGTATCAATGGAAAGAGGACATAAGGTACTACAACTTTCATGTTGAACACCTGAGCTGAATAGAAATGAATCATGTCGAAAGCTGGCCATCAAAAATCAAAATAGTAACTGAAAAACACATAGAAAAAATTCTAAGTTCCTGGTCATTTTCACAACTTTGAAACCTCCATTTTGGCACTTCATAACTTCCAATTCCAATGAGATTTGGATTCCCTATTTCCACAATAATGAATTATGCAAGGTCATCTCTAAGCACATCCATCTAGCATGAAAAATGATTGCTTGGATTGATCACAAATTGGCCATAAAGTTAGGTACATGGTAAGGTCAAAACTCTTGGAAATATTTCTAAGTGTTTGAGAATTTCAAGAGTAATGAGAGCTTGACTTTACACTTTGATTTCTTCCACTTCAAGAAACCTTTTGGTCTCACATTTTTCATCAACATGTAGTATCAAATGCACTCTCTATGATCAGCCATCAAGCATCTCAAATGGATTTATAGATTGCTCAGAATTGTCTTGTAAAGTTGGATAGATGATCATGAAGATTTGTACTTAGAAAATATTTCAAAATCCCAATCTTTGACTTTTTGAACCTTTTCTTGACTTTTTTGATTCTTGATGATCAAACTTGATAATTTCACATGTCTTTTCTTGATTCTAGACTTTTGAGGATTGAAGTGGACCAAAAAGTCAAAAGTCAAACTTTGACTTTTGCTAACAGTTGACTTTTTATCAATTGATCCACACATCTTCTACTATCAACAATTTCATCTTCTTCAATCCTTTTGAGTCACACAATTAGGCCATAAGGATGCATTTAAAAAAAAGTTGGGACAAAATTGGGGTACTACAGCTGCCCCTACTTAATTATCCCTTGACATAGAGGATGTGAATGACATGAGTATTCACGAACTCTTTGTGAAGGGTAATTAAGTATGAAGGACTCAAATTTTGTCCCTAGAGAAGAAATATGTGAAACAACGGTGACATGCCTTCACTCAGGAAGGGTTGATCAAATCCAGCCGCTCATGCCGGAGGTAGATCTCAAAAGATGAAGGTAATCTTATTCAGCCGCTTGCACTGAAGGTCAATCCCTGAGGATAAAGATGATCTTATTCAGCCGCCTGCACTGAAGGTCGATCTGTGAGGATAAATGTGATCTTATTCAGCCGCTTGCACTGAAGGTCGATCCTTTAGGAAAAAAGTGGTCTTATTCAGCCGCATGCACTGAAGGTCGACTCACTGGGGATAAAGATGATCTTATTCAGCCGCCTGCACTGAAGGTCGACCTGTGAGGATAAATGTGATCTTATTCAGCCGCTTGCACTGAAGGTCAATATGTGGAAAAAGGTGATCTTATTCAGCCGCTTGCACTGAAGGTCGTTCTCTGAGGATAAAAAAAAATGATCTTATTCAGCCGCTTGGCACTGAAGGTCGACTCTTGAGGAAAAAAGGTGATCTTATTCAGCCGCTTGCACTGAAGGTCGATCCTTGGAGATAAAGATGATCTTATTCAGCCGCTTGCACTGAAGGTCAATCTAAGAGGATAAAAAGGTGATCTTATTCAGCCGCTTGCACTGAAGGTCGATCCTTGAGGAAAGGTTACATGATATGATCGTCGCCAGGTGGATCCTGGTGAAACGAAAAATGCTAGGATATGATCGCCGCCAGGCGGATCCTGGTGAAACAATAGATGATATGATCTTCGCCAGGTGGATCCTGGTGAAACGATAAATGACAGGATATGATCTGGGTCAGTCTGACGCTGGTGAAACGATAAATGATGTGAAATGATCATCGCCAGTCTGACGCTGGTGAAACGATAAATGATAAGATATGATCGTCGCCAGTCTGACGTTGGTGAAACGATAACTGATAAAAATGAATGATCGTCGCCAGTCTGACGCTGGTGAAACGATAAATGATATGAGATGATCGTCGCCAGTCTGACGCTGGTGAAACGATAAATGATAAGATGTGTTACTGGGTAGACTCACTGAGGGAGTTTTAACTGGAGAATTTTAGTGGTTGTGAGTAAATCCACTGGGGATTGGTACAATTTAGAAAGAGATCCACTTGAAGATTCTCAAGGGAAGTTATTGGATGAAGTTCACTGGGGCACATGGCTTGTCACTGGGGGAACTAAGAGTGCTTTGGGTCTTTGAATACAGTTCACTGGGGGAACTAAGGGATAACTTGTTGTGGAATGTATGATTTGAGGTTCATTGGGAAAGACTGGGATAACTTGCTGAGGAGCGTTTGATTGAGGTTCATTGGGAAACACAGATAACTCGCCAGGGAGTATATGAAACTTAACTAGTGGAGGATTACATGGGAAAAGGATGATACAATGTGAGATGCATGCTTATGAATATGCACAATATGATGCAGGTAGTATGCTGACTCTTGGAATTTGCCAATGATATGTTGGGCTTATGTTGTGATTGGGTGCCGAGCATAGTCGGGCTTTTAGTTTGCTGCATAAGATCGAACTTTGAATTTGCCGCATAAGATCGGAGTTTTGTGAAATGCCAACAAAGGTTGGGCTTTATTGGAGTGTTTATCTACCGTGGAAACTAAATAGTCTTCCTGGTGTGATAGACTCACTTGTGGATCGCAATTGGTTTAGCTTGGGATGGATGTGGACTTCTACGAGTGGTCATAAAGTCCTTGCATATGCTATGCATGTATGTTTTGTGCAAGTGTGCATTTGTTTATGCATGATTTGTTTGGGTTGATGAATGATATGCCTTTGGTGTGTTAATGCATGCTACGCGAAATGCATGGTTGATGCATGAAGTGCAAATAAAGACTGGTACTTTGGATGCCAATGCATACTGGGCTGTTGGGTGCTAATGGATATTGGACTTTTGGAGGGGATGACAATGGATATTGGGCTTTGACGGGTGCCAATGATGGTTGGAGTTTGACATGTGTCAATGGATATTTGGCCTTTTGAGCAGATGGCACTGAATATTGGGCTTTGACGGGTACCAATGGATATTGGGCTCTTTGAGCGGATGCCAATGAAGATTAGGCTTTGGATTCTAATAGAAATGAATCTTGGATGATGAATATTGGTCTTTGAGTGAAAGAAACTTTTATTAGAAGATTTGGAGATCTTGAAACATAAGTACGATGCACGATGCATGAATGATATGTTAGAATGTGCTCTAATGGATGCAATATGATGCTAGAGCGATGCATGCAAGATGCTTGATTTGAATGCATGAAATGTGGTGATTGACTGATGGATGCAATGTATAGTTTTGTTGATAGAGCAAAGCGACATGATTAATGCAGGACAATGACTCACTTGATGGTTTGAATGTTTCCAAAAGTTTCTTTGTGGTGGGCAATTGAATGGTTAAGACTATGGGGTGTTTTTGGTAACAAGGCTTCTTGCCTGGGGGTTTGAGGATGTTTTTGCTGGCATGATCTCCCGATACCCATATTGAACTCAACGGTCGTTGATGCATAGCAGAGTTAACTTGAGCAACTTGAAAGGATGAAGAGGACTTGGATCTATTGTAGCTCATTTTGCCCCAGTATCTTGGGTCTTTGAAGGATTTACCTGAAGAGGATAACTGGACTGATCTTTTCATCTAAGTTTTTGTTGCAGGCTAGTGTGCCTCAGTCAACTTGCCTTTTTTCTTTTACTTTGGAAATCCCTAACTTTTGTCTGGACCACTCTCTCGAGTTTTTCAGTCCACCGGGACGCTCTCTATTGCCTAAGTCGCCCTTTCAGGTTTTCGACTTAGCGAGCTTCTTTTTATTTTTTTTATTTTTTTTTTTAGGCATAATACTTCTTGACTAAACCAGAGTTTTATGAGAGAGAAAGATCACTTCCATCCATGGTGGCGATATGACTTTAATACAAAATGCCCCAGTATTTGAGTTTTGAAAGGTATGCCCCTGATCCGCAGGATCTTCAGATGATTTTTCCCTTGATTATAAGGATTTGCTCTTGATTAGCAGGAGTCATATGTGATTTCCCCCTTGTTAGGAGTGCCTTGAAATGATTCACCTTTTGATCAAACCCTTGTTGGAATTTCCTCGATGCCAAGTATTGATTTGCGAGTGAAATTGTTTCTTTTGAAAAGTAGTTTTGAAGTAATGCACATGCAAGTTTTGAAATCAAAATATGTTTAGCTGTGTAGAATGGATGATATTTGGCCAGGAGATTGACGCAATTTTGAAAGTGTAAAGAAGTGATAAAACATTTAGCGATGATTCACAAACATGAGGAGTCAGTTTAACAATAATTTGCTGAATATGTTTTCATAGTTAACCTAGCTTCAATTAGGTCTTTTGAAGGTTGTAACGTGGTTTGGTTCACGGGTTTTTGAAAAATGATTATAAGGCTCAAATTTTGATTTTAACCCACCCATTCTCCTTTGATGTTCTCCATTCCTAAATTCAATTAACTCAACCGATGTACTCTGTTGGCAAGAGAATTTTGGTTGTTATGATGATGGAGGTAGACACAATGGTCGAAGCATTGATAAAATTTTTGAGGTAGCAGTCACCTCTTATTATCTACAAGTTTGTTTCCATTTTTTTTTTTTTTTGCTTTTTTATCCCTTATTTTTGCATGGACGGATTCTTTTGAGTTCTTGGTCCATCGGGATGCCCTAATTTTTGCCTAAGTCAAATTTACTTAGCGGGCTTTTTTTTTTTGTGAAACAATTCTTGTCAAGTTTTGTTTTTGATTGAGAAAGGTTATGACTGCCATGTTGACAATTATGGGTTTCATCTTTACATTGCTTCCTCCATGTTGGACGATGTGTGCGAGAAAGATGATGTGCTTCAACCTCTTGATGAGGTGGTTAGATGAAATGATTCTCTTGCATTAAGATGTTTCATCAAGTTAATTGAAAGACTACCCTGCCCCTGGTTAAGGTTAAGGTTTTTTTTTTTGAAAAGTAGAAAGAACACCGACTTCAGGCTCGAAGGGGTTAACTACGGATTATCTCCTTATATCTCCAGTGTTTGGGAAGTAAAACAATGCCTTACATCGTCAGCTCGATCTTACTATCAAAAGCATATATCAACAAATTCAATTATTTATTTTCATCATTCTCCCGCAAGTTTGTGAAAATGCGGAAAATGAAATGGAAATATGGTGACATTTACATGATGAGTGATGACATAAGAAAAGAGTGAATACGAATGGATGTGTTTCAAAAACATGCATGTTGATTTCATTAAAAAGTACTGGTCAAAAAGTACAATTTCACAAACAAACGATACTTAGCAAGAAAGGAACCACAACTGAAAATGGAAAACCTAATGATCCTGAGGATGAGCTTCTTTGTTGGTCCACTGAATTTTAAAAGACGCTCTTTGGCATTCTTGCACTTGTCAAGGTAGGGGTGACTATTTATAAATGAAGTTCCTCTTTCAAAAGTCCTCTTCTTTCAGACTTACTTATTCTGCTGATAGGGCCGTTGTGGCTACTATTGAAGTGGGAGTCACACATGTTTGTGGCATATAATGCGTTAGGTAAGCCTATGGCTGGTACCACAAAAGGTTGCCTTCTCTTCTCAAGAGGACTTGCATGATCAAGTTCATGAGTCTTCAACTAGTTGCCCCCCTTTTTTCAACAGTTTCTGGCCTTTGTTGAGTTCCTCCAGTTTCTTGAGGCATGCCTCAAATTTGTTTCTGAGTATCAGTAAACCAGCTAGCGAGATTATGGTTGAAAGAAGGTGAAGGTGGAAAGGATATGAATTTGGGGAGATTGAAGATGAATGATATAAGGTTTTTTTGACATGGGATGCAAATGTATGAAGATGCATGTATGCAGATGTATGAAAATTCATGGGTATGTAAAAATATTTTTGTTTTTGTTTTTAAGGCATGCTAAAATGTTTTATTGAAATGATGCAAAACGAAGGTCTGAGTGTGTCCCCAAAGACCGGTTTGAGGGCCTGAGTGTGTCCCCAATGACAGATTTGAAAGTTGATAACACATAACCTAAATAGGGAGCTCCATACGAGAGGTCGGTTCTAAGTTTTACTACCCAGGTCACCGATTCATGGTGAATTTTCCAAGGTCTCCCTTAGTTGGAGTTATTGGGTTCTACACAAGGTCCCTAGAGTCATTGATCACATTCAAAGTTCCGCCAAGAGGATGGGCTAGCCAATTCGAGACGAACGCTTTGAACGAATCTACTCTAGGTGGAGCTTTCGCATATCACCGAATGGGATGTAAATCCCATGGGCCCATACTACTAACTCCTTACTTAAACTTATGTTTTCTCTCAAGCTCGGGTGTAGAGCTTCTCTCAAGAATGTAAACCCGACCCACAATTCAATATATATTCAATAAAATAAAACATGAAATAAATACAAGTATAAGTGAAAAAAAACATATAAACAAAGAGATATGATGCAAACAAAACAAAGACAAAAACCCTAAACCTAACAAGGGTAGGCTTGACTCTCTAAAAATCCCCAGCGGAGTCGCCAGCTGAAGCGCCGCGAAAAACGCCCGAGCGTAATGACGCTCGAAATGACACAGAGTCGCCACCGAACTTTATTTATTCCCGAAGGAAAAGGAAAATATCGATAAAACCTTGAAAGTAATGGAAAGATGGTCATCGCAACCATTTTCGGGTTCGGGAGTCTATTATGCGAGGGGAAGGCCCCTCACATCCGTTGTACTCAACGGGAACCTTCTTATTAGCTTAGGGTTAAAAAAATGTTATTTGATTTGTTTGCATGCTTTTCATTAATTATTAAAATATTTACAAGAGGAGAAAAAATTAGTTTTTTATTATTGTGCTTGACGGTTGTTGGATCCCGCTCCTACGTATCTCCTAGTGCAATGGAGAAATCAAAGCTACGTAGTTCTTTGGGTAGAAAATGTTTGTGTGTTGATTGATTTTATTTATGAAAATGATTTGGTCGCGCTTGGGCGAAAAAGTTTGCTTGATTGGAAAAAGAGCGGACTCGCACTTGGGCGATGATATCCGTTTTGAGAAAAAAAAGTGAATGCACATGAGCGTGAAAAAGATTGTTTGGTGGGTTGAAATTGATTTTAAATGGAGGACGAATAACAGAAGAAAGCGAGATGTCTACCTCGTTTCCGAATATTCGGGGAAGCGTCGGGTGTCTACCCAATTTTTCCTTTTTTACTCGCGTGGAAAATGTTTTATTATTTTTTGATATTTTTAACAATTTGATTGTTTGAGATATTTTTTTTGTATTTTTGAGTTATATTTAAACATGATATGAACAAGAAATTAAAATCAAAGGAGAAAGATAATACAATTTTTTTGATATTTTATCATATAAAAAGGAACAAGGAGCAAGGTTGATATTTTTGGTGTTTTGATTAAAAGAAAGAAAGAAAGAGACATATTTTTGGATTTTTTAATAATATAGGAGAAAACAAAATAAACATGTTTTTGGGATTTTTGGATGTTTTTCATAAAAAGAAAAGGGAAATAAAGTAAAAAGAAAATGAAACTGTATAAGGTGAGTGTTGAACCCATGACCTCTCAATAACAAACCAAGCAACTAACCAACTGTGCCAGCGCGCGAATCATTTATTAAAACGCACAGTTAATATAAGTATTAAAGTAGCGATTTAAATGTTGCAAAAACGCGCGCACTGCATCGTCCCCTACCTTCAGCTCAAGAATAACAACTTCCATGGTTCAAAATCGTGTTTCTCCTTTTATTCACCAAATGAGACATGTGAATATACCATCTTGCTCAGAATTTCACACGGAATCCAACCATGTCATTTATTATAACTGTAATAAACTTTATAACGCGTAATTAACCAAAAACCATAAGAACCCTAAAGCTTAAGTTTGAAATTAAATTTCGTACATGAACAATTAAGGTACAAAAAGTTAGGGCTATTATTCCTCACATCGAAAAAAGTATGAATGAAACAAGAATGAATTGAAATGATACCCAAATGAGTGAGTTCGAAATTTCAAGAAACTTACCTATTGGAGAAAGTCCAATGCTTCTTCTCAGGGTGTTTCAAGATGTAAATATGATCTCTTTTGATTCCTTGAGTCCCCAGGAATGTAATGGAATGATTACTTTGGCTTGAAAGTTTCTGAAACGTTCTAACCAATTCAAGTTGAAAGTGACAAAAAATGGGAGTTGGGAGATGGTGATGATGATGTTACAGTAAGTTTTTTATTCATACAGAAGCTTTTTTATGATTTATGGATGATGTTTCAATGGAAAAAACTCATAGTTACTCAAGGGTTTTTGGATTTCGAAAATATGATATTTTGAGCTTCTTTAATGGAGTTTTTGAGTGATTTTTGTGTTGTTGTTGATGTCATTGTTCTGAGGCTTGAGGGGCTTTTGTAGAGGTTGGATTTGGCCTTCAGAAGTGAACAAGATTGTCTTTGGTTGCTTTTCAATGATGGTTTTTCTTTTCAAGTTGCAAATGTGATTATGGTTCCAAGGTGATATGTAGTGAACCAAGGGGGAATAGGGATGCTTTTTTTGAGTTTAGAGGCATGCTTCTGAGATTTGAGATATATTTTGATCAGAAGATAATATTACAAGGCTCAATTCAAGTGTTGTGGGAAAAAGCAATATCAAAGAAGCTTTATGCAAAAGTGCCCCATAGAGAACTTTTAATTGGAACATGCTTATGACACTTGTGTAAAGCAGAAATTTTGGTGAGATTTGGAACAGAATAGGCCTGTAAGCAATGATTACAAGATTTGGATTTGGTTTGTCATGAAAATGTGACCTCTAATCTGATCCATAAATCAGCTCTACCATGGCCACTTTGCCTCTTCGAAACATGGTGCTCGAGCGCAAGAAATTCATGATCTTGGTATCAATGGAAAGAGGACATAAGGTACTCCAACTTTTATGTTGAACACCTGAGCTGAATAGAAATGAATCATGTCGAAAGCTGGCCATCAAAAATCAAAATAGTAACTAAAAAACACATAGAAAAAATTCTAAGTTCCTGGTCATTTTCACAACTTTGAAACCTCCATTTTGGAACTTCATAACTTCCAATTCCAATGAGATTTGGATTCCCTATTTCCACAATAATGAATTATGCAAGGTCATCTCTAAGCACATCCATCTACCATGAAAAATGATTGCTTGGATTGATCACAAATTGGCCATAAAGTTAGGTACATGGTAAGGTCAAAACTCTTGGAAATATTTCTAAGTGTTTGAGAATTTCAAGAGTAATGAGAGCTTGACTTTACACTTTGATTTCTTCCACTTCAAGAAACCTTTTGGTCTCACATTTTTCATCAACATGTAGTATCAAATGCACTCTCTATGATCAGCCATCAAGCATCTCAAATGGATTTATAGATTGCTCAGAATTGTCTTGTAAAGTTGGATAGATGATCATGAAGATTTGTACTTAGAAAATATTTCAAAATCCCAATCTTTGACTTTTTGAACCTTTTCTTGACTTTTTTGATTCTTGATGATCAAATTTGATAATTTCACATGTCTTTTCTTGATTCTTGACTTTTCTTGACATTTTTCATGATCAAACTTTGACTTTTGCTAACAGTTGACTTTTTATCAATTGATCCACACATCTTCTACTATCAACAATTTCATCTTCTTCAATCCTTTTGAGTCACACAATTAGGCCATAAGGATGCATTTAAAAAAAAGTTGGGGCAAAATTGGGGTACTACAAAGGAACTAGTCGTGTTAAAGAAACAAGGATTGATATTGGTGTAAGGAAGTTTGAGCTATTTGAAATGCAAGAAGATGAATCAATAGATCAAACGTATGGAAGATTCACAATCATCATAAACGAGCTGAATTCCTTGGGAAAGACATACACAACACATGAAAAAATAAGGAAACTTCTTAGGTGTCTAACGAAGAATTAGAGACATATAGTAACTGCCATTACTAAATCAAAAGATCTTTCACAAATGAAACTTGAAGATCTAATTGGATCTCTGAAAGCTCATGAGTCAATTCTTCAAGAAGACAAACCAGTCAAAAAGAAATTGATTGCTCTGGATTCTCAGACTAGAGAAGATTCTCAGATTGATGAAGACAATCTTGAGAATGATGAAGAAGATGAAAATGAAGAAATGGCTTTTCTATCAAGAAAAATCCAGAGACTAATGCAAAGAGGAAACCAACTTAAAAGGACCTTTCAACCCAGAAGAGGTGGATCCAAAGAAGCAAACATGAGTAAAATCAAATGCTATGGATGTGATCAATTTGGACATTACAAGAATGAATGTCCAAAGCAAAAGAAACCCTTCTTCAAAACGAAATCTATGATGGCTACTTGGGATGAAACAGATGAAGAATCAGAAGAAGAACATGAGGAACAACTAGCAATTGTATGTCTAATGATACATTCAGTCACAGAAGAGGTAAGCACTAAACCTTGTTCCTCTTGTAAAAAAACTGAACATTTATTTGATAATTTACCATATGATACTGACTACGGTCTGACAAGTGCACCAGTCTGTCGTCGAGTAATAATTCACACTCTACTGAGTAGAATGAGTTCGAATCCACAGGGATCGTGCCGCAGCTTCGCTAGCGTTATTTATGTTTGTATATTTGCATTCGCTTTGGGTTTTGAAAAGGGTTTTTATAAAAAGAAGCGTAATGCTTGCATAAAATAAATTAATAAATAAAGATAGATAGATTCAGAAACATAGGGGATAGGTATGGTGGTTGGACACCCTCCCTTCTTCATATTTGGCATGACCGGTGTATAACATAGTTACTCAGATTATTATTCGGCGGTGACTTTTCCTTGTTGTAGTAATACCTTACTATTACACTATTTATATTAAAGTTTCCCTACGTTAATAACTAAGGTACCTACGAGAGCCTAACCTCGATGTGTCACATACCCTAATTACTAAGTGAGTTGTTTATATACATGCATTATTATCTTCACCAATTAACCTCTAGATCCTAGTATCGGGCTGTTCATCTTCTAAGTGCTCAATTCACACCTAGTGCATGATTCCTCCTCTAACCGCTCATTCACGACTAGTTTAAGATGTTACCGTCTCTATACACCTAGCATTATTTACTACTAGTTCCAGACAATATTAAGTTAAGACCTAATATCAATTTTATGGGCGCTCCCGCTTATCCGGCCAGATTACGAGATACGTTATTAAAGTGCAAGAAAGTAAATAACAAACATAATTACTGAATATCATTTATTATAACTTAGACTCAACCACAGACTCCAAATATTCATAGGGGAGTTCATCTTCTCCACCACAACCTAAGGCATTATTACAAAAGACTACATATTTAAATTACAAGAATTATAACCTAAATACAAAAAGCCTAAAGAAAACATACCTTGCTGAGTTAGTTTTCCAGTAAGGGGAGAAAACTATGCCCAATAAAGCTCCTCTGAACCTGTCCTTATAGTAGAGAGTGTTCTACTATTTCTGAATGATTTAAACAATGACTAGGAGGCTCTATTTATAGTTTTCGTAATGGGCCTCAGCAAGGCATCGCACTGCGATGAAGTCATCGTGCTGCGATGTGAAGATTCAGTTCAATTTTATAACTGATCCTGTGTATTTCATCAGCTTGGGCGCCAAGTAAGGTCATCGTGCTGCGATGTGCTATATCGTGCTGCGATGAACAGATTTTCTTTAGATTTATTTCTTCTGATTTCTTGGCCTGCAAGCAGCTTCCATCGTGGCACGATGAAAGACATCGTTGGAATGCTCAATTTCTTCACTTTTTGGGCTTTTTCTTGTCTTTTGGCATCTTAGACCTTGTCTTGATGCTTTTTCCTGCTTTTGTAGGTTTTCCTTCGTATTTGGGTCTGTCTTGGTCATTTTATCACTAATACTAACACTAAAAATACCATAGAAATTCCTGTCATCACAACTCCAAACTTAAATTGTTGCTTGTCCTAAAAGAACATGCTGTCAGACAAGATCGTTAGAAAAATAAGAGATTGTTGGAACAAAAGAGGTTCTGACATGACCCAATTGAGTTTTGATGATAACAAAAGTATTAATGTACAATAGGGTATACTAATTATTTAATCCAAGTGTGCAGATATACAAGTTAATTTTTATTCATTGGAAGCACATTGGAAGCTCTGATATGGCAAAGCAAACTCTGATCAGAACTTCAAGCTATCAGAAGATGCGTATGTGTTTCATCAGAGGATGCAAGTCCTACTCATCAGAAGATGCATATCAGACTCTGATAAGAGTAGTGAGAGTCGTTTTGTCAGAAGAACATTCTCTGCATCATGATTATACTCTGACATTCCAAATGCTGATGGAATCAATCTTATCCACAGAATAGTGACGTTTGTACTATTGTACGAACTCTTTCCCTGATTTGGATAAAACGTTTTCCCCAAGATTGATCGTATACAAGGTTACTCGATTTGGTTATCAAAGGTACTATCTACAGCTGGCGTAATCTCACTGCATCAAATTCAAATCAAACACGCTCCACCTTCATCTATAAATTGGAGCAAGTTTAAAGCTTTGGGATATGACACTTGAACAATTTGAAAAGAGCTGTTACTCTGCAAAAATCATCCTAAAGCACAAAACTGCAAATACAACTTGAACTCATATTCAAAATCCAAGACTCCAGTTTCAGCTTCTGTTAATTCATTAGTTGAACCTTAGAATTTTGTATTAAGATTCTAAGTTAAGTATTGTATCAAAAGTTGTATTTATTTTGTAACTGAACATTGATCTTTATATCAATTGTTCAGACTCTGTTTTTCTAAACTTGTGTTTTGAAGTCTCTTGCCTGCGTGCTTGAGCATTAGGAAGTCTCTTGTTTGTATACTTGAGCATTGGAAGTCTCTTGCTTGTGTGCTTGAGCAATTGTAATCTTTGGTGATTATAGTGAATTCTCTTGGAAGTACAAGAGGACTGGATGTACTCTCGGTTTGTGAGGGGAACCAGTATAAAAATCTCTGTCTCTATCTTTCTCTCTACCTTAAAAGTTATTCTTGATTGTGTTTTGTTTTCTAAACCGCTGCAAACTCTGATAAGTTTTCCATAACTTAGAAGAAATTTTTAAATTACCCAAAACACAATTCAACCCCCCCTTCTTGTGTTTTTCACACCTTCAATTGGCATCAAAAGCCTGGTTCTGTTTTTTAATCACCTAACAGTGAGACAGTTTCCTGTTGAAAAACACTATGACTGAAACTCCAAGTGGTAGCTTGAAAGCAGTTCCTCATGACTATGATGTTGAAGATAAGTCAAGCAACAAAGCACCAAAGTTCAAAGGAGATGCATCTACTTTTTCCTGGTGGAAAGATAGAATCTACAGTCATCTTATTGGTTTAGATGATGAGCTTTGGGACTTGGTTGAATAAGGGGTAACTTTCCAAGGACTAGATAAAAAGGGAAGGCTATCTGTTGAAGAAAGAAAGAAGTTCACTCCTACATACAAGAAGCTTTACAAGAAACATCACAAGGTTAAGGATCTTCTCATTGGGTGCATAACTCATGATGAGTATCTCAAGATCACAGACAAATCCACTGCCAAGAGCATCTATGAATCCTTGTGTTCCACATATGAAGGGAACAAACAGGTTCAAGAGGCAAAAGCTACTCTTTTGATCCAACAGTATGAACTCTTTAGAATGAAGGATGATGAGAATATTGAATCAATGTATTCTAGATTCAAAATTCTTGTGGCTGGTCTCCAAGTTCTAAAGAGAAGCTATACAACCTCTGATCATGTAAGGAAGATTTTGAGAAGCTTACCTTCAAGGTGGAGGCCTAAGGTAACTGCTATCCAAGAAGCTAAAGATTTGGACAAACTTGGCTTAGAAGAATTGATAAGTTCACTCATGAGTCATGAGATTGAACTATCTTCTGATGAGCCTCAGAAGAAGCTAAAATCTATGGCTCTGCCATCTATTTCAGTTTCATCTAAGGCTCTAAAAGCCAAAGTTGTAGAATCTGAAGCAGAGGAATCTTCCATAGATAATCAAGAGGAAGGATCAGATGATGATTTCTTTGCACTCTTATCCAAAAACTTTCAAAAGTGGTCACTAAGGAAGGGCAAAAAATTTCAAGGCAGAGGATCTGGATCAAGAAACAACACCAACAAAGAGAAGAAGGATGACACAAAAAATTGTTTCAATTGTCATAAGCCTGGACACTTCATGGCTGATTGTCCTAAACTCAACTCCAAGGGTAAAGGAAGAAAGAGTATGATCAAGAACAAAGCCAAGAAAAGTCTGATGGCAACATGGGAGGATATTAATGAACTATCTGAGGATGAAGACTCTGAGGAAGCAAACCTAGCGCTTATGGCCATTGGTGAGTCAGACAATGAAAATGATTCAGAATCTGATACTGACGACATTGATGAGGTAATATCTAAAATGTCTAGTACTCAAATGACCAAAGCTTTAAAAGATGTAATGGTAAAGTACATGGAAAAGTTGAGTGAGCTAGATTTTTGCAAACAAAAAATGAAGCTCCTCAATGAAAATCTCACCCAGACTCAAGCAAACTATAAAAAATCTCTTAAAACAATTAAGGTGCTTGAGACTGGATGCAGAACATGTCACAAACCTTATGACGAGTATGAAATCTCTCTACAAGAGTTTGTGCACCATAACATAGATAAAACTAGGGTAACTTCCGTAATTCATGGTGGACTTAGCAACTATTACAAAAGACAAGGATTTGGTTCTCTTACATGTCCTGATGTAGGAAAATTAAGTAAACCTGTCTTGTTGAGCAAGTCACCATCAGAATCTTATTCAAACTTTACTAAGGGTACATCAGAACCTCTGACTGTGTCTGGTACTCTTGTGAGCTTGGAACCACAAGATAAGGTATCAGAAGATGACTCTTCTTCTGAACCTAAGTCTTCTAAAACTCAGGTTCCCCTCACATCAGTACCCATGTCTACTCAAGTCAAAGCTGTCAAAGTACCAAAGCATGTTGATAAGCGGGGCACTAGTACTTCTAAAGCAAACTTGGTAACTGGTTCTCTGACACACTCAAAAGGAAAGTCTCAGAGACAACATAAGCCTAAACATTTTTCTAAAGGCTCTGTTGACTCCAGATCTTCTGAGTATTCTAACAAGAAGAATAAGATTCTCAAAACTAACCAAAAAGGACCCATCAGAGTATGGGTACCAAAATCTGAAATAGTGTATGCTGCAGGTATGCACCCAAAGAAGAAAAGAAAGCTCAGGGTATCTGGATTCTGGCTGCTCACGTCACATGACAGGAGACAAGCTCTTATTCCACACCCTGAATCAGCAAGAGGGAGGAACAGTAGGGTTTGGTGGCAACCAGAAGGGAAAAATCATTGGTATAGGTACAATTGGTAATTCTTCTGTGTCAATTTCTGATGTTTGGTTAGTAGATGGACTACATCATAATTTACTTAGCATAAGTCAATTGTGTGATAGTAATTATGATGTTATGTTTAATAAGGATTCATGTACTGTAAATAGAAACTCTGATCAATCCATTGTCTTTAAGGGAAATAGAAAAGGCAATGTGTACAAAGTCAATTTTTCTGATTTAAAGGAACAACAAGTGCTTTGTCTTTTGACACTGAGTGATGAAAAATGGATCTGGCATAAAAGATTGGGTCATGCTAACTGGAGACTAATTTCTAAGCTTAGCAAGGACAATCTTGTCAGAGGACTTCCAAAAATAAAATATCACCCAGACTCACTTTGTGGTTCTTGTCAAAAAGGAAAAATTGTCAAAAGTTCTTTTAAGAACAAGAACATTGTCTCTACTACTAGACCTTTGGAACTCTTGCACATTGATCTTTTTGGACCAGTTAGCACTGCTTCAATCAATGGTAAGAAATATGGATTAGTCATTGTAGATGATTATAGTAGATGGACTTGGGTTAAATTTCTGAGAAATAAAGATGATACATATGAAGTGTTTAGCATCTTCTGTACCCAAATTCAAAATGAAAAGGATTTCAAAATTTTGAAAGTAAGAAGTGATCATGGTGGTGAGTTTGAAAATGAACCTTTTGAAAAATTTTGTGAAGAACATGGAATTCTCCATGAATTCTCTTCTCCTAGAACTCCTCAACAAAATGGAGTTGTAGAGAGAAAGAATAGATCTTTACAAGAAATGGCACGCACCATGATGCATGAAAATAATTTAGCAAAATTCTTTTGGGCAGAAGCTGTTAACACTGCTTGTTACATTCAGAATAGAATCTATATAAGACCTATTTTGAACAAAACAACATATGGACTCTTTAAGGGAAGAAAACCCAATATTTCTTATTTTCATCAATTTGGTTGTACATGTTACATTCTCAATAACAAAGTCCATCTTAAGAAATTTGACTCTAAAGCCTGTAAGGGTATCTTCATTGGATACTCTGAACGCTCCAAGTCATACAGAGTGTATAATTCTGAAACTAACACAGTGGAAGAATCAATGCACGTAAAGTTTGATGATAAAGAGCCTGATGATAAAAAGTCAGAGCCTGTTATAGATTTGTCAGGATCTGATGAGTCAGAAGATGAAGCTCCAGAGTATGATAACAACATAGAATCTCTAGAAGACTCTGAAGCTCAAGAAGATGTGCCTTCTGATGCTGCTCAAGAACATCAAACTATTGATGATAACTCTGAAGAATCTGATATTCCAAGAAACACATTCAAATACAAATCATCACATCCTAAAGAGCTCATTCTAGGAAACAAGAACAGTCCAAGAAAAACAAGGTCAAACTTCAGAGTTGAAGAATCATTGTTTGGATTAGTTTCCTTGATTGAACCCAAGACAACAAATGAAGCTCTCTCAGATGATGCTTGGATAGTTGCAATGGAAGAAGAGTTAAATCAATTCAAGAGAAATAATGTATGGGATCTGGTACCCAAACCAAAGCATAAGAACATTATTGGAACAAAATGGGTATACAGAAACAAATTGAATGAACACGGAGAAGTCACTAGGAACAAAGCCAGACTTGTTGCACAAGGATACAGTCAACAAGAAGGAATTGACTTCACTGAAACATATGCTCCAGTAGCAAGACTGGAAGCAATCAGGTTACTTTTATCTTATGCAGTCAATAATGGTATTACTCTATATCAAATGGATGTGAAAAGTGCATTTCTAAATGGTGTCATTTCTGAAGAAGTGTATGTCAAACAACCTCCTGGATTTGAAGATTTGACAAATCCTGATCATGTGTTTAGACTAAAGAAGTCACTCTATGGACTCAAACAAGCTCCCAGAGCTTGGTATGAGAGATTGAGTACTTTTTTGGTTGACAATGGTTTTGAAAAAGGACAAGTTGACAATACACTCTTTAAAAAGACCCTTAAGAAAGACATTTTGATCATTCAAATATATGTTGATGATATCATTTTTGGATCAACTAATGCCACTCTTTGCAAGAACTTTTCTAAGCTTATGCAGGATGAGTTTGAAATGAGTATGATGGGAGAATTGAAGTTCTTTCTTGGTATTCAAATAAATCAAACAGAGAAAGGAACATTCATTCATCAATCCAAATATATAAAGGATCTTCTGAAAAAGTTCAACTTAGAAGATTGCAAACCCATGAATACTCCAATGCATCCTACATCAAGTCTAGGCAAAGAAGAATCTGAAGGCAAGGTTGATCAGAAGTTGTATAGAGGTATGATTGGATCTCTTCTTTATCTAACTGCCTCAAGACCTGACATTTTATTCAGTGTCTGTTTGTGTGCAAGATTTCAATAAGATCCTAGAGAATCTCATCTCACTGCTGTGAAGAGAATCTTTAGGTATTTGAAAGCTACCTGTAACATTGGATTACTGTATCAGAAATCCAATGACTACAAGCTGATTGGATTCTGTGATGCTGACTATGCTGGTGATAGAATTGAAAGAAAATCCACCAGTGGTAACTGCCAGTTTATTGGTGAGAATTTAATTTCATGGGCTAGTAAAAGGCAAACCACCCTAGCTATGTCAACAGCAGAAGCTGAATACATATCAGCAGCTAAATGTTGTACACAACTACTTTGGATGAAATATCAATTGGAAGATTATCAAATCAGCAGTAACAATATTCCTTTATATTGTGACAATACTGCAGCTATTCACCTTTCTAAAAACCCTATTTTACATTCAAGAGCTAAGCATATTGAGATTAAACATCATTTTATCAGAGACTATGTTCAAAAAGGTGTAATTGATCTCAAGTTCATTGAAACAGAAAATCAATGGGCTGATATCTTTACAAAACCTTTAGCTGTTGAACGTTTTGATTTTATAAAAAAGAATCTGAACATGATGGAAATCTCTGATTAACTTAGACTCTGATGAAAAATTGAGTTTGTGAGAATCTAATAGTAATCAGAAGATGAAGTCATCAGAACCTTCGGTATCAGAAGTTGTGATGAGAACATCTTCTGACACACTATCAGAATCTGCTTAGAAGGTAAATGGTTCTGGCGCGTAAGTAAAAATCTTTTGTAAAAACCCTTTCGTTTTCTCAAACTTACGTGTCAGTTATTTAATAATCTTCTAATACACATGTCTTGTTTCAAGAGGATAAAGAAGTTGGTTAATGATGATTAGCATTTCTAATTCCCATTTGTGGTAAAATACTCTACTACCCCTGTGCTTGTGTACTTGTTTTTTGCGCGTAAGTTTTCTATTTAAACACACTAACTGTTCACATTCACACTTTTGCACTCTCACAACCTACACTTTCATTCTTCTAAAACACAGAGCAATTTCTTTCTCCCTCTTTAGAAACCCTAACTTCCAAATATCATCCATGGCATCCTCATCATCATTCCTCAATAGAACATGCATGATCTTACCAAATGAATCCAACCCTACTGAGTTCGCAAAGGATCAACGACCATACAAGTATGATGAACTTAATGTTGCGATTGAGAATCCCGTTGATCTTGAGAGCATTAGAGTAAACGGTTTTGCTGAAGTCGTTCATCTCTACAAAAGACAAGGTTTGGAATACTACTTTGATTTACTTAATGGACCAACGTACACTGAAATGGTAAAGGAATTCTGGATGAAAGCCTCTGTTATTACAAGGGATGTTTATAACAAGAAGGTCAGGGAAAAGATTGAAGAAAACCCTGAATTGAAAGATAGAACCCCAGAGGAAATGGGATTGAGATCCTTTGTCTCCACAGAGATTGAATCTTTCGTGGCTGGATTCAGAATCTCTATCAGACTCTGCCACATTCTTGAGGCTCTGAAGCTCAAGTGTGATGGTGTGATAATCAAACACTCCGACGAAGCAGGTCCTGATGTGAATGAATATCTATTCAAACCTAAGGCTAACCCTAAGGACAAGTTTGAATGGACAAACAACTGCAAGATCATTTACAGGATCTTAATTGACAGTGTCCTGCCCAAATTGGGAGGCACTGATCAAATATCCAGTGTTCAGAAGTTGTTCACATTTCATGTTGCTAAAGGAAATGTGGTGGATATTGGAAGGCTTATTTTTGATCATCTGTGTCTGTCTATTATCTCTAGCAAAGCTATTGTTCGACATTCAAGACTACTGAGCCACATGTTTGCACAGTGTAGTTTGTTGGATGCTATCACACCTTATCTCCCAGGCTTAGGTACTTTTCTGCTTAGTTCTAAGATTGTAAATAGTACTACCTTAAGGTACTTAAAGCTGGTAAAGAATAATGAGATAGTTCATCCAACACATCCTGTGTTACTCAGAGACTCTGAGAAAGGCATTGGTGAATGTTGGCTTGTACATGTCAGAGATAGTGAAGCCAAGAGAGTTATAGAAGCACATGCTGAATTCATGAAAAAGCTAGGTGCTGATGTAGGTGATGGAGAACCTACAAAGCTAACTGTAAGACAATCAAGGCTTTTGGAACAACCTCTTAGACTTGAACCAGTCAAGAGAAAAGCTGCCAAAAGTCCTACTGGGAAGAAAGCTGCTAAGATTCCAAAGACTACAGCTCCAAGATCCTCAAAGAAACCTAGGACAAAGAAAGTTATACTGGAGGATCTTACAGAGGAAGAAAAGGAAGAAGCTGTGGTACAGGCAGCACTGGCAAAGGTTGCAGAGTTTAATAAGAAGCAAGAGGCTCTGAAGGACGGATATGATTGTGGTATTGAAGAGTCTGCATTTGATGATATGCACAAAAAGCTTCCAGAAAGGAATGATCCTCATAACCTGCTGGAGAAACAGACTCTGTATGGAAATGAAACTGCTCAAGCTTCTACAAGCACTGCACCTGCTATTCAACCTTCAATTGATGAAGATTCTGATAAAACACCATCCCCACCTCCTCAAAAATCCCCCAACCATCAAGAACTTCCTACCTTAACACCACAACCAGAAGAACCAGAAAATGATCCCCAACCAAACTCTGAGACTGTTCAACCTGTGAACACTCAACCAGAAAATACTGAACCAGAAAATACCCAACCAGAAAATGAAATTCCATCAGAACATGATCACCAACAATCACCAGAACCTGATCAAGATCAATTCTCTGAAACTCTTCACTCTGATGAACATGTCCATGAGAAATCCCCACATCATGTGGCTGTGGACAACTCATGTGACTTATCTACACCAATCAAGAAACATGTTCAACAAATAAATGAGACTCTGAATCTTGAAGTCCTACCAAAAACCCCTCCTGACCAATCACAACATCTCAAACACCTTATGCAGGATCTATCTATGGACTGCATATTTTTCCCTCCTCACCTACCTTCCAGAATAGCCAATGAACCTCTTGGCCAAACTCAGGATGATATCACTAGTTTGCTGCAAGCTGTTGACAAGAATCTTAGGAGAATGTCCAGTGCTATTCCACACAGGTCTATTGACACAGCACACATTGACAAAGAGTGTGACCTTATGGAACAAAATCTGGTACTCATGCTTCGTTCTGTCAGAAAGGCTTACACTACATACCTGAATTTGAGAAATGAGATAGCAAGGAAGGAAGAGGAAGAGAGGCGTGAAAGGGAAAGATTGGAAGCTGAAGAGAGGGAAAGAAAAAGATTGGAGGATGAGCGTATAGAAAGGGAAAGGCAAGCAGCTGAGCAAGCTAGGCTAGTAGAAGAAGCTAGAATAGCTGCTGAACAGGCAAGGCTGGAACAAATTGCTAGAAATGCACCAGAGTATGCTCAGCACATAAGGGAAAATCAAGATAATTTTCAGAGAAGACTTGATGAGCACTCGTCTATGTTGGCTGCTATCATGGATACTCTCCAAAGAATCAATGCAAGACTACCTCAGCAACCTGACCAACCTTAAACCCTAGGATTCTTTGCACATGTTCTGTTTATTTATTTATCATATTCTGTTATTTGTTTTGTAACCTGTTGAATATTACTTCATTTTAAGTACTTGGTTGTTTCATGATTATCTTCTGTGTTCATTACTTATTTCTGTGTTTATTATTTATTTTATTTTTTTATATTTTCATAAATGATTTTGAGGCAAATATCAACTCAAAGATTTCAAAACTAAAAACATCAGTTTATTCCATTGAAAATTGTTGATTACATGAGAAGTGATCTCATTGATTATGAAGAGGGGTATTCTTCCCTAGGAGGAACATATGTACTCAAGAATTCCTTCCAATCAGAATCCCATTCAGATTCTGACTCGGATAAGGACTCCTGTTGTTTAGTCTTGGATCTTGGTTGATATTTGACTCTGACGGGAGCAGAAGTTGATGCCCTCATCTTCTGAGGTTTCTTCTTAGACTCTGAGTCTTGTTGAATCTTCAGTTTCTTCTTCTTCTTCTCCTGCGCTCTCTTACTTTTGATCACTTTTCTATCCTTTTTCATTGTTGATTCTTCACAATGAAATGGAAGTGTTGAGTGAAATGACAAAGCTTATGGTCCTTATATAGTGGTTTCAAAATAGACAAGTTCTTGGTTTTTACGACAAACCATTTAATTGGAGTAGTTGTAACCACCTTGACTGCATTGAAACTTTACTTTTGACCAATTTTTTTTCAAAATTGTCATTTATTTCTTGTCAGTTTTATCTTTTTGTTTAATGACAAAAGGGGGAGTAAGAGTTGTTATTAATTAATTTATGAGATGTTAAACTGAAACCAAAATTCCAAATTTAATTTTTTTCCAGTTATGTCTTCGTATGATATGATTTTAAGGAAAATATTAGTTGAAATTTGAACTTCTGATATATGGTACGTATGAAGGAAAAGTGCAATTTTCTTTCATGGGTATCAGACTTAGGGGGAGAGCTTGCAAACCTAGCCTCTGAAAGTTTAGTGTATTAGTTTAAGTTCAAAATTCAAATAATTATTTTTAAACTGATTTAATTAATCATTGCTGAACTTAGGGGGAGCTTGCAAAACTCATTAACCTAAGAGATGCTTGATAAATTTTATCAACAACCATTGTAAATTAATACTTGGTTTGTCATCAATCAAAAAGGGGGAGATTGTTGGAACAAAAGAGGTTCTGACATGACCCAATTGAGTTTTGATGATAACAAAAGTATTAATGTACAATAGGGTATACTAATTATTTAATCCAAGTGTGCAGATATACAAGTTAATTTTTATTCATTGGAAGCACATTGGAAGCTCTGATATGGCAAATCAAACTCTGATCAGAACTTCAAGCTATCAGAAGATGCGTATGTGTTTCATCAGAGGATGCAAGTCCTACTCATCAGAAGATGCATGTCAGACTCTGATAAGAGTAGTGAGAGCCGTTTTGTCAGAAGAACATTCTCTGCATCATGATTATACTCTGACATTCCAAATAATGATGGAATCAATCTTATCAACAGAATAGTGACGTTTGTACTATTGTACGAACTCTTTACCTAATTTGGATAAAACGTTTTCCCCAAGATTGATCGTATACAAGGTTACTCGATTTGGTTATCAAAGGTACTATCTACAGCTGGCGCAATCTCACTGCATCAAATTCAAATCAAACACGCTCCACCTTCATCTATAAATTGGAGCAAGTTTGAAGCTTTGGGATATGACACTTGAACAATTTGAAAAGAGCTGTTACTCTGCAAAAATCATCCTAAAGCACAAAACTGCAAATACAACTTGAACTCATATTCAAAATCCAAGACTCCAGTTTCAGCTTCTGTTAATTCATTAGTTGAACCTTAGAATTTTGTATTAAGATTCTAAGTTAAGTCTTGTATCAAAAGTTGTATTTATTTTGTAACTGAACATTGATCTTTATATCAATTGTTCAGACTCTGTTTTTCTAAACTTGTGTTTTGAAGTCTCTTGCCTGCGTGCTTGAGCATTAGGAAGTCTCTTGTTTGTATACTTGAGCATTGGAAGTCTCTTGCTTGTGTGCTTGAGCAATTGTAATCTTTGGTGATTATAGTGAATTCTCTTGGAAGTACAAGAGGACTGGACGTACTCTCGGTTTGTGAGGGCAACCAGTATAAAAATCTCTGTCCCTATCTTTCTCTCTTTCTCTCTACCGTAAAAGTTATTCTTGATTGTGTTTTGTTTTCTAAACCGCTGCAAACTCTGATAAGTTTTCCATAACTTAGAAGAAATTTTTAAATTACCCAAAACACAATTCAACCCCCCCTTCTTGTGTTTGTCACACCTTCAGAGATAAATAGAGATGATAGGAATTTCACAATCTTGCTTGTATTTCAGCAATGGTACCGCTGATTTCTTACCGCCGCGATCATGCTCAGTCCTGCTAGGCTCAGGAGAAGTCAATAGTAGCAAATCGAACAAATGCCCGCAAGAGTCCATGTTCAACTTTCTCTCTCTCTCTCTCTCTCTCTCTCTCACACATTTTTGTTTTTCGCTCATAATTGAAAGGGTTATCTCTCAATCATCGTACAACCTGCCATTTTACCATAGGCTTGCAAGAATTCTAAACAACCAGTCAAAATTCAATACACATGCATTTTTGGAGGTCTTTTTAGGGTTATAACGTGGCTTAGGTCAAGGTAGAACATTTTTGCGAATAGTAGGCTAAACATTAGAGTTGAGTTCTACTTTGTTGTTCCTTTTTGTGTGCGTAACCTTTGTTCTTTAGGGTGCCTTTTTGTGCTGGTATCAGAGATTAAGAACCGGATGTGTCTTTGTGTGGTTCTTTTCTATCACTGTTTTTTTTTGCCCTTTGGCTCTTTCTTTTTCGTTTTTTTTTTTTATTTTTTTTTAAGAGACTATCTTTTTTAGGGAATTTTTGATGTTTTCCCGTCTCTTTTTCATTTTATTTTTTCTTTTTGTAGTGATAGTTCTCCGTACACCCACCCCAAACTTAAACGTTGTTAGTTCCATAAGCAACCCCAAACTTGTTTTGTTGCCAAGACTTTGAGAACTATTACCTAACTCCAAAGAGGGTAAATCATTGTTTTTCTGGTCTATAGGCTTGTAATGTGGTTTGTCACCGAAACAAAAGGGATATTTATTTTTTTACGGCTCAAAATTGGCTAGCAAAGGATATAATATATAAAGGGTGGCTTGAAAAGTCTCTAGGTTATAACAAACAATTGCCCCAATGCATATAATATCAAATCAACTAGTCAGCAGAGAATTAGAGCAAGTTCTAGAAAATAAACAAGTGCACGGTACTCTCATAGTAATTCGTAAGAAAGTGGTAATACCGTTTGGAAATATTTGGCTCAAATCCTCACATGGCTTAGGTATCTGAAAGTTGAACACTTGTCTCCCAGACACCAGCTTCATCACTCGTCTCTCTGTCTCCCGAACTACGCACTTCGGAGCAATCACCTTTGGTTTTTTGTATGAAGGTGTGAAATTCGTCTCATCGGAATTTATAACTCACTTCGTCGCAATCTTACCTATAATAGTTTATCATGCACTAGATAATAAACAGCAAAATGATGTTTACCCCCCTTCAAAGTAGGCGACTTCTGGATTACCCCTCTAGGAAAAATTTCGTTTAGATTCCCCCCTTACAAAATATGATTTTCTGGATTCCCCCCTTGAAAGGACACCGTGGCAGCTGACTGTCACAAAATCTCCACGTGGCAGACGGAATCTCCACGTGGTGCTGCCACGTAGGAAATTTTCAATTTAAAAAATAAAAAATGCCACGTCACTTAATAAATGTTTTATTAAAAATAGTGAGATATGTCTACCAGGGGGATTCGAATGCGTGACCATGTTCAGGAAGTATAGACTGAAGATGCAATGATGCAGTCAAGAGGAGGACAATCAGTAGTCGAATCAGAGTGCGCAGCACGAGATTAATAGAAAATGTGATTAGATGAATAGCCCATAGGACAACAACCCTTTGAGAAACGAAAGTATTATTCCAAGGGATTGGATGGGAATGATCGTAAGGTGATTAGTATTCCCGAAAATTGTGAACCATGATCGAAGTAGAGATGTGTACTGGAAATTGGGTGCATATATAGACGACTTCCCCGGATGATGAATGAAGAAGTTTTGAATTTCGAGGAACGTAGACAGGAACATGGACGGTTGCCTTGGTGATAAATGAAGAATATTTTGTTGGAACAAAGTGGGTCTGACATGAACCTCTAAGATTTTAGTTGGTTTTGATGATAACAAAGTATTAAAATTGCAATTGGTATTACTAATGATTATTCTAGTGTGCAGAATTATAATTTAAAATTCATTCAGAAGCACTATAAATAACAAGAGAGAAGCCAAGCTAAAAAGCTCTGAAAGCGTATCTCTGTTCATCATAAGCTTAAAATTTGCGTGCTGAAGTTAGTAATTCTGAGGACCAAAAGCTAGACTCTGAGAAGTTTAGAAGCTGAAGACTTTAAGAAGCTACGACAACAACATCTGAAGCAAAAGGAATTTACGTCACTCAAGAACTGACAGAATCAGAACCAATGATTGAAGAACAATCTACTTCAAGGCTCTGTCACATCCACAGGAAGGAATATTCGTTGGTACAACGTTAATCTTATCCATAAGTGGAGCGCATTTGAGGATCGTACTATCGTACTATTATTACTCAAAATGGATGAGTGATAATTCAAATAGCAAGGTAGTGGAATTGGATTTCTTTTCCAAAGATGGAAGATTACAGCTATCACAATTGTACGATGAATTCCAAGCTGGCACCTTATCTCTCTGCAACGGTCACTCCATTTCTCCAAGTATAAATAGAATACTCAAGTGGAAGAAATGACTACCGTTCTACTGTTCTATTACTGCGTTTAAGGCTCTGAAATATTCTGACATAATTTGTTCAATCTGTCATTCAAGTCTTAAAGCAATTTGCATTGTATTTTGTAAACACCTCTGATAGTATATCAAGTGTCCATAAACAATCATTCTTAGATTTTAAGTTTGTTTGTGAAGTCTCTTGTTTAGTGAAACTTGAGCACCTGAGAAGTCTCTTGCAGGTGTGCTTGAGCAAGTTGTAATCTTGTGAAGATTATAGTGAAAAGCTCTTGTTAGTAACATGGGGACTGGATGTACTCTCAATTTGTGAGGGGAACCAGGATAAATTTTGTGTCTTTCTTTCTCTCTTTCAGCACCCTCTTTAACTTTGTGTTTATATCCGCTGCAAACGTGTTCTAAGTTACGAAAAAGTTTTTATTTTCAAAACACAATTCACCCCCCCCCCCCCTTCTTGTGTTTTTCCACCTTCAATTGGTATCAGGAGCTAGGTCTGTTGCCTAACTCACCTTACAGTGAAACAGTAAAGATCCAGGAGGAAAAACATGTCTGCTGAGAAGAACAACAATGAGATTCCTTTCAACTATGACTCAAACTCACGTGAAAGGAAGTCATCTGATAAGGTTCCTTTCTTCAACGGAACTGAGACTGGTTACCCCTTCTGGAAAACCAAGATGTATAGTCATATCATGGGTATTGATTGTGATTTATGGGACTTGGTAGAAGATGGAGTTAACTTTGAAAATATGGACTTAGAAGGAGTAGTCAGTTCTCAGAAAAGGAAATCTTTTACACCTACTCAAAAGCTGGAGTACAAGAAGCATCACTCTGTAAAAGGAATGATGACTAACGCAATCTCACATGATGAGTACCTTAAAATTTGAGATAAAAGAACTGCAAAGTCAATTTGGGATTCTTTAAAATCCAAGTATGAGGGCAACAAACAAGTTAAGGAGGCAAAGGCTAACTTGTTGGTGCATCAGTATGAGTTGTTTAAGATGAAGGATGGAGAGGACAAAAGAGAATTGTATTTAATGAACTTGAAAAATGACGGCTACAAGAAGAATAAAAGGCACTAACTTTTATGATGATATCACTACTCCTATTTATACACAAGGACTAGGTCATAAAGACAACATAGCAAAATACTAAAATACCCTTAAATATAAATTACTTCTAACACCATCCCTTAATTTATATTTACACAAAACTAACAACACCAATTCCATCCCTCAAACGAAGAAATTGGTCAGTCTTGATTGCCTTTGTCATCATGTCTGCCAGCTGCTTCTGAGTGCTACAGTGCACAACTTCTAACACTCCATTCTGAACCTGATTCCTTAAGAAGTGATACTTGGTCTCAATGTGCTTGCTTCTCCCATGCAGCACTGGGTTCTTGGCAAGATTGATTGCAGACTTGTTATCAATCATCAGCTTCAGAGGCTTGTTTACCTTAATCTTCAGATCCTGTAGCAAGTTCAGAATCCACACAGCTTGGCATGCAGTCAGAGCGCCTGCAATATATTCAGCTTCACAGGTTGATAGAGCCACAACAGGTTGCTTCTTGGAGCACCAAGAAATAGGACCTCCCAGGAATTTAAACAAGTACCCAGAAGTACTTCTTCTATCAACCCTGTCTCCGCACCAATCAGAGTCTGAGTAGCTCAGAAGCTCTGATTCGGTCTTTCCTTCAGAAGGGAATAGCACTCCATGCTTCAGAGTTCCCTTGATGTACCTCAGAATCCTGACAGCAGCTTGGTAATGGGACCATTTTGGTTTGCTCATAAATCTGCTAACCATTCCAACTGCATAGCAAATATCAGGTCTGGTATTGCACAAATACCTTAGAGAACCAACCAACTGTTTGAAGGTTGTAGCATCCACATCCTCTCCATCAGAATCTGAGTCCAGCTTCTGATTGGTATCAGAAGGTGTAATTGCAATTTTGCAATTTTCCAGCTTAAATCTCTTCAGAAGCTCAAGTTCATACTTCATTTGATGTAAAATGATTCCTTTCTCAGAGTACATAAATTCCATCCCTAGAAAGTAACTCATTTTACCAAGGTCTGTTATCTCAAATTCATTCATCAGAGCCTTCTTGAAATTAGCTATCTCTTGTTCAGAGCTTCCTGTCAGCAATATGTCATCAACATATAAACATACCAGAATCATATTGCCTTCTGAAGTGTGTTGAACATAAACACCATACTCCAATTCACATTTCTGAAACCCATGCTTCTTGAAGAAAGAATCAATCTTCATATTCCAGGCTCTGGGTGCCTGTTTCAATCCATACAAGGCTTTATGTAATCTATACACCATCCCTTCCTGATTCTTTTTCTCAAAACCAGGAGGTTGTGACACATATACCTCCTCTTGTAATGGACCATTCAGAAATGCAGATTTCACATCTAAATGCATCAGAGGCCAATTCCTGTTAGCAGCTATTGCAATTACCAGTCTAATTGTTTCATGTCTTGCTACAGGTGCAAACACTTCAAAATAATCTAGCCCAGGTTTCTGCAGGAATCCTCTTGCTACTAACCTTGCTTTGTATTTGCCAATTGATCCATCTGGCTTTAGCTTCTGCTTGAAAACCCATCTGACACTGATGGCTTTCTTGCCTTTTGGAAGTTCTGATAGCTTCCAAGTTTTGTTTCTCTTGATAGCATCAAGTTCTTCATTCATGGCCTGCAACCAGACTTGTTGCTTAAGAGCCTCTTCTATACTCACGGGTTCAGAGTCTACTAACATAGCACACTGAATAACTTCTCCCTCAGAGTCTACTTCAGTGTCTTGCAGCATATCAAACCCTGCAAACCTTCTTGGAATGCTTCTGATTCTCTGTGGTCTTTGATCTTGTTCCACATGATTTCCTTCAGAGGTGGGAGGTTGAGAAGTACTATCTTCAGAAGCTTCAACATCAGAGCCTTGACTTTCAGAGTCTCCTTCAGGACCACTTTCAGAGTCTGAATCACCTTCAGAACCTGAATCACCTTCAGAACCTGAATCACCTTCAGAGCCTGAATCACCTTCAGAATCTGAATCACCTTCAGAATCTCCTTCAAGAAATATCACATCAGAGTTGGATTGAGTTTTGTTCCAATCCCAAGTTTCTAATTCCTTCACAATGACATCTCTGCTGAATTCAATTCTATTAGTCTTTGGACAATAGAGCTTATACGCACCTGTACTGTGGTACCCCACCAATAACATAACTTTGCTTCTATCATCCAGCTTCTGTCTTCTAGCGTCTGGAACATGTTTGTAACAAACAGAACCAAACACCTTCAAATGACTAACACTTTGCTTATCTCCAGTCCACTTTTGAATAGGAACTATTTCCTTCAACTTCTTCGTTGGACATCGGTTGAGCACATAACATGCCGTTGCAACAGCTTCACCCCATAAATTATGAGGAAGCTTCTTCTCTTTCAGCATGCTTCTCACCATATCAAGCAAAGTACGATTTCTTCTTTCAGCAAGACCATTGTGTTGAGGAGTGTAAGGAGCAGTAACCTCATGCTCAATTCCATTCTCCTCACAGAAAGTTTTAAACTCATTGGAATTAAACTCACCACCACCATCCGTTCTGAGAATCTTCAGCTTCTGACCACTCTGCTTCTCAGCTTTCACTTTGAACTTCTTAAACTCAGCAAACACCTCATGTTTGTACTTTATCAGGGATACCCATGTCATTCTAGTAAATTCATCTACAAATGACACAAAGTATTTATTCCCTCCAATTGATGCTACCTGAAATGGACCACACACATCAGAATGTACTACTCCCAATGCAGTAGTACCAATTGTAATTCTGCACACTAGAATAATCATTAGTAATACCAATTGTAATTTTAATACATTGTTATCATCAAAACCACTTAAAACATTAGAGGTTCATGTCAGACCCACTTTGTTCCAACAATCTCCCCCTTTTTGATGATGACAAACCAAAGCATTAAAATTCAATTGTTGTTGATTTAATTTAATTATGATGACTTCAGGTTTCAAAGGTTTGCAATCTCCCCCTGAGTCTGATAATCCATAAGGGTAGGTTTGTAAGCTCCCCCTAAGTTTTATCCATAATTAATTAAAACAGTTTAAGAGTCGATTTATTAACTTAAAATAAATTTTCATATTTAACTCTCAGAAGCATAGTTTTGCAAGCTTTGCTTCTTAGAGTTTGATAATGCTCAGAAGCGGTTTGCAAGCTCTTCTGACATTGTCTATGAATTTTATTTTAGGTTCTTAAATTTTCTCCCCTTTCAATAATCGTTCAGAATGAGAAAGAATCATAAGAGATAAATATTGATTCATAATGCTTTTAACATTACAGTTTCAGATTGAGCAGTATATGAATGAATCAACATTAATTTTAACGCTACTCTTTCCATCAACAACAATTGAATTTTAATGCTTTGGTTTGTCATCATCAAAAAGGGGGAGATTGTTGGAACAAAGTGGGTCTGACATGAACCTCTAATGTTTTAAGTGGTTTTGATGATAACAATGTATTAAAATTACAATTGGTATTACTAATGATTATTCTAGTGTGCAGAATTACAAGTTAAAATTAATTTTAAAACTACTCACGCTCCCTCCCAATGTTTGCTTTCTCTGTGTATGTGTGCTAGTTACGATTTATAAGTCACTTCACTCACTTTGCACAACTTTTACACATAATCACTTCCCACACAAACCTAAAACTCAGAATTTCCCAAATTGCTTTGCGTTGAAATCATGGCTGCTAGATCGTCAAACGAAATCGTTCAACGTCCGTTCAACCCGGTCTTACCACCCGTTATTGATCTCAAGTCTCAAGAAAAACTTGTATTCAAAGATAACGAAACCGTCGCTGGTCCAGAATCCTTTGAGTTTATAACGGAAAAGTTTGTTGATTTTGAGAGTTTGAAGGTGAATGGAATCGACATTCAGAGTTTATTCTACGATCAACAATGGAAGAATTATTTCGAGATGCTGAATGGATTTGTCTATTATGACATTGTGAAATACTTCTGGCAGAAAGCTACCATCTTTGACAAGTTCAATGCTGATGAAGAGGTTAAAAAGATGGTAGAGAAGGATGGTTCTCTTAAAGGTAAATCTAGAACTCAACTTGGCTTAAGACCCTTTAGAGGAAAGGAGATAAGATCAAATATCATGGGTATCAATGTTCTTATCACTCAAGAACATATTGCCAAAATTCTGGGTCTGGACAATGAAGGTGAGAATGTGGATGAATATGGTGAGAAGAGCAAACACATTGAATCCATTAAGAAGGATTTATTCCTGCCTGGCTGTGCCAACAATGACTTTGGAAAAGCTAAATTCATGAAGCAAAACTTCAGTTTTGCCTTCAAAGTGTTTCTGGCCTCCATCATCACTAGAGA
This sequence comes from Trifolium repens, assembly GCA_030408175.1. Classification (NCBI taxonomy): domain Eukaryota; kingdom Viridiplantae; phylum Streptophyta; class Magnoliopsida; order Fabales; family Fabaceae; genus Trifolium; species Trifolium repens. The sequence continues at coordinate 24,478,207 of CP125844.1, read as the reverse complement.
AGGAGGATATGATACTATTTCTCTACCACATCGTCACTTCATCTGGTTTCTGTACAAGAAGGTGAAGATAAATTTGGCAAAGCTTCTGTTTGATCACCTATGCTTTACTATATCCAAAAGCAGATCCAAATCACCTTCAATGATTCAACATCCAAGGTTGATTTCTGAAATCATTCGACAGACGAAGCTTACTCAAATTATCAGTACCAAAGAAAAACTAAGGGTTTTCAACACGGCTAAGTATGATGCAAGTGTTTTGGTAAACATGCATCTGAAGACAAAAGAGGAGCTGAAGTCAGCCAAGAGCCCTCTGGAGCAAGTTTATGAGAAGTACTTCTGGTGTGACGGTTTCCCAACCATATCAGAATTTGATAATGATGAGGTTATCAAGAACTTCTTGGAGTTGGTTAGATTGGACTCTGGTGTAAGTGTGCCCAGGAGTATGGTGGTTGGTGTACCAAACTGGGACATCTTCAAAGGACCCAAGCAAATCACAAGGTCTAAAAGAAAACCTCAACCAATTGAACAAGATATTGTTGAGGAAGAACAATCTGAAGAAAGGGTTGATGGTGCTGAAAGGATAACCACTGAAGAAACAGAAGAAGTCAGTAAGGAGCAAGTAGCTAAGATTGCTCAGAGAAAGGCTGCTCAGAAAGAAAGAAGAACAAAGAAAAGGCAGGATAGGCCTGCAGATGCTGAGGAGGAACAACCTGTCAGAGCCACAAAAAGAAAGAAGTCAGTTGTATCCAAACAAAAGGCTGCTGATTCAGGTAAACATTCTATGCCTAATATTGATAGTACTGCTAGTGCTCATCCCTCTACCCAATCACCTCCCATAGACTATACACAGCCTATTCGAATGATCCAACCTTCCCCTAAATCATCATCATCTGAAGAAACTCTTTCTGACTCCAGCATTGACTCTACTGAGTTAATTGCTGCACTTGACAAATTAGAGAAAGAGAAACCTGTACATAAACCTACCAAAAGAATCACAAAAAAACCCATCCTCATCGTTTCTGATGAAGAATCCCCCGCTATCATTGATACTTCCATCCTTGACCAACCTACCAACACAACAACAATAAAATCACCAACCATTCTTGATCATCTGTCCACTCACCTATCTGGTGATGCCTTCACTCACTCCAACACAGCATCACCTGACCATTTTCACTTTGTAAATACTACTTCTAATTTACCTAGTGATTCACCTCTTCCAGAACCACAAATTCAATCTCCACCCTCCTCTCTTGCTGACATAGAACAAGAAGATCCACCCACATTCACACCAGCCCAGGATGAAGTCATAACTCATTCTGATCATATTACTAAACCACCCACACCACAACCTGAACTTTCCACTCCTGAACCAACACCAGAACCACAAACAACTTCATCAGAACCCATCTATGACCCAGTTTACAAACCCTTAACCATAGAAGAACTCTGTCTACCCATTGACTTTGCCCTACCAATTCTGGAGGATCTGCTAAAAGCAGAAATTAATGTTGATGATGATATCATAACCATTGATCCCTTTGACAAAATCAAAAGAATCAAAATAATTCCCCTCAAAAGAAAAAGGCCTGAACCCACCATTCCTTTCAATAGAAACCAACCCTTCTTCAACTACAACTCTGAACCAAACCTTGAGCTTCTAGAAAGTGCTATTAATATTAGTCTAAGGAATTTTAAAAGCATGGAAGAAGAAGTACTGATATTTCCCTCAGATATTGATGCTAAGATCAGGGAATTAGAGGAGAAGTTCAGTCAGTCTCTGAGGTTGTTGGGAGGCTATGTAAAAAGAAGGATTGAGGGAAGAGGAATGGAAGCTCTGTCTCAGATTATGAATGCTGCTGAACGCTCTCATGCTCTGAGACTTACTTTTTTCAACCATGAAGAAGAATGTCAGAGGTTAGCATTTTTAGCTGCTGTAAATGAAAGTATGAAAAGATCTCTGGATGAAGAGCAGGCTAAGATAGCTGCTGAAATGGAACGTCAGAGGCTTGCTGAACAAGAAGCCTTCAAGTTACTGGTTGATAGAGCTGTTCACATTGCTGTCATTGAGACTAATAAGATTATTGAGAATCAAGGAGCTGCAGAAGATTTTGTTATGAATGATCAGAATCTTAGTGAACCAGATTCTGATAAAGGTAAAGCTCCCATTGTTGCTTCATCTCCTCCTAGATCTCCACCTGTACTTGTCCAAGGCTCTTCTTCATCTGCTATACCTTCTGTTATGCAAGAAGCTCTGGATGTAATCAAGAATGACTTAAGAGATGAACTAAGAAATGAAATGGATGAGTTCAGGGCCGATATAAGAGAACATATGAACAGATCTGGTGAAGCTACTAACAAGAAGATAGATGCAATGATGGAACTTCTTCTAAAGCTTACTCAACAGCAACCCAAACCTTAACCCTTATGTCTGAGCACTTATTTGTTATTAGTTCTTGTGTAATTTTTGGATAATTTTTTTTAATTCATATCTATATTATCCATATTTGTGTGTTTGTTATTTGCTTATATGTTTGTTTTATATTTGTTTTTCAAAATTTAACTTTTCTATATACCATGATATTGTCTGGTACTCTTGAGAATTCTGACTCTAGTGAAAGATGCTGGAGAGCATCTTAGTTTTTAAACTAATAAGCCTAGGATTTTCAAAACCTAAGAGTCCCTCTCATCAGTACTCCTGTTTACTCATGAAATAGCTTCTTAGTATTAAAGCCTGTTTAACAACGGGGCACCAATATCGAATGAGGCGTGTCTGGTAACTGGTTTTCTGACAATAGGAATGAGGTATATATATATAAGAAACTTGCTCAAAACAAAGGGAATTAATAGCATAAACTCCTTTATTAATATTATTGAAGAATTTCTATTACATAGACTGATAAGACTCTACTTAGAGCTAGGCTTAACTTCAGAAGACTCTGCATCTAGCTTCTTATGTTTCTCCTTAATGTAAGCAAGCAAGTTGGCAGTGGCTTTTTGCACTAGTTCTTCAGTGTTCTTCTGAACAGCAGCTTCGTACTCTTCGTATGGAGTATCATCATTGTATGTCCATAAAAATTCTTCCAGATCAGAGCCCATTTCCTCCTCCTCTGACTCTGTCAAAATCAGTTCTTGCTTGTTCCTTTCGTATCGAAGCTTGTTTTCTTCGCAGCGCCAGGGCTCTGCTCCCTTCTTGCTCTCTCCTTTTGAGCCTGAAGCATCCTTGGTAACCTGCCTTTCCATTGTTTGTTTTTCTTTTGATGTTACTTGATTACTCTGGATGAGTAAAATGAGAGGAATCATCCCTTTTTATAGTGTCATCAAGCTCTCCTGTCAGGTCGTTATTCAACACAATTCATTAAATGAATTAGTTGTAACCACCTTTTTGACTTGACTGCCTTGTTATGACGAGTTTGACTGCTTGGTTTTCTGTGTCTTTTTGACTGATGCCAAAAGGGGGAGTAAGAGTAGCGTTAAAATTAATGTTGATTCATTCATATACTGCTCAATCTGAAACTGTAATGTTAAAAGCATTATGAATCAATATTTATCTCTTATGATTCTTTCTCATTCTGAACGATTATTGAAAGGGGAGAAAATTTAAGAACCTAAAATAAAATTCACAGACAATGTCAGAAGAGCTTGCAAACCGCTTCTGAGCATTATCAAACTCTAAGAAGCAAAGCTTGCAAAACTATGCTTCTGAGAGTTAAATATGAAAATTTATTTTAAGTTAATAAATCGACTCTTAAACTGTTTTAATTAATTATGGATAAAACTTAGGGGGAGCTTACAAACCTACCCTTATGGATTATCAGACTCAGGGGGAGATTGCAAACCTTTGAAACCTGAAGTCATCATAATTAAATTAAATCAACAACAATTGAATTTTAATGCTTTGGTTTGTCATCATCAAAAAGGGGGAGATTGTTGGAACAAAGTGGGTCTGACATGAACCTCTAATGTTTTAAGTGGTTTTGATGATAACAATGTATTAAAATTACAATTGGTATTACTAATGATTATTCTAGTGTGCAGAATTACAAGTTAAAATTCATTCAGAAGCACTATGAATAGTAGCAGAGAAGCCAGTCAAAACAAGCTCTGAAAGCACGACACGGTTCGTCAGAAGCTTGAATTTTGAATGCTGAAGAAAGTGACTCTGAGGATAAAACAAGGCTCTGAAGGACTCAGAAGCTAAAAGACCTCAAGAAGCTATGGCAACAGCATCAGAAGCAAAAAGAATTTACATCACTCAAGAACTGACAGAATCAGATTCAATGATTGAAGAACCACCTATTTCAAGGCTCTGTCCCATCCACAGGAAGGAATATTCGTTGGTACAACGTTAACCTTATCCATAAGTGGAGCGTATTTGAGGATTGTACAATTGTACTATTATTACTCAAAATGGATGAGTGATAAATTGAATAGCTAGGTAGTGGAATTGGAATTCCTTACCAAAGAAGGCAATATACAGCTATCAATTGTACGAGTAAATTCCAGCTGGCACAAAGCTCTCTGCAACGGTCATCATCTTCTTCCAAGTATAAATAGAAGACTCAAATGGAAGAAATGACTACTGTTCTATTACCACGTTTAAGACTCTGAAGCATTCTGACACTATCGTTTTATCTGTCATTCAAAGTCTTTAAACAAATTGAGTTGTATTTTGTAAACACCTCTGATAGTATATCAAGTGTTCCTTAACATTCATTCTTATTATTAAGTTTGTTTGAGAAGTCTCTTGTTAGGTATTAACTTGAGCATTTGAGAAGTCTCTTGTTTAGTGAAACTTGAGCATCTGAGAAATCTCTTGCAAGTGTGCTTGAGCAGTTTGTAATCTTAAGTAGATTATAGTGAAAATCTCTTGTTAGTAACAAGGGGACTGGAGTACTCTCGATTTGTGAGAGGAACCAGGATAAATTTCGTGTCTTTCTCTCTTTCTCTCAGCATCTCTTTTAGTTTTGTGTTTATATCCGCTGCAAACTTAGGTTCTATTAGGTAAAAAGTTTTATTTTTTAAAACACAATTCAACCCCCCCCTTCTTGTGTTTTTCCACCTTCAATTGGTATCAGAGCCTGGTTGTTGCCTAACTCTCACCTATCAGTGAAACAGTTAAGATTCAGGGAGGAAAAACATGTCTGCTGAGAAGAATCTCAATGAAGTTCCGTTTGACTATGATTCTAATTCTAAAGACAGAAGGTCTTCTGACAAAATTCCCTTTTTCAATGGAACTGAGACTGGTTATCCATTCTGGAAAACCAAGATGTACAGTCACATCATGGCGATTGATTGTGATCTGTGGGACTTGGTAGAAGATGGAGTGAATTTTGAAAATATGGACTTAGAAGGCGTTGTTAGCTCTAAAGACAGAAAGGCTTTTACACCTACTCAAAAGCTGGAATATAAGAAGCATCACAGTGTAAAAGGGATGATGACAAATGCCATCTCTCATGATGAGTACTTGAAAATTGGAGATAAGAGAACGGCTAAGTCTATCTGGGATTCTCTTAAATCCAAGTATGAAGGAAATAAACAAGTTAAGGAGGCTAAGGCCAACTTATTAGTACATCAGTATGAATTATTTAAAATGAAGGATGGAGAGGACATTGAGACAATGTTCTCTAGGTTTCAAATTCTTGTTTCTGGACTTCAAGTTTTAGATAAGAGCTATACTGAGGCTGATCATGTAAGGAAAGTACTCAGAAGCTTGCCGCCAAAGTGGAGACCAAAAGTGACAGCGTTTCAGGAATCTAAGGATTTAGATACTGTGTCTCTTGAAAGCTTGGTTAGTTCTCTAAAGAGTCATGAGATGGAACTAATGACTGATGAATCAACCAAGAAGATGAAAGGGATAGCCTTAAGCTCCAAAAGTTCATCAAAGGCTCTGAAAGCTAAAATTGTGGAATCTGAAGATGAGGCTTCTGAAGAGGGTCAAGAAGATGAGTCTGATGATGAAGAAGAGATGGTGCTGATGGCTGCTAAGGTTTCACAATGGGCAAAACGAAGCAAGAAATATGCAGGCAAGTTCGGAGGATCTTCCAAGAGACTCAGTACTGCTAAAGACAAGAAGGAAGATCAAAACAAGTGTTTCAAATGCAACAAGCCTGGTCATTTCATTGCTGATTGTCCAGAAAACAAAAGTAGATCATCAAAGCAAAGCTCTAGCAAGGAAAGGTATAAGAGTAAAGTCAAGAAGAGCCTTCTGGCAACATGGGAAGATCTTGACAAAGACTCAGACTCAGAGGGTGATGAGGAAGCAAATCTAGCACTGATGGCAACTACCTCTGACAGAGAAGACTCTGAAGCAGGTTCAGACTCTGAAGATGAGGAAGAGGTAATTGCTAAACTATCTAGAACTGAATTAGTAGATTCTCTTAAAGATGCCTTAAAAATGCTCACTAAAAAGGCAGGTGAATGTAAGGTCTTGAAAAAGGCTTACAATAACCTAACTGAGAAAATGAACATAATAGTTGAAGAAAATGAGTCTCTAAGTAGTAGAAACTCATTTATGGAAACTCACTATGTTTATGATGATAAGGTTCCTCCAGAGCATGAATTTGCTCTGCAAGAATTTCTTATCAATGGCATGAAGAGAAGTAAGATAGCATCTTTAATATACCATGTTAGTAGAAACAGAGGTGAAGGTCTTGGATTCTCACGTTTTAAAGATAATCCATTATTTTCTAAACCCTCTAAAAGTGATAATTCAAAACCTAAGGCTGTATTTGTTAAAAGCCAATCAGAAGCAATAGGTATACCAGAACCGGAAAAAATAATTGTGTCCGAGGCCAAGAAGCCTCAGACTCTGAAACCCTCAGAGCCTAAGGTCTCCAAACCTCAGACCAATGTCAAAATAAATAAAACTCTGGTATACTCTAAAGCTAAGTATAAGAGTTATACAAAGCCTAAAAGTTTTTCAAAATGCTTCAATAACTCTAGAGCTCCTGATAGGCCTTATAAACAAAAACAATCTAAGGTAATGAGAACTAACTCTAAAGGACCCATAAAAGTATGGGTACCAAAGTCTGAGATTGTATTTGCAGCAGATCTGCACTCAAAGAAGACCAGAGCAGCATTCTTGGTACCTGGACAGTGGCTGCTCGCGTCATATGACAGGAGACAAGCATATGTTCCAAACCCTGACTCTGAAAGAGGGAGGAACTGTGGGATTTGGAGGAAACCAAAAAGGGAAGATCACTGGTACTGGTACAGTTGGTAATTCTTCTCTTTCTATTAAAGATGTTTGGTTAGTTGATGGCCTCAAACATAATCTACTAAGCATTAGCCAATTTTGTGATAGTGGATTTGTTGTTAAGTTTAATAAAGATGCGTGTACTGTAATCAAAGAGTCTGATGAGTCTATAGTATTCAGAGGCTTAAGGAAAGGCAATGTTTATAAAATCAATCTGTCAGAACTCTCAGAGCAAAAGATAGTGTGTCTTCTATCTTTGAATGATGAGAAATGGGTCTGGCACCAACGCTTAGGACATGCTAACTGGAGATTAATCTCTAAGCTCAGCAAACTAAGCTTGGTTAAAGGTCTACCCAACCTTAATTATCATTCAAATGCTCTGTGTGGTCCTTGTCAGATTGGAAAGAATTCAAAAACTTCATTTAAACCTAAAAACATTGTCTCTACCTTAAGACCTCTTGAATTGCTTCACATTGATTTGTTTGGTCCTGTTAGTACAGCCTCAATCAATGGAAAGAAATATGGACTTGTTATTGTTGATGATTACAGTAGATGGACTTGGGTTAAATTTCTTAGAGTAAAGAATGATGCATATGATGTGTTTACCATCTTCTGCACACAAGTACAAAATGAGAAAAGTCTCAAGATCTTAAAGATCAGAAGTGATCATGGGGGTGAGTTTGAAAACGAACCCTTTGCAACCTATTGTGAAGACCATGGAATTATTCATGAGTTCTCAGCTCCTAGAACACCACAGCAAAATGGTGTTGTAGAGAGAAAGAACAGGTCTTTACAAGAGATGGCAAGAACCATGATGCATGAGACAAAACTTGCTAAGTACTTTTGGGCAGAAGCTGTGAACACAGCTTGTTATATTCAAAATAGGATCTATATTAGACCTATATTGAATAAAACTACATATGAACTTTTTAAAGGAAGAAAGCCCAACATCTCTTATTTTCATCAGTTTGGATGTACCTGTTACATTTTGAACAATAAGGCCTACAAAAGAAAATTTGATGCCAAAGCTTGTAAGGGAATCTTTATAGGTTACTCTGAACGCTCAAAGGCATACAGAGTGTATAATTCTGAAACCAATACAGTGGAAGAATCTATACATGTGAGGTTTGATGACAAAGAGCCTGACAATAAAATGTCAGAGCAAGATAATAGTTATGCAGGTATTCCATATCTATATAACAATTCAGAATCTGAGAAAGCATCAGAGACAAATGAAACTTCAGACGCAGTATTGGAAGAAGCTTCTGAAGAAGAACCTCCAACAGAAGCATCTGAAGAACATGATGATATCTTAGAAGATAATACCCAAACAAATGCTGAAACTAATGAAGCTCCAAAGAGAAAATTCAAATACAGATCATCACATCCAGAAGATCTTATTCTTGGAAACAAAGAGAGTCCAAGAAAAACAAGATCAGATTATCAACAACATGATTCACTTCTAGGACTCATATCCATGATAGAACCTAAAAATGTTGATGAAGCTCTTTCTGATGATGGATGGATTGTAGCAATGCAAGATGAGCTCAATCAGTTTCAAAGAAATGATGTGTGGGATTTAGTACCAAGACCAACACACAAGAACATCATTGGAACCAAGTGGGTATTCAGGAACAAACTGAATGAACAAGGTGAAGTGGTAAGAAACAAAGCTAGACTAGTAGCACAAGGCTACAGTCAGCAAGAAGGGATTGACTTCACTGAAACATTTGCTCCAGTGGCAAGACTGGAAGCAATCAGGTTATTATTATCATATGCAGTTAACAATGGAATAACCTTATACCAAATGGATGTTAAGAGTGCCTTTCTAAATGGTGTTATTTCTGAAGAAGTATATGTCAAACAACCTCCAGGTTTTGAGGATTTAAAAAACCCTGATTATGTTTATAAACTTAAGAAATCACTCTATGGTCTCAAACAAGCTCCAAGAGCTTGGTATGAAAGACTGAGTAATTTTCTTTTAGAAAATGGTTTTCAAAAAGGCCAAATTGACAATACACTATTCAGAAAGACAAATAAGAAAGACATCTTAATTATTCAAATTTATGTAGATGATATAATTTTTGGTTCAACTAATGCTTCTCTTTGCAAGAATTTTTCTAAGCTTATGCAGGATGAATTTGAAATGAGTATGATGGGTGAGCTAAAATTCTTTCTTGGAATTCAAATCAACCAAGGAAAAGATGGCACTTACATACATCAAAGCAAATATACAAAAGAGCTTCTGAAGAAGTTTAATCTTGAAGACTGTAAGATAATGTCAACACCCATGCATCCTTCAAGTAGCCTAAGCAAGGAAGAAATTGGAAGCAAAGTGGATCAGAAGCTATATAAAGGTATGATTGGTTCATTACTCTATCTAACAGCTTCTAGACCTGATATTTTATATAGTGTATGCTTGTGTGCAAGATTCCAGTCAGATCCTAGAGAACCTCACTTAACTGCAGTTAAGAGGATCTTTAGATATCTGAAAGGAACTACTAATCTAGGACTCCTTTATAAAAAATCCCTAGATAGTAAGCTAGTTGGATTCTGTGATGCTGACTATGCTGGAGACAAGATAGAGAGAAAATCCACTAGTGGAAACTGCCAATTTATTGGTGAGAATCTCATATCTTGGGCCAGCAAAAGACAAACAACTATTGCTTTGTCTACAGCAGAAGCAGAATACATTTCAGCTGCTAAATGTTGCACACAGCTTCTCTGGATGAAATATCAGTTAGAGGATTATAATATAGCTGAGAGTAGTATTCCACTATATTGTGACAATACTGCTGCTATTCATTTATCTAAGAACCCAATTTTGCATTCCCGAGCTAAACATATTGAAATAAAACATCATTTTATAAGAGATCATGTTCAAAAAGGCACAATAGATATTCAATTCATTGATACTGAACATCAATGGGCTGATATATTTACTAAGCCTTTAGCTATTGAAAGATTTGATTTTATTAAAAAGAATTTGAACATGCACTATATCTCTGAAGAAAATTAGCTCTGAGATGTAAATTAGATTTAGCATCTGAAGCTCCTTCAGAACCTCTGGTAATTTAGAGTCTCCTTTGGGAAGCTCTGAATAAAACGGGTTCTGAAAAATAACAGATTCTGATGAGGTGAAAGATACAAATGAGTTTGGCTCTGAACTAAACGGAAATGAAACGTTTAGTACTAGTTAGTGTACAACAGTTGTTTGTACACGTGTCAGCTTGATTAAGCCTCTCCTGCACGTGTCTAGATCCTGATGGGTAGAGAACAGTTAATGATGAAAATGCAGTTATGCAATTTAAAATTAATTTTAAAACTACTCACGCTCCCTCCCAATGTTTGCTTTCTCTGTGTATGTGTGCTAGTTACTATTTATAAGTCACTTCACTCACTTTGCACAACTTTTACACATAATCACTTCCCACACAAACCTAAAACTCAGAATTTCCCAAATTGCTTTGCGTTGAAATCATGGCTGCTAGATCGTCAAACGAAATCGTTCAACGTCCGTTCAACCCGGTCTTACCACCCGTTATTGATCTCAAGTCTCAAGAAAAACTTGTATTCAAAGATAACGAAACCGTCGCTGGTCCAGAATCCTTTGAGTTTATAACGGAAAAGTTTGTTGATTTTGAGAGTTTGAAGGTGAATGGAATCGACATTCAGAGTTTATTCTACGATCAACAATGGAAGAATTATTTCGAGATGCTGAATGGATTTGTCTATTATGACATTGTGAAATACTTCTGGCAGAAAGCTACCATCTTTGACAAGTTCAATGCTGATGAAGAGGTTAAAAAGATGGTAGAGAAGGATGGTTCTCTTAAAGGTAAATCTAGAACTCAACTTGGCTTAAGACCCTTTAGAGGAAAGGAGATAAGATCAAATATCATGGGTATCAATGTTCTTATCACTCAAGAACATATTGCCAAAATTCTGGGTCTGGACAATGAAGGTGAGAATGTGGATGAATATGGTGAGAAGAGCAAACACATTGAATCCATTAAGAAGGATTTATTCCTGCCTGGCTGTGCCAACAATGACTTTAGAAAATAATGGAACAAAGTGGGTCTGACATGAACCTCTAATGTTTTAAGTGGTTTTGATGATAACAATGTATTAAAATTACAATTGGTATTACTAATGATTATTCTAGTGTGCAGAATTACAAGTTAAAATTCATTCAGAAGCACTATGAATAGTAGCAGAGAAGCCAGTCAAAACAAGCTCTGAAAGCACGACACGGTTCGTCAGAAGCTTGAATTTTGAATGCTGAAGAAAGTGACTCTGAGGATAAAACAAGGCTCTGAAGGACTCAGAAGCTAAAAGACCTCAAGAAGCTATGGCAACAGCATCAGAAGCAAAAAGAATTTACATCACTCAAGAACTGACAGAATCAGATTCAATGATTAAAGAACCACCTATTTCAAGGCTCTGTCACATCCACAGGATGGAATATTCGTTGGTACAACGTTAACCTTATCCATAAGTGGAGCGTATTTGAGGATTGTACAATTGTACTATTATTACTCAAAATGGATGAGTGATAAATTGAATAGCTAGGTAGTGGAATTGGAATTCCTTACCAAAGAAGGCAATATACAGCTATCAATTGTACGAGTAAATTCCAGCTGGCACAAAGCTCTCTGCAACGGTCATCATCTTCTTCCAAGTATAAATAGAAGACTCAAATGGAAGAAATGACTACTGTTCTATTACCACGTTTAAGACTCTGAAGCATTCTGACACTATCGTTTTATCTGTCATTCAAAGTCTTTAAACAAATTGAGTTGTATTTTGTAAACACCTCTGATAGTATATCAAGTGTTCCTTAACATTCATTCTTATTATTAAGTTTGTTTGAGAAGTCTCTTGTTAGGTATTAACTTGAGCATTTGAGAAGTCTCTTGTTTAGTGAAACTTGAGCATCTGAGAAGTCTCTTGCAAGTGTGCTTGAGCAGTTTGTAATCTTAAGTAGATTATAGTGAAAATCTCTTGTTAGTAACAAGGGGACTGGAGTACTCTCGATTTGTGAGAGGAACCAGGATAAATTTCGTGTCTTTCTCTCTTTCTCTCAGCATCTCTTTTAGTTTTGTGTTTATATCCGCTGCAAACTTAGGTTCTATTAGGTAAAAAGTTTTATTTTTTAAAACACAATTCAACCCCCCCCTTCTTGTGTTTTTCCACCTTCAATTGGTATCAGGAGCTGGGCTGTTGCCTAACTCTCACCTATCAGTGAAACAGTTAAGATTCAGGGAGGAAAAACATGTCTGCTGAGAAGAATCTCAATGAAGTTCTGTTTGACTATGATTCTAATTCTAAAGACAGAAGGTCTTCTGACAAAATTCCCTTTTTCAATGGAACTGAGACTGGTTATCCATTCTGGAAAACCAAGATGTACAGTCACATCATGGCGATTGATTGTGATCTGTGGGACTTGGTAGAAGATGGAGTGAATTTTGAAAATATGGACTTAGAAGGCGTTGTTAGCTCTAAAGACAGAAAGGCTTTTACACCTACTCAAAAGCTGGAATATAAGAAGCATCACAGTGTAAAAGGGATGATGACAAATGCCATCTCTCATGATGAGTACTTGAAAATTGGAGATAAGAGAACGGCTAAGTCTATCTGGGATTCTCTTAAATCCAAGTATGAAGGAAATAAACAAGTTAAGGAGGCTAAGGCCAACTTGTTAGTACATCAGTATGAATTATTTAAAATGAAGGATGGAGAGGACATTGAGACAATGTTCTCTAGGTTTCAAATTCTTGTTTCTGGACTTCAAGTTTTAGATAAGAGCTATACTGAGGCTGATCATGTAAGGAAAGTACTCAGAAGCTTGCCGCCAAAGTGGAGACCAAAAGTGACAGCGTTTCAGGAATCTAAGGATTTAGATACTGTGTCTCTTGAAAGCTTGGTTAGTTCTCTAAAGAGTCATGAGATGGAACTAATGACTGATGAATCAACCAAGAAGATGAAAGGGATAGCCTTAAGCTCCAAAAGTTCATCAAAGGATCTGAAAGCTAAAATTGTGGAATCTGAAGATGAGGCTTCTGAAGAGGGTCAAGAAGATGAGTCTGATGATGAAGAAGAGATGGTGCTGATGGCTGCTAAGGTTTCACAATGGGCAAAACGAAGCAAGAAATATGCAGGCAAGTTCGGAGGATCTTCCAAGAGACTCAGTACTGCTAAAGACAAGAAGGAAGATCAAAACAAGTGTTTCAAATGCAACAAGCCTGGTCATTTCATTGCTGATTGTCCAGAAAACAAAAGTAGATCATCAAAGCAAAGCTCTAGCAAGGAAAGGTATAAGAGTAAAGTCAAGAAGAGCCTTCTGGCAACATGGGAAGATCTTGACAAAGACTCAGACTCAGAGGGTGATGAGGAAGCAAATCTAGCACTGATGGCAACTACCTCTGACAGAGAAGACTCTGAAGCAGGTTCAGACTCTGAAGATGAGGAAGAGGTAATTGCTAAACTATCTAGAACTAATTAGTAGATTCTCTTAAAGATGCCTTAAAAATGCTCACTAAAAAGGCAGGTGAATGTAAGGTCTTGAAAAAGGCTTACAATAACCTAACTGAGAAAATGAACATAATAGTTGAAGAAAATGAGTCTCTAAGTAGTAGAAACTCATTTATGGAAACTCACTATGTTTATGATGATAAGGTTCCTCCAGAGCATGAATTTGCTCTGCAAGAATTTCTTATCAATGGCATGAAGAGAAGTAAGATAGCATCTTTAATATACCATGGTGAAGGTCTTGGATTCTCACGTTTTAAAGATAATCCATTATTTTCTAAACCCTCTAAAAGTGATAATTCAAAACCTAAGGCTGTATTTGTTAAAAGCCAATCAGAAGCAATAGGTATACCAGAACCGGAAAAAATAATTGTGTCCGAGGCCAAGAAGCCTCAGACTCTGAAACCCTCAGAGCCTAAGGTCTCCAAACCTCAGACCAATGTCAAAATAAATAAAACTCTGGTATACTCTAAAGCTAAGTATAAGAGTTATACAAAGCCTAAAAGTTTTTCAAAATGCTTCAATAACTCTAGAGCTCCTGATAGGCCTTATAAACAAAAACAATCTAAGGTAATGAGAACTAACTCTAAAGGACCCATAAAAGTATGGGTACCAAAGTCTGAGATTGTATTTGCAGCAGATCTGCACTCAAAGAAGGCCAGAGCAGCATTCTTGGTACCTGGACAGTGGCTGCTCGCGTCATATGACAGGAGACAAGCATATGTTCCAAACCCTGACTCTGAAAGAGGGAGGAACTGTGGGATTTGGAGGAAACCAAAAAGGGAAGATCACTGGTACTGGTACAGTTGGTAATTCTTCTCTTTCTATTAAAGATGTTTGGTTAGTTGATGGCCTCAAACATAATCTACTAAGCATTAGCCAATTTTGTGATAGTGGATTTGTTGTTAAGTTTAATAAAGATGCGTGTACTGTAATCAAAGAGTCTGATGAGTCTATAGTATTCAGAGGCTTAAGGAAAGGCAATGTTTATAAAATCAATCTGTCAGAACTCTCAGAGCAAAAGATAGTGTGTCTTCTATCTTTGAATGATGAGAAATGGGTCTGGCACCAACGCTTAGGACATGCTAACTGGAGATTAATCTCTAAGCTCAGCAAACTAAGCTTGGTTAAAGGTCTACCCAACCTTAATTATCATTCAAATGCTCTGTGTGGTCCTTGTCAGATTGGAAAGATTTCAAAAACTTCATTTAAACCTAAAAACATTGTCTCTACCTCAAGACCTCTTGAATTGCTTCACATTGATTTGTTTGGTCCTGTTAGTACAGCCTCAATCAATGGAAAGAAATATGGACTTGTTATTGTTGATGATTACAGTAGATGGACTTGGGTTAAATTTCTTAGAGTAAAGGATGATGCATATGATGTGTTTACCATCTTCTGCACACAAGTACAAAATGAGAAAAGTCTCAAGATCTTAAAGATCAGAAGTGATCATGGGGGTGAGTTTGAAAACGAACCCTTTGCAACCTATTGTGAAGACCATGGAATTATTCATGAGTTCTCAGCTCCTAGAACACCACAGCAAAATGGTGTTGTAGAGAGAAAGAACAGGTCTTTACAAGAGATGGCAAGAACCATGATGCATGAGACAAAACTTGCTAAGTACTTTTGGGCAGAAGCTGTGAACACAGCTTGTTATATTCAAAATAGGATCTATATCAGACCTATATTGAATAAAACTACATATGAACTTTTTAAAGGAAGAAAGCCCAACATCTCTTATTTTCATCAGTTTGGATGTACCTGTTACATTTTGAACAATAAGGCCTACAAAAGAAAATTTGATGCCAAAGCTTGTAAGGGAATCTTTATAGGTTACTCTGAACGCTCAAAGGCATACAGAGTGTATAATTCTGAAACCAATACAGTGGAAGAATCTATACATGTGAGGTTTGATGACAAAGAGCCTGACAATAAAATGTCAGAGCAAGATAATAGTTATGCAGGTATTCCATATCTATATAACAATTCAGAATCTGAGAAAGCATCAGAGACAAATGAAACTTCAGACGCAGTATTGGAAGAAGCTTCTGAAGAAGAACCTCCAACAGAAGCATCTGAAGAACATGATGATATCTTAGAAGATAATACCCAAACAAATGCTGAAACTAATGAAGCTCCAAAGAGAAAATTCAAATACAGATCATCACATCCAGAAGATCTTATTCTTGGAAACAAAGAGAGTCCAAGAAAAACAAGATCAGATTATCAACAACATGATTCACTTCTAGGACTCATATCCATGATAGAACCTAAAAATGTTGATGAAGCTCTTTCTGATGATGGATGGATTGTAGCAATGCAAGATGAGCTCAATCAGTTTCAAAGAAATGATGTGTGGGATTTAGTACCAAGACCAACACACAAGAACATCATTGGAACCAAGTGGGTATTCAGGAACAAACTGAATGAACAAGGTGAAGTGGTAAGAAACAAAGCTAGACTAGTAGCACAAGGCTACAGTCAGCAAGAAGGGATTGACTTCACTGAAACATTTGCTCCAGTGGCAAGACTGGAAGCAATCAGGTTATTATTATCATATGCAGTTAACAATGGAATAACCTTATACCAAATGGATGTTAAGAGTGCCTTTCTAAATGGTGTTATTTCTGAAGAAGTATATGTCAAACAACCTCCAGGTTTTGAGGATTTAAAAAACCCTGATTATGTTTATAAACTTAAGAAATCACTCTATGGTCTCAAACAAGCTCCAAGAGCTTGGTATGAAAGACTGAGTAATTTTCTTTTAGAAAATGGTTTTCAAAAAGGCCAAATTGACAATACACTATTCAGAAAGACAAATAAGAAAGACATCTTAATTATTCAAATTTATGTAGATGATATAATTTTTGGTTCAACTAATGCTTCTCTTTGCAAGAATTTTTCTAAGCTTATGCAGGATGAATTTGAAATGAGTATGATGGGTGAGCTAAAATTCTTTCTTGGAATTCAAATCAACCAATGAAAAGATGGCACTTACATACATCAAAGCAAATATACAAAAGAGCTTCTGAAGAAGTTTAATCTTGAAGACTGTAAGATAATGTCAACACCCATGCATCCTTCAAGCAGCCTAAGCAAGGAAGAAATTGGAAGCAAAGTGGATCAGAAGCTATATAGAGGTATGATTGGTTCATTACTCTATCTAACAGCTTCTAGACCTGATATTTTATATAGTGTATGCTTGTGTGCAAGATTCCAGTCAGATCCTAGAGAACCTCACTTAACTGCAGTTAAGAGGATCTTTAGATATCTGAAAGGAACTACTAATCTAGGACTCCTTTATAAAAAATCCCTAGATAGTAAGCTAGTTGGATTCTGTGATGCTGACTATGCTGGAGACAAGATAGAGAGAAAATCCACTAGTGGAAACTGCCAATTTATTGGTGAGAATCTCATATCTTGGGCCAGCAAAAGACAAACAACTATTGCTTTGTCTACAGCAGAAGCAGAATACATTTCAGCTGCTAAATGTTGCACACAGCTTCTCTGGATGAAATATCAGTTAGAGGATTATAATATAGCTGAGAGTAGTATTCCACTATATTGTGACAATACTGCTGCTATTCATTTATCTAAGAACCCAATTTTGCATTCCCGAGCTAAACATATTGAAATAAAACATCATTTTATAAGAGATCATGTTCAAAAAGGCACAATAGATATTCAATTCATTGATACTGAACATCAATGGGCTGATATATTTACTAAGCCTTTAGCTATTGAAAGATTTGATTTTATTAAAAAGAATTTGAACATGCACTATATCTCTGAAGAAAATTAGCTCTGAGATGTAAATTAGATTTAGCATCTGAAGCTCCTTCAGAACCTCTGGTAATTTAGAGTCTCCTTTGGGAAGCTCTGAATAAAACGGGTTCTGAAAAGTAACAGATTCTGATGAGGTGAAAGATACAAATGAGTTTGGCTCTGAACTAAACGGAAATGAAACGTTTAGTACTAGTTAGTGTACAACAGTTGTTTGTACACGTGTCAGCTTGATTAAGCCTCTCCTGCACGTGTCTAGATCCTGATGGGTAGAGAACAGTTAATGATGAAAATGCAGTTATGCAATTTAAAATTAATTTTAAAACTACTCACGCTCCCTCCCAATGTTTGCTTTCTCTGTGTATGTGTGCTAGTTACTATTTATAAGTCACTTCACTCACTTTGCACAACTTTTACACATAATCACTTCCCACACAAACCTAAAACTCAGAATTTCCCAAATTGCTTTGCGTTGAAATCATGGCTGCTAGATCGTCAAACGAAATCGTTCAACGTCCGTTCAACCCGGTCTTACCACCCGTTATTGATCTCAAGTCTCAAGAAAAACTTGTATTCAAAGATAACGAAACCGTCGCTGGTCCAGAATCCTTTGAGTTTATAACGAAAAAGTTTGTTGATTTTGAGAGTTTGAAGGTGAATGGAATCGACATTCAGAGTTTATTCTACGATCAACAATGGAAGAATTATTTCGAGATGCTGAATGGATTTGTCTATTATGACATTGTGAAATACTTCTGGCAGAAAGCTACCATCTTTGACAAGTTCAATGCTGATGAAGAGGTTAAAAAGATGGTAGAGAAGGATGGTTCTCTTAAAGGTAAATCTAGAACTCAACTTGGCTTAAGACCCTTTAGAGGAAAGGAGATAAGATCAAATATCATGGGTATCAATGTTCTTATCACTCAAGAACATATTGCCAAAATTCTGGGTCTGGACAATGAAGGTGAGAATGTGGATGAATATGGTGAGAAGAGCAAACACATTGAATCCATTAAGAAGGATTTATTCCTGCCTGGCTGTGCCAACAATGACTTTGGAAAAGCTAAATTCATGAAGCAAAACTTCAGTTTTGCCTTCAAAGTGTTTCTGGCCTCCATCATCACTAGAGAAGGAGGATATGATACTATTTCTCTACCACATCGTCACTTCATCTGGTTTCTGTACAAGAAGGTGAAGATAAATTTGGCAAAGCTTCTGTTTGATCACCTATGCTTTACTATATCCAAAAGCAGATCCAAATCACCTTCAATGATTCATCATCCAAGGTTGATTTCTGAAATCATTCGACAGACGAAGCTTACTCAAATTATCAGTACCAAAGAAAAACTAAGGGTTTTCAACACGGCTAAGTATGATGCAAGTGTTTTGGTAAACATGCATCTGAAGACAAAAGAGGAGCTGAAGTCAGCCAAGAGCCCTCTGGAGCAAGTTTATGAGAAGTACTTCTGGTGTGACGGTTTCCCAACCATATCAGAATTTGATAATGATGAGGTTATCAAGAACTTCTTGGAGTTGGTTAGATTGGACTCTGGTGTAAGTGTGCCCAGGAGTATGGTGGTTGGTGTACCAAACTGGGACATCTTCAAAGGACCCAAGCAAATCACAAGGTCTAAAAGAAAACCTCAACCAATTGAACAAGATATTGTTGAGGAAGAACAATCTGAAGAAAGGGTTGATGGTGCTGAAAGGATAACCACTGAAGAAACAGAAGAAGTCAGTAAGGAGCAAGTAGCTAAGATTGCTCAGAGAAAGGCTGCTCAGAAAGAAAGAAAAACAAAGAAAAGGCAGGATAGGCCTGCAGATGCTGAGGAGGAACAACCTGTCAGAGCCACAAAAAGAAAGAAGTCAGTTGTATCCAAACAAAAGGCTGCTGATTCAGGTAAACATTCTATGCCTAATATTGATAGTACTGCTAGTGCTCATCCCTCTACCCAATCACCTCCCATAGACTATACACAGCCTATTCGAATGATCCAACCTTCCCCTAAATCATCATCATCTGAAGAAACTCTTTCTGACTCCAGCATTGACTCTACTGAGTTAATTGCTGCACTTGACAAATTAGAGAAAGAGAAACCTGTACATAAACCTACCAAAAGAATCACAAAAAAACCCATCCTCATCGTTTCTGATGAAGAATCCCCCACTATCATTGATACTTCCATCCTTGACCAACCTACCAACACAACAACAATAAAATCACCAACCATTCTTGATCATCTGTCCACTCACCTATCTGGTGATGCCTTCACTCACTCCAACACAGCATCACCTGACCATTTTCACTTTGTAAATACTACTTCTAATTTACCTAGTGATTCACCTCTTCCAGAACCACAAATTCAATCTCCACCCTCCTCTCTTGCTGACATAGAACAAGAAGATCCACCCACATTCACACCAGCCCAGGATGAAGTCATAACTCATTCTGATCATATTACTAAACCACCCACACCACAACCTGAACTTTCCACTCCTGAACCAACACCAGAACCACAAACAACTTCATCAGAACCCATCTATGACCCAGTTTACAAACCCTTAACCATAGAAGAACTCTGTCTACCCATTGACTTTGCCCTACCAATTCTGGAGGATCTGCTAAAAGCAGAAATTAATGTTGATGATGATATCATAACCATTGATCCCTTTGACAAAATCAAAAGAATCAAAATAATTCCCCTCAAAAGAAAAAGGCCTGAACCCACCATTCCTTTCAATAGAAACCAACCCTTCTTCAACTACAACTCTGAACCAAACCTTGAGCTTCTAGAAAGTGCTATTAATATTAGTCTAAGGAATTTTAAAAGCATGGAAGAAGAAGTACTGATATTTCCCTCAGATATTGATGCTAAGATCAGGGAATTAGAGGAGAAGTTCAGTCAGTCTCTGAGGTTGTTGGGAGGCTATGTAAAAAGAAGGATTGAGGGAAGAGGAATGGAAGCTCTGTCTCAGATTATGAATGCTGCTGAACGCTCTCATGCTCTGAGACTTACTTTTTTCAACCATGAAGAAGAATGTCAGAGGTTAGCATTTTTAGCTGCTGTAAATGAAAGTATGAAAAGATCTCTGGATGAAGAGCAGGCTAAGATAGCTGCTGAAATGGAACGTCAGAGGCTTGCTGAACAAGAAGCCTTCAAGTTACTGGTTGATAGAGCTGTTCACATTGCTGTCATTGAGACTAATAAGATTATTGAGAATCAAGGAGCTGCAGAAGATTTTGTTATGAATGATCAGAATCTTAGTGAACCAGATTCTGATAAAGGTAAAGCTCCCATTGTTGCTTCATCTCCTCCTAGATCTCCACCTGTACTTGTCCAAGGCTCTTCTTCATCTGCTATACCTTCTGTTATGCAAGAAGCTCTGGATGTAATCAAGAATGACTTAAGAGATGAACTAAGAAATGAAATGGATGAGTTCAGGGCCGATATAAGAGAAGACATGAACAGATCTGGTGAAGCTACTAACAAGAAGATAGATGCAATGATGGAACTTCTTCTAAAGCTTACTCAACAGCAACCCAAACCTTAACCCTTATGTCTGAGCACTTATTTGTTATTAGTTCTTGTGTAATTTTTGGATAATTTTTTTAATTCATATCTATATTATCCATATTTGTGTGTTTGTTATTTGCTTATATGTTTGTTTTATATTTGTTTTTCAAAATTTAACTTTTCTATATACCATGATATTGTCTGGTACTCTTGAGAATTCTGACTCTAGTGAAAGATGCTGGAGAGCATCTTAGTTTTTAAACTAATAAGCCTAGGATTTTCAAAACCTAAGAGTCCCTCTCATCAGTACTCCTGTTTACTCATGAAATAGCTTCTTAGTATTAAAGCCTGTTTAACAACGGGGCACCAATATCGAATGAGGCGTGTCTGGTAACTGGTTTTCTGACAATAGGAATGAGGTATATATATATAAGAAACTTGCTCAAAACAAAGGGAATTAATAGCATAAACTCCTTTATTAATATTATTGAAGAATTTCTATTACATAGACTGATAAGACTCTACTTAGAGCTAGGCTTAACTTCAGAAGACTCTGCATCTAGCTTCTTATGTTTCTCCTTAATGTAAGCAAGCAAGTTGGCAGTGGCTTTTTGCACTAGTTCTTCAGTGTTCTTCTGAACAGCAGCTTCGTACTCTTCGTATGGAGTATCATCATTGTATGTCCATAAAAATTCTTCCAGATCAGAGCCCATTTCCTCCTCCTCTGACTCTGTCAAAATCAGTTCTTGCTTGTTCCTTTCGTAGCGAAGCTTGTTTTCTTCGCAGCGCCAGGGCTCTGCTCCCTTCTTGCTCTCTCCTTTTGAGCCTGAAGCATCCTTGGTAAACTGCCTTTCCATTGTTTGTTTTTCTTTTGATGTTACTTGATTACTCTGGATGAGTAAAATGAGAGGAATCATCCCTTTTTATAGTGTCATCAAGCTCTCCTGTCAGGTCGTTATTCAACACAATTCATTAAATGAATTAGTTGTAACCACCTTTTTGACTTGACTGCCTTGTTATGACGAGTTTGACTGCTTGGTTTTCTGTGTCTTTTTGACTGATGCCAAAAGGGGGAGTAAGAGTAGCGTTAAAATTAATGTTGATTCATTCATATACTGCTCAATCTGAAACTGTAATGTTAAAAGCATTATGAATCAATATTTATCTCTTATGATTCTTTCTCATTCTGAACGATTATTGAAAGGGGAGAAAATTTAAGAACCTAAAATAAAATTCATAGACAATGTCAGAAGAGCTTGCAAACCGCTTCTGAGCATTATCAAACTCTAAGAAGCAAAGCTTGCAAAACTATGCTTCTGAGAGTTAAATATGAAAATTTATTTTAAGTTAATAAATCGACTCTTAAACTGTTTTAATTAATTATGGATAAAACTTAGGGGGAGCTTACAAACCTACCCTTATGGATTATCAGACTCAGGGGGAGATTGCAAACCTTTGAAACCTGAAGTCATCATAATTAAATTAAATCAACAACAATTGAATTTTAATGCTTTGGTTTGTCATCATCAAAAAGGGGGAGATTGTTGGAACAAAGTGGGTCTGACATGAACCTCTAATGTTTTAAGTGGTTTTGATGATAACAATGTATTAAAATTACAATTGGTATTACTAATGATTATTCTAGTGTGCAGAATTACAAGTTAAAATTCATTCAGAAGCACTATGAATAGTAGCAGAGAAGCCAGTCAAAACAAGCTCTGAAAGCACGACACGGTTCGTCAGAAGCTTGAATTTTGAATGCTGAAGAAAGTGACTCTGAGGATAAAACAAGGCTCTGAAGGACTCAGAAGCTAAAAGACCTCAAGAAGCTATGGCAACAGCATCAGAAGCAAAAAGAATTTACATCACTCAAGAACTGACAGAATCAGATTCAATGATTAAAGAACCACCTATTTCAAGGCTCTGTCACATCCACAGGAAGGAATATTCGTTGGTACAACGTTAACCTTATCCATAAGTGGAGCGTATTTGAGGATTGTACAATTGTACTATTATTACTCAAAATGGATGAGTGATAAATTGAATAGCTAGGTAGTGGAATTGGAATTCCTTACCAAAGAAGGCAATATACAGCTATCAATTGTACGAGTAAATTCCAGCTGGCACAAAGCTCTCTGCAACGGTCATCATCTTCTTCCAAGTATAAATAGAAGACTCAAATGGAAGAAATGACTACTGTTCTATTACCACGTTTAAGACTCTGAAGCATTCTGACACTATCGTTTTATCTGTCATTCAAAGTCTTTAAACAAATTGAGTTGTATTTTGTAAACACCTCTGATAGTATATCAAGTGTTCCTTAACATTCATTCTTATTATTAAGTTTGTTTGAGAAGTCTCTTGTTAGGTATTAACTTGAGCATTTGAGAAGTCTCTTGTTTAGTGAAACTTGAGCATCTGAGAAGTCTCTTGCAAGTGTGCTTGAGCAGTTTGTAATCTTAAGTAGATTATAGTGAAAATCTCTTGTTAGTAACAAGGGGACTG
The DNA here is from genome assembly GCA_030408175.1 of Trifolium repens. Lineage (NCBI taxonomy): Eukaryota > Viridiplantae > Streptophyta > Magnoliopsida > Fabales > Fabaceae > Trifolium > Trifolium repens. The sequence goes on along the minus strand of CP125844.1, from coordinate 24,454,672 downwards.
GAGTACTCTCGATTTGTGAGAGGAACCAGGATAAATTTCGTGTCTTTCTCTCTTTCTCTCAGCATCTCTTTTAGTTTTGTGTTTATATCCGCTGCAAACTTAGGTTCTATTAGGTAAAAAGTTTTATTTTTTAAAACACAATTCAACCCCCCCCCCTTCTTGTGTTTTTCCACCTTCAATTGAGACTATGTTTTCACGGTTTCAAATTCTAGTCTCTGGACTTCAAATATTAGACAAGAGTTATACTGAAGCTGATCATGTGAGAAAGGTACTCAGAAGCTTACCACCAAAATGGAGACCCAAGGTGACTGCTTTTCAAGAGTCTAAGGAATTGGATACTGTATCCCTTGAAAGCTTAGTTAGTTCCTTGAAGAGTCATGAGATGGAACTAATGACTGATGGATCAACCAAGAAGATGAAAGGGATAGCCTTAAGCTCTAAGAGCTCATCAAAGGCTCTAAAAGCTAAGGTTATAGAATCTGAAGATGAGGCTTCTGAAGAGGGTCAAGAAGTTGGGTCTGATGATGAAGAAGAGACGGTGCTGATGGCTGCTAAGGTTTCACAATGGGCAAGACGAAGCAAGAAATATGCAGGCAAGTTTGGAGGATCTTCCAAAAGACTTAGTGCTACTAAAGACAAGAAGGAAGATCAAAGCAAGTGTTTCAAGTGCAACAAGCCTGGCCATTTCATTGCTGATTGTCCAGAGAACAAAAGTAGACCATCAAAGCAAAGCTCTAGCAAGGAAAGATATTAGAGTAAAGTCAAGAAGAGCTTTCTGGCAACATGGGAAGATCTTGACAAAGACTCAGACTCAGATGGTGATGAAGAAGCAAATCTAGCACTGATGGCAACTACCTCTAACAGAGAAGGCTCTGAAGCAGGTTCAGACTATGAAGATGAGGAAGAGGTAATTGCTAAACTATCTAGAACTGAATTAGTACATTCTCTTAAAGATGCCTTAAAAATGCTCACTAAAAAGGCAGGTGAATGTAAGGTCTTGAAAAAGGCTTACAATAACCTTACTGAGAAAATGAACATAATAGTTGAAGAAAATGAGTCTCTAAAAAGTAGAAACTCATTTATGGAAACTCATTATGTTTATGATGATAAGGTTCCACCAGAGCATGAATTTGCTCTGCAAGAATTTCTTATCAATGGCATGAAGAGAAGTAAGATAGCTTCCTTAATATACCATGTTAGTAGAAACAGAGGTGAAGGTCTTGGATTTTCACGTTTTAAAGATAATCCATTATTTTCTAAACCCTCTAACAGTGATAATTCAAAACCTAAGGCTGTATTTGTTAAAAGCAAATCAGAAGCAATAGTTATACCAGAACCTGAAAAAATAATTGTGTCAGAGGCTAAGAAATCTCAGACTCTGAATCCTTCAGAGCCTAAGATCTCCAAACCTCAGACCAATCTCAAAATAAATAAAACTCTGGTATATTCTAAAGCTAAGCCCAAGAGTTATACAAGGCCTAAAAGTTTTTCAAAAGGCCTCAATAACTCTAGAGCTCCTGATAGGCCATATAAACAAAAACAATCTAAGGTAATGAGGACTAACTCTAAAGGACCCATAAAGGTATGGGTACCAAAGTCTGAGATTGTCTTTGCATCAGATCTACACTCAAAGAAGGCCAGAGCAGCATTCTTGGTACCTGGACAGTGGCTGCTCGCGTCATATGACAGGAGACAAGCATATGTTCCAAACCCTGACTCTGAAAGAGGGAGGAACTGTGGGATTTGGAGGAAACCAAAAAGGGAAGATCACTGGTACGGGTACAGTTGGTAACTCTTCTCTTTCTATTAAAGATGTTTGGTTAGTTGATGGCCTCAAACATAATCTACTTAGCATTAGCCAATTTTGTGATAGTGGATTTGTTGTTAAGTTTAATAAAGATGCATGTACTGTAATTAGAGAGTCTGATGAGTCTGTAGTGTTCAGAGGCTTAAGGAAAGGCAATGTTTATAAAATTAATCTGTCAGAACTCTCAGAGCAAAAGATAATTTGTCTTCTATCTTTGAATGATGAGAAATGGGTCTGGCACCAACGCTTAGGACATGCTAACTGGAGATTAATCTCTAAGCTTAGCAAACTAAGCTTGGTTAAAGGCCTACCCAATCTTAACTATCATTCAGATGCTCTGTGTCGTCCTTGTCAGATTGGAAAGATTTCAAAAACCTCTTTTAAACCTGAAAACATTGTCTCTACCTCAAGACCTCTTGAACTGCTTCACATTGATTTGTTTGGCCCTGTAAGTACAGCCTCAATCAATGGAAAGAAATATGGACTTGTCATTGTTGATGATTACAGTAGATGGACTTGGGTTAAATTTCTTAGAGTGAAAGATGATGCATATGATGTGTTTACCATCTTCTGCACACAAGTGCAAAGTGAGAAGAGTCTCAAGATCTTAAAGATCAGAAGTGATCATGGGGGTGAGTTTGAAAACGAACCCTTTGCAACCTTTTGTGAAGACCATGGAATTGTCCATGAGTTCTCAGCTCCTAGAACACCACAGCATAATGGTGTTGTAGAGAGAAAGAACAAGTCTTTACAAGAGATGGCAAGAACCATGATGCATGAGACTAAACTTGCTAAGCACTTTTGGACAGAAGCTGTGAACACAGCTTGCTATATTCAAAATAGAATCTATATAAGACCTATGTTGAATAAAACAACATATGAACTATTCAAAGGAAGAAAGCCCAATATCTCTTACTTTCATCAGTTTGGATGTACCTGTTACATTCTGAACAATAAGGCCTACAAAAGAAAATTTGATGCCAAAGCTTGTAAGGGAATCTTTATAGGTTACTCTGAACGCTCAAAAAATACAGAGTGTATAATTCTGAAACTAACACAGTGGAAGAATCTATACATGTTATATTTGATGACAAAGAGCCTGACAGTAAAATGTCAGAGCAAGATGATAGCTATGCAGGTGTTCCATATCAATATAACATTTCAGAACCTGAGAAAGCATCAGATGCCAATGAAACTTCAGAAGCTTAATTTGAAGAAGTCTCTGAAGAAGCATCTCCAATAGAAGCATCTGAAGGACATGATGATATCTCAGAAGATGATACCCAAGCAAGTGCTGAAACTAATGAAGCTCCAATGAGAAAATTCAAATACAGATCATCACATCCAGAAGATCTTATTCTTGGAAACAAAGAGAGTCCAAGAAAAACAAGATCAAATTATCAACAACATGATTCACTTCTAGGACTCATATATGTGATAGAACCTAAAAATGTTGATGAAGCTCTTTCTGATGATGGATGGATTGTAGTAATGCAAGATGAGCTCAATCAGTTTCAAAGAAATGATGTGTGGGATTTGGTGCCAAGACCAACACACAAGAACATCATTGGAACCAAGTGGGTATTTAGGAACAAACTGAATGAACAAGGTGAAGTGGTAAGAAACAAAGCTAGACTAGTAGCACAAGGCTACAGTCAGCAAGAAGGCAATGACTTCACTGAAACATTTGCTCCAGTGGCAAGACTGGAAGCAATCAGGTTATTGTTATCATATGCAGTTAATAACGGAATAACCTTGTACCAAATGGATGTTAAGAGTGCCTTTGTAAATGGTGTCATTTCTGAAGAAGTATATGTCAAACAACCTCCAGGTTTTGAGGATTTGAAAAACCCTGATTATGTTTATAAACTTAAGAAATCACTCTATGGTCTCAAACAAGCTCCAAGAGCTTGGTATGAAAGACTGAGTAATTTCCTTTTAGAAAATGGTTTTCAAAAAGGTCAAATTGACAATACACTATTCAGAAAGACAACTAAGAAAGACATCTTAATTATTCAAATCTATGTTGATGATATAATATTTGGTTCTACTAATGCTTCCTTGTGCAAGAGTTTTTCAAAGCTGATGCAGGATGAATTTGAGATGAGCATGATGGGTGAACTAAAGTTTTTCCTTGGAATTCAAATCAATCAAGGAAAAGATGGCACTTACATTCATCAAAGCAAGTATACAAAAGAGCTTCTGAAGAAGTTTAATCTTGAAGACTGTAAGATAATGTCAACTCCCATGCATCCTACAAGCAACCTAAGCAAGGAGGAAATTGGAAGCAAAGTAGATTAGAAGCTGTATAGAGGTATGATTGGTTCTTTACTCTATCTAACAGCTTCTAGACTTTATATTTTATATAGTGTATGCTTGTGTGCAAGATTCCAGTCAGATCCTAGAGAACCTCACTTAACTGCTGTTAAGAGGATCTTTAGATATCTGAAAGGAACTACTAATCTAGGACTTCTTTATAAAAAATCCCTAGATAGTAAGCTAGTTGGATTCTGTGATGCTGACTATGCTGGATTCTGTGATGCTGATGATGTGTGACCATGTTCAGGAAGTATAGACTGAAGATGCAATGATGCAGTCAAGAGGAGGACAATCAGTAGTCGAATCAGAGTGCGCAGCACGAGATTAATGGAAAATGTGATTAGATGAATAGCCCATAGGACAACAACCCTTTGAGAAACGAAAGTATTATTCCAAGGGATTGGATGGGAATGATCGTAAGGTGATTAGTATTCCCGAAAATTGTGAACCATGATCGAAGTAGAGATGTGTACTGGAAATTGGGCGCATATATAGACGACTTACCCGGATGATGAATGAAGAAGTTTTGAATTTCGAGGAACGTAGACAGGAACATGGACGGTTGCCTTGGTGATAAATGAAGAATATTTTGTTGGAACAAAGTGGGTCTGACATGAACCTCTAAGATTTTAGTTGGTTTTGATGATAACAAAGTATTAAAATTGCAATTGGGATTACTAATGATTATTCTAGTGTGCAGAATTATAAGTTAAAATTCATTCAGAAGCACTATGAATAACAAGAGAGAAGCCAAGCTAAGAAGCTCTGAAAGCGTATCTCTGTTCATCAGAAGCTTAAAATTTGTGTGCTGAAGTTAGTGATTCTGATGACCAAAAGCTAGACTCTGAGAAGTTCAGAAGCTGAAGACCTTAAGAAGCTACGACAACAGCATCTGAAGCAAAAGGAATTTACGTCACTCAAGAACTGACAGAATCAGAACCAATGATTGAAGAACAATCTACTTCAAGGCTCTGTCACATCCACAGGAAGGAATATTCGTTGGTACAATGTTAATCTTATCCATAAGTGGAGCGCATTTGAGGATCGTACTATCGTACTATTATTACTCAAAATGGATGAGTGATAATTCAAATAGCAAGGTAGTGGAATTCAATTTCTTTACCAAAGATGGAAGATTACAGCTATCACAATTGTACGATGAATTCCAAGCTGGCACCTTATCTCTCTGCAACGGTCACTCCATTTCTCCAAGTATAAATAGAAGACTCAAGTGGAAGAAATGACTACCGTTCTACTGTTCTATTACTGCGTTTAAGGCTCTGAAATATTCTGACATAATTTGTTCAATCTGTCAATTAAGTCTTAAAGCAATTTGCGTTGTATTTTGTAAACACCTCCAATAGTATATCAAGTGTCCATAAACAATCATTCTTAGATTTTAAGTTTGTTTGTGAAGTCTCTTGTTTAGTGAAACTTGAGCACCTGAGAAGTCTCTTGCAAGTGTGCTTGAGCAAGTTGTAATCTTGTGAAGATTATAGTGAAAAGCTCTTGTTAGTAACAAGGGGACTGGACCTACTCTCAATTTGTGAGGGGAACCAGGATAAATTTTGTGTCTTTCTTTCTCTCTTTCAGCACCCTCTTTAACTTTGTGTTTATATCCGCTGCAAACGTGTTCTAAGTTACGAAAAAGTTTTTATTTTCAAAACACAATTCAACCCCCCCCCCCCCTTCTTGTGTTTTTCCACCTTCATATTTCTCATATCCTTTCTACCAAATTAACATGCAAGTCTAAAACTATAACCTTCATGTCATAAGCTTCACACTAAGGTAATATTTTAATTCATCCTCAATTTCATTCTCAATTTGTGCCCTCTTAATCAAGTTCTGAACCTTGTTTCTTCATGCATGTGAGTTTGTAGTACACAAGAAGGATTCTTGAAGGAACTAATTAGAGTAATTGGAAGTCAATGTGAGAAACTTAATACAAACTCCTTTCTCTCTATTTCTTAGTTTTGACCTAATTAGAGTAATTGCATGTACTATGTTGTGGTTTGAGCTATTGGAAGCATTCAGAATTTGATACTGAAGTTAGGAAGTAGTATAAGAACAAGCTTGACGGAAATAAGGATGAGTTGGAAAAGATTGGCCAAACCCGTATTTCAGAATACACCCTCACTAAAAGGGTAATAAATCTCTCCTTACAACTCTGATTGTGTTGATTCTTTTTGGTCTAGTTTGATAATGGAATTCAGGTCGTTTTGGTAGCTGATTCATGAATTTTGGCCAAGTAATGAGTTCTGGAGACCCATTTGGTAGCTGGTTGCAGAGTTATGTAGGAAATTCTGGGTGTTCTCGCTAAGCTGATCCGGTGTACTCGCCAGGGCGAGCGTAGTAGGATCAAAACCTGAGTCAGCTGTAGAAACTTCTAGTGCCTCCTTTTCTAGTGCGAGCAAGGTGACTTGTTTACTCAATTCAGCTGTTGATGCCTCTAGTGCTTCCTTTTCTTGAGTAACTTTCTCCAACTCCTTATCTTGTCTTCTTATAAGTTCACAAGATTGTTCCCATTTAATGGTGAGATTGTTGTATCTCTCATCCAATTCTTCTTGTAGGAGATCTTCATTACTGATGTTGCTGCTAGTTTCAAATGTTCCAGCAAAGGCTATATTTATTGGTTATTCTTCCTTCTCTTCCTCAGAATCAGACAAAGTAGCTGTCATTCCCTTTTTCTGTTTCCTGAGAAAGTTTGGACATTCTGGTCTGATGTGTCCAAAACCTTCACATTCAAAACATCTTACTTCTTTGTTTTGCTCAGAAGTATTCTCCTCATTGCTCTTGCCCAGTGACTTGATGTTGGACCTTTTGTCTGGGACATTTGGCTTATACCTAGCTTGTAGCTGACTCAAAGATTTATTGAAATCCTTTGTAAGATAAGCTAATGCTTTTGATAGCTCATCATCAGTTTGACTTTCCTCAGATTTAAAAGCCAGGTTCTTCATCTTCTTCTCTGGTTTATCATCCAGAGACATCTCAAAAGTTTGTAATGAGCCAATAAGTTCATCAACTTTCATTGGGCTCAAGTCTTGAGATTCTTCGATTGCAGTCACCTTCATGTTAAATCTCTTAGGTAGTGATCAAAGGATTTTTCTGGCTAGCTTTTCTTCAGGTATCTTCTCACCTAGGGCAAAGGTTGAATTTGCTATATCTCGTATTCTAGTGTTGAACTCAGATATAGTTTCTTCATCCTCCATCCTTAAGTTCTCAAATTTTGTGGCGAGAAGTTGCAGCTTTGACATTCGAACTTTAGAGGTTCCTTCATGTGCTGTTTGAAGAATTTCCCAGGCTTGTTTGGCTTCAGTACAAGTGTTGATTAATTTGAACATATTTTCATCAACACCATTAAATATTGCATTGAGTGCTTTAGAGTTGCCACTTGCCTCAGTTTCTTCTTCTTGACTCCAATCTGCTACTCCTTTTAGGCTTGTGGAGCCATTTGCTGTTGTGATTATTGGATGATTCCACCCAGTGATAATTGCCCTCCATGCTTTTTGATCCATGAATTTGAGAAAGGCAACCATTCTTGCTTTCCAATAATCATAATTTGATCCATCCAAGACTGGTGGTCTGTTGATTGATCCTCTCTTGTCCATCTTGAACAAAATATATCTCCCTGGAGCTCACCCAACAGGTTAGGGTGCCTGCTCTGATGCCAATTGAAATTCTGTTCCTAGGCAGGACAGATGTCGTACACAATGTCTAGGACAATGTGTCTGTAGTCTAGATGTCTCAGACAACTGGTTCGACAATTGGTTATGAGGATCACAAATATTATTGCAGTACTGAAGTAAATAAAAGCAATAAAATAACACTAGTAATTGTTAACCCAGTTCGGCGCAAACCAGCCCTACTCTGGGGGATACCAATCCAGGAAGTGAACACTACTATTCTGAATTAATACATAGTCTTACAACCATACCAAAAACCCTATTGGCATGTATGCCTTTTCTTAATCCTAGCAATCTTCTACTCAAGGGCTAACTCCCCCTGAATATGAGAACCTACCCAACTCCCTCTAATCACTAATCCCAAGTGACGACAACTTTAAACTCCAAAGTTTAAAGACTTAGTTGAATGGCAACATTCAACAACAAAGCTACAAAGTATCAAAACCAATACTATGAGCCACAAAGCTGCAAAATATCAAACAACGATACTAAGAGCCACTAATGCTTTGCACAGTAGGCACAAAGCTTTGAACTCACAATCTTCAGTTCTTGTGGGTTAAGTTTTAAGCTCTATGTTGAGTTCTATTTATAGGCGTGCAAGTCTTCAGATTATCTTCAGTCTTTCAGATGCACTACAATTAAGAGTTAGTTTTAAAACAAACTTGTTTAAAAACAAACTCCAAAAGATAAAGAAATTAATCTTTATCCACAAATTAAATACGAATCCAATCGTATCTAACACTTAGAATTAATAACAAACTTTATGATTAATCCTAATCTCAGCTTGTAACTTAAAGATTCGCGCTTTATTCAAATTGAAACAAACACGCATGCTTAATGGATAAGCTTTATCTCTTAAGCTGAACTGGACCAAGATGTCCTACCCACATGTCTTAGGACATCTTGTTCGACATGTTACCCTAACATGCTCTGAACCCAGTGACAAGATGTCTAAGACATCTTGTACAACACGTTGCATCTGCACATCTTCAATATGCACAAGTGGCTTAGACTTAATTACTTTAGCATTGGTGCTTCAGTTAAGTCACTTCTGACCAAGTTGTTTTAGCCTTATGATGCAGCCAATCTCAGAAGAACTACACTAAAGCGTATTGAAAATGAGGCTTTACCCAATTAAGATCGAATCTAAATTTCTGAAGTTCATCCCATATAACTTGAAGATCCTTACAAGCTTGCTCATTCATCTCTTTCACTTTTCTAGTCTTAAGGAAGTAAAGAACTCTCCCCAATGCAGCAAAAGTAAAGAACTTTGCATAGAATATTACATCTAATGTACCAAACAGTCCTTCTTTTATGATTCAATGAACAATTAGGGTTCTAGTCAGAATAAGATATTATATTCAATAGAAACAACCTGTAGAACATAACACATAAAGGCACCTGATTGTGTAAAACTATAATAACATATAACAACATAAATATCGTAGAAATAGGAAACATAAACAGATAACTATAAAACTATATTTGTAAGACCCAAGATTCCACTGTACAGTTTTTCTAAGGAACTTTAGTGTCGGCTAAGTTTTTTAGAGTTTTTGGTGGAGCGATCTTGTGAGTATCGTCGCATTAATGGAATTTTTGCTGAAATGGAGCCTGTTTTGTGCTCGTGCGCTGGAAAGGCACAGACTTTTGGGTCGTAGTCTTCTTTTGAGTATAAGAAGGTTTATGTGTAGTCAGAATAACGAGTTTTGGATTATTCTCGCTTTTGGAAAAACGAGTAGGAATTTTACCCGCTGATGTTAAATTTTACGGCTTCTGAATTTCGTAGAAATTTAGATGGGGGTTTTATATATCGGCGTGAGTTAGGATATGTTTTCAGAATAATTTTCGAGGGTGAGGAAGAAAATTTCAGTCGAGGAAAAAGATTTGGCGATAAGTTTTGGAAACGGTTTATGACGGACGTTGACTTGGTAGATTTTATATTTTTGTGATTTCCGTCCGTTAGCGAGGTGCGACTCGTTTAAGCGCGAGCACGGAGACTGAGCGAGCTAGTGGGTTAAGACCATAAAAATATCTAGATTTTTATTTGGTTGCTTGGTGACCAAGACTTGAATGGAGGGCTAGGATTTGCTCATAGAACTTTACACTATTTGATCCATTGGCCTAGATTAATCCATGACTTTAATAAGTAGGAAGACTTAGGAAAAATTGGAAAGGATTTCCACTCTTCCTCTCTTCTCTCTCACGAGGAATCTCTCTTTCTCTTCATTACCAAACATTTTTTCTTCTTAAGTTAGTAAGCTTAATCCATTCTTGTGGGAAATCTAGAAAGAATTAGGAAGAAAGTTTGGAACCAAAGTTGATCCTCTCCTCATGGTGGTGATTATGAGCTATAGTTTGAGGTAAGAAAAATCTCCCTCCCTCCTTTCCTCTTTTTGGCCGTGAGGCCTTAGTTAGGTGTAGGGTGAGTTTTAATTTTCTTACTTCCTTTAAAAGCTTGGATCTTGCTCTTGTTGGATCATAGAAGTTGCTAGGATCATCTCTTCTCTTAAGGTAACTAGCTTATTTCTTCTTATTGTTGGTTAAATTCCTCATAGATTAAGTTATGAAAATTGTGTTCTTGAGAAGAAAATTCTAGAATTTAGTTTTAATTAGTTTTGGTTCCATACAAGTGTTCTTGAGAGTTTATTAGTACACTTGAGTGAAGTATGAGAAGATTCCCATGGTTGATTTATGTTTTCACAATTTTTTTTAGTTAGGGTTTTAAGAAAAATTTTGAAAAGATCATAAACTTGGATTTTGTTTTAAGATTTTGTTTTTGATGTTAGTTTTAAGCTTTGTGGCAAAATGGATGTTTGAATATAAACTTTGTTTTGAAAAATAAGAAAAAATTTATTTGGTGTTCTTGAGCGATTCGATGAACATATTTTAAGAAATTTCGTTTCGATTCTCAAAGTAGTTGATTGAGCAATTAGATGCCTTTGCAAACTAATAGATGATTGTTAGGGTTTTGAAATGGAAAAAAAAATTGGTGTTGGCCTTACTTTTCTATCTTTGGCCGTGGCACCATTTAAGGGAAAGGGAAGAGTTTTCAAATTTTGTTAAGTCATTTTAGGAGGACTTAATCATGGTTTTAAAGATATGATTGTGATATGGTTTGTTTGGAGAATAAAATGTGTTGATTTTGTCTTAAGGAAAATCCATTCAAAATTGTCAAAAAGTGTAGTTTGATTTAAAATGATTTGGATTGTTCGGGTAAATGATTTTAGGGTATTATAAGATATTACCATGCTTTTGGAATTGAAATATTTTGAGTGATTATGGGTTTTCCAAAATTTTGGCCGTGGCCTTTTTAGTGGTATAGGGAGAAATTCCAAAAAAATTTCTAAGTCCACAATTGTGTGAAAATTGTGTATGTGTTGGATAATCTTAGTTTTGAAGAAAAATGAGTATAGGAAAGGTTGTTAGGAAGAAAAAAAAATAATATATTTTTGAAAAGTTTTAGTTGTGTTTCAAATGGTTTTGTTGTGTGTGAAACAAGTCCTTGAAGTGGAAAATCCAAAATGGTTTTAGTTTATGATTTGAAAACAAAATGATTTTCGTGTTATAAAAATAGTACAATTAACTTTGTGAATTTTTAAACACTATGAGAATAACCTGAAATCATTGAGGGATAGCTTTATAAAGTACTTTAGACCCCTCTGGAACTTTGAGAGCAAGTTTTGTTTCGATAGGATAATCGAGGAGTATTTTACTGATTGTACGCTGCTTAACTTTTAGGTAGCTCGTATAATAGTTTAGACGAGAAAGAGATTAAGGAAAGCTTGCTGAGGTAAGGGCACCTTTATTTTTCCATCATATATGTGTATGCTTGGTTCTGGATTTGTGTGAATGTTTGGCATGCTTATATTATGTATTCTCGTGATGAGAAGGTGTTTTGTATCGCATGTGTGGTTTACATATGTTTGAGAATATATGTATGAATATGTGATTGGCGTGCATATGATTTTGAAAATATATGTACATATTATGATTGGTTTACATACGCTTGAGAGGTATGTATTTGTTGCATTAGCATATATGGGGAATCGTATGCTCATGCATTCATTGTAAGTGGTTATCGGGAACGGACCACGGGGTGTGATTATCGGGAATGGATCCACCTTAATCCTTAGGGATTTATTGAGTCCAATATGTGGTTATCGGGAATGGACCACGGAGTGTGATTATCGGGAATGAATCCACTCTAATCCTTCGGGATTGTATTGATATTAGTAGGGGTTGGACCTACGACTCTCTGCGGAGAGGTAAAATTCCGGAATTCATGCATGTGAAAAAGACCCGGGTAGGGTGATCACAATCATTTAGAGTCTGCATTGATAGGCTGGTGTGCATTTCAATACTGTGTGCAAGTACATGAACTGCTAAGTGTTTATTCGCTTTTATATATACATGCTATTTGCTGTTGTGTTATGTGTGGTGACCCTTGCAACATTTCATTTGCGGGCTCCTCCCACCCCAGATGATGCTGTAGGTCGCGAGGGCGGCGGCTGCTCAGGGCCAGTGAACTCGTGTCGGAGCTATAGTTTAGAATTAGACTCCGTGCCGGTGTGTTTGTACATCGTGCCTTTGGGCTAGACATAGGTTTCTATCTGGTTTGTTTTGGGTTGTAGTGCTTGGAGTAATTTGAATACTTAGACTTGGACTGTAATTATTCAGGAACACACTTTGCTTGTCGAAGCACCTTATGGTAATGAGTTCTTTTGTATGTTTAATGCCGGCTCTCACTGTTTGTATGCGCGCTCTGTTTTGTTTTAAAAAAAAAAAGTGCCTACTTTTGGGCCTTTGAAAAACGGGGTGTTACATTGTGGTATCAGAGCCCGGCTTTAAATCTTCAAAGGGAAAGTGTGCACTTGAGGCGGTAGTCCAGGGTCGGTTAGAACATAGTTAGAGTGGTGTTAGTTCTAGCGGTTGTTTTTATTGTGTTATGGGTTATGTGGTTAGTTGTTTGAGTCTAGCATGGGATATGCTTAGACACTGGTTTGTGTCTTACTGAAGTAATGCAGGGAGTGAGGCTTCAGTAAGTAGAATTGTGAAACCCCCGAGCCTTGGTCGAATTTAGTCGACAAGTGTCTCTAAATTCCTTTGCTGCGGCAGTCCGAAGATGACGGACTTGAGCGAACAAGAACTACAAGTGCTTCTTGAAAGTAATATAATGGATGGGAAGTGGCGTTGTATGTTGCCACTCAGAGGTGCTGGTTATGGACGAGTGAACGTCAATTGATAAAGGATTTTAAGTAAGGATCAGATTGGGACGACCTTTTGAAGATGATATTGGATGTCCGTCTGGTGAGTTCAGACGGGACTTGATGAAGTCGTTCAGTTGTCAAGAGGATGCAACCACTGTAGAATGGTGGAACATGCAGAGATGTTAGTTGGATTTAATTACAATGATTGGATAATAATTGAGGCAACTTGAATTGGAATTAAAGGACGTTGTACGTCCAGAGTGAGGAAACCTGGTAGTGTTAGACGACATTCATGCAAATGGTGGATAACTTAAGGGTTTAATTTAAGTGTGCGAGATGAATTAGATTCGAAACTATGATTTGTAAGGATGAATCTCGTGATGATTAAAGGTAGGAGACCAAGTATCACATTGATAAGTGACAATCTATACATAGTTCGGGAGATAGTAAGTATAGATGTCGGTGCGAAACGAAATTATAGGTGATTGATTATTGGATAAAAGGTGGATTTGGAGAGATGTTTAGGTAAGAACGAGGAGTTCAACCTTGGAAAGTGAGTTGTATGTCGATGACGGGTGATACCGGAGGTGTGTAGTATGGGAATGCCTAGAGAATTGTAGCAGTAGAAGCTGGAATTGTCAGTTATTGGCAGGTAAACCATAGGAGAAAGTAAACATTTTGAGAAAATCTTAGGGATTAGTCAAGAATTATTGAGTAGTTGAAGAGATTAGCCAAGATTTGAGTAGAGATCCTGCGTGGATGTGAGTTTAAGTTAACAATTTTGATCGACCAAGAGGGTTGAAGGACTAAGTGGCATCTTGAATTTATGATACCATGAGAGTCGAGGTAGGCAAGTTTTAAATAATTCAAGTTATGGACGAGAATTTTTGGAGATATTCTAGAAATGTCGTGTATAAGCAGGAAAAGAGTTGTTAGTAAGAGTACTAGGACAATAAGAGTTGATAGTTGGAAGGACTTTTATTGTATATTGGGATTAAACGGATGGTATGACAAGTAATTGTAGTTCTTGAGCAGTAAATTCAAGAGTTTGATTTGGGTATCGAACGTACTAAGGATAAAATCATAGCGAAGTGTCGTGCGTTGATAGATACTTTTGATAAGTCGAGCATTAAGATTTGAGATAAGTGTTAAAGGTTTGATAGCTGAGTAAGATGAGTCGATTTGTAGGCGAATTACAGTGACCCTATAAGGACGAGTTTAGATATAGTCATTCATAAGAGATGATTGTTAGTAAAAAGTTAGAAGTGAATAAGAAAACGATGAGTGACGGGATGTAAGAGCTTGGTTAGCTAGAACTTGAGGTCTAGGAATTTATTCCCCGGTGGGAACAGACTTTATGACTTTAGAATAGTCACGATGATGAAGGATCAATCGAATGGGAGAAGAGTGTGCTTGTTTGGAAACAAGTTGATGTGGGACGAGAGTAATTGGCTTGTGTGCGGCGAATTAAAGAGGTTGGTTGGAATCAACAAGTTGTGGGCCATGGTTTTGGGAACCAACCCTAGGCAGTTGTTGAACTGGAAAATTGCAAATTAGTAGATCGATGAGATTAGTCGCAGAGGATGTTAGCCGTTGGAAAGTCGTGTTGAGAATGAGTAAGAGAGAAGCACATGAGAATGTGGCTTATGTCAATGGAGGATTGGCGAAAGGAAATTCCCTCCCACATAATTTCGGAAATTATGATTGTGCGTGTATATTAAGGATTCGAAAGCACCACCTGAATGGATGTCATGGCGGTGTATGTGTTGTATGCGGTAATAATAAAGGGTAAGCAAATATCTAGTGGCAAAGTTTGGTGGAAGCTAGTAGAGCTTCGATTCATTGTAGTGGTTACAATGAAGAGAGACGTAGCATAATGGAAATTTGTATTGAATAAGTAAAGGACTTCAGATATTGTCATCATGGACGGTTGAATAATAGTGATGTGGGAAGTACCTTAAGATATATTCTGGAGGTAGGTATCTCGACATGAGAGGTGATGTCGGAGTAATTAAGAATGGCCAGGGTGACAAACTCTTTAGAGTAGGAGAGGATTTAATGGTAAGAGGAAAGAAACTAAAGAGAGTTTAGAAATAGAATGAAAATACGATTTAAAATGGTTTGTGCCAATGATAGCAGTCGACGAGGATAAACGTTTTATACTAAGGTTGGCAAGTATAAGCTAGGTATTAATTTGGAAAATAATATTCGACGGCCGAGAGATTGAATTTTGGGAATTGGAGATTTGTATAAAAGAAGTCACAGTGAAGTAGATGGTATCGTCTTGCATGCGCCAAGAAAAAATTTGATGAGTTGTAATCACCAACCGGATGTTGGGATGATGTCATTAAGCTTATGGTTAGAATGAGATTTGAAAGTGAAAGTGTACAGTTCAACACAGTTATGGGATGGAAGGAAAAGTTAAGGACTTATAGATATTGGAGAAGTTGTGAAGTTCTATAGATATGACAACTTCCTTCAGAGTATAATGGTATGAGTGGTACTTGCCATGGTGGCCTTGTACTTACTGATTGAATGATACTAAATGGATGTTTCGTGAGTGGAAGCATGAGAGTCCACGTGACGTGTTTTGGGCGATTGGATCTCACTAACGAGATCGAGATAATAAGAATTGAGGAAATTGTTGGACCATTGTGCCTCGGATGACCTGAAGCACAATTGGAAGGGAGCATTATTAAAGTTAGGTAAAAATGGTCTAAGACACCATCATGATTGTTGGCTATCTGTTAACAAATTGAGGAACTGATCACCCTTAATCTCTTGTTAATAATAGACGGAATCATGTTGACTGGAATTGACTAGTTTTGCTAGCTTTGGTGGTGTGCAGAAAGTTTCGATGTTTCTTTTTGGAGGGTAGCCAGTCATCGCTTCGCGTGAACCTAGTGGAGTGAGCTATGTCGCGGAGACAAAAGAAGTGACTTTGGAAATTTTGTGTGTGGACCCTAGGAAATTTTTTGAGTGGTGAACTCGTTGAGAGTTGCGGTTGGTGCACGGTTGTGCCAGTGTGTTGGTGAGAGTATCTGTGTGACTTCACCCGGTGTTAGCATCTGTGTGGTTACACCTAATCCTAAGGGATTTTGTTGTGTTGGGGATGGTAATAACCAGTTGGGTTGTTACTCTTACTTTTAGTTTCGAGGACGAAACTTCTTTTTGGAGGGTAGTAATGTAAGACCCAAGATTCCACTGTACAGTTTTTCTAAGGAACTTTAGTGTCGGCTAAGTTTTTTAGGGTTTTTGGTGGAGCGATCTTGTGAGTATCGTCGCATTAATGGAATTTTTGCTGAAATGGAGCTTGTTTTGTGCTCGTGCGCTGGAAAGGCACAGACTTTTGGGTCGTAGTCTTCTTTTGAGTATAAGAAGGTTTATGTGTAGTCAGAATAACGAGTTTTGGATTATTCTCGCTTTTGGAAAAACGAGTAGGAATTTTACCCGCTGATGTTAAATTTTACGGCTTCTGAATTTCGTAGAAATTTAGATGGGGGTTTTATATATCGGCGTGAGTTAGGATATGTTTTCAGAATAATTTTCGAGGGTGAGGAAGAAAATTTCAGTCGAGGAAAAAGATTTGGCGATAAGTTTTGGAAACGGTTTATGACGGACGTTGACTTGGTAGATTTTATATTTTTGTGATTTCCGTCCGTTAGCGAGGTGCGACTCGTTTAAGCACGAGCGCGGAGACTGAGCGAGCTAGTGGGTTAAGACCATAAAAATATCTAGATTTTTATTTGGTTGCTTGGTGACCAAGACTTGAATGGAGGGCTAGGATTTGCTCATAGAACTTTACACTATTTGATCCATTGGCCTAGATTAATCCATGACTTTAATAAGTAGGAAGACTTAGGAAAAATTGGAAAGGATTTCCACTCTTCCTCTCTTCTCTCTCACGAGGAATCTCTCTTTCTCTTCATTACCTAACATTTTTTCTTCTTAAGTTAGTAAGCTTAATCCATTCTTGTGGGAAATCTAGAAAGAATTAGGAAGAAAGTTTGGAACCAAAGTTGATCCTCTCCTCATGGTGGTGATTATGAGCTATAGTTTGAGGTAAGAAAAATCTCCCTCCCTCCTTTCCTCTTTTTGGCCGTGAGGCCTTAGTTAGGTGTAGGGTGAGTTTTAATTTTCTTACTTCCTTTAAAAGCTTGGATCTTGCTCTTGTTGGATCATAGAAGTTGCTAGGATCATCTCTTCTCTTAAGGTAACTAGCTTATTTCTTCTTATTGTTGGTTAAATTCCTCATAGATTAAGTTATGAAAATTGTGTTCTTGAGAAGAAAATTCTAGAATTTAGTTTTAATTAGTTTTGGTTCCATACAAGTGTTCTTGAGAGTTTATTAGTACACTTGAGTGAAGTATGAGAAGATTCCCATGGTTGATTTATGTTTTCACAATTTTTTTTAGTTAGGGTTTTAAGAAATTTTTTGAAAAGATCATAAACTTGGATTTTGTTTTAAGATTTTGTTTTTGATGTTAGTTTTAAGCTTTGTGGCAAAATGGATGTTTGAATATAAACTTTGTTTTGAAAAATAAGAAAAAATAAGAAATTTCGTTTCGATTCTCAAAGTAGTTGATTGAGCAATTAGATGCCTTTGCAAACTAATAGATGATTGTTAGGGTTTTGAAATGGAAAAAAAAATTGGTGTTGGCCTTACTTTTCTATCTTTGGCCGTGGCACCATTTAAGGGAAAGGGAAGAGTTTTCAAATTTTGTTAAGTCATTTTAGGAGGACTTAATCATGGTTTTAAAGATATGATTGTGATATGGTTTGTTTGGAGAATAAAATGTGTTGATTTTGTCTTAAGGAAAATCCATTCAAAATTGTCAAAAAGTGTAGTTTGATTTAAAATGATTTGGATTGTTCGGGTAAATGATTTTAGGGTATTATAAGATATTACCATGCTTTTGGAATTGAAAATTTTTGAGTGATTATAGGTTTTCCAAAATTTTGGCCGTGGCCTTTTTAGTGGTATAGGGAGAAATTCCAAAAAAATTTCTAAGTCCACAATTGTGTGAAAATTGTGTATGTGTTGGATAATCTTAGTTTTGAAGAAAAATGAGTATAGAAAAGGTTGTTAGGAAGAAAAAAAAATAATATATTTTTGAAAAGTTTTAGTTGTGTTTCAAATGGTTTTGTTGTGTGTGAAACAAGTCCTTGAAGTGGAAAATCCAAAATGGTTTTAGTTTATGATTTGAAAACAAAATGATTTTCGTGTTATAAAAATAGTACAATTAACTTCGTGAATTTTTAAACACTATGAGAATAACCTGAAATCATTGAGGGATAGCTTTAGAAAGTACTTTAGACCCCTCTGGAACTTTGAGAGCAAGTTTCGTTTCGATAGGATAATCGAGGAGTATTTTACTGATTGTACGCTGCTTAACTTTTAGGTAGCGCGTATAATAGTTTAGACGAGAAAGAGATTAAGGAAAGCTTGCTGAGGTAAGGGCACCTTTATTTTTCCGTCATATATGTGTATGCTTGGTTCTGGATTTGTGTGAATGTTTGGCATGATTATATTATGTATTCTCGTGATGAGAAGGTGTTTTGTATCGCATGTGTGGTTTACATATGTTTGAGAATATATGTATGAATATGTGATTGGCGTGCATATGATTTTGAAAATATATGTACATATTATGATTGGTTTACATACGCTTGAGAGGTATGTATTTGTTGCATTAGCATATATGGGGAATCGTATGCTCATGCATTCATTGTAAGTGGTTATCGGGAACGGACCACGGGGTGTGATTATCGGGAATGGATCCACCTTAATCCTTAGGGATTTATTGAGTCCAATATGTGGTTATCGGGAATGGACCACGGAGTGTGATTATCGGGAATGGATCCACTCTAATCCTTCGGGATTGTATTGATATTAGTAGGGGTTGGACCTACGACTCTCTGCGGAGAGGTAAAATTCCGGAATTCATGCATGTGAAAAAGACCCGGGTAGGGTGATCACAATCATTTAGAGTCTGCATTGATAGGCTGGTGTGCATTTCAATACTGTGTGCAAGTACATGAACTGCTAAGTGTTTATTCGCTTTTATATATACATGCTATTTGCTGTTGTGTTATGTGTGGTGACCCTTGCAACATTTCATTTGCGGGCTCCTCCCACCCCAGATGATGCTGTAGGTCGCGAGGGCGGCGGCTGCTCAGGGCCAGTGAACTCGTGTCGGAGCTATAGTTTAGAATTAGACTCTGTGCCGGTGTGTTTGTACATCGTGCCTTTGGGCTAGACATAGGTTTCTATCTGGTTTGTTTTGGGTTGTAGTGCTTGGAGTAATTTGAATACTTAGACTTGGACTGTAATTATTCAGGAACACACTTTGCTTGTCGAAGCACCTTATGGTAATGAGTTCTTTTGTATGTTTAATGTCGGCTCTCACTGTTTGTATGCGCGCTCTGTTTTGTTTTTAAAAAAAAAAAAAAAGTGCCTACTTTTGGACCTTTGAAAAACGGGGTGTTACAATATTCAATAGAAACTGATAACTATAACAACATGAATGTAAAATTAATAAACTATTGGTACCTGATTGTGTCGATGTCGGCAATATGGCGAGGTCGCAGAACTCAGAGGCTAATAGCACCAAAGGTAGCAATTAGGAAATCTAAAAAATAAGAGATAAAATTAATAATGGGAAACAATAATTTAAAGAAACATTCTTGAAAACATACCAGGACTGAAGCAAAGAAGGACCTCAACCGAAGCTTTTGAAGGGTGATTGTTTGACGCGAACTAAACGATTGACAGAAGGGAATCAAAGAAACAGAGACTGAACTATGGATGATAATCGAAGAAACAGCAAACTGAATGGAAGAAGATGATTGACGGCGAACAAAAGGGAATCGTTGACAAGTTTCTGCTGAGAGAGATCCTTCTCCAGCTGGAAAAGGGAAGAGATCTAGTTCACCTGTGCCGTCGAAATGTGTGGTTCCGAGTTTGGTTTCGGATAAGGATGAAATCAGAGAGTTTCGCGTGAGGCTGCGATTATTGTTCCGTCTAGGTGAACAAAAAAGGGAATCGTTGACGGCGAGATGAAAGGGGATGGAAGAATCATCGAACTATTGAAGGGTGATTGGTTCGTCGGCGAGCTGAAGGGAATGGAGGAAGGGACGAAATCGTTCTTTGATTTGATCTGAATGGAAACTGAATGCAAAAATCAAAAGAAATAAGGGTTGGGGGTTTACGCTCCTGATGAAAATAAAACAACGCTTTTCCTCTTTTTAATTTATAATTTTCAATTTTTTTTTAAATGTAGCAGATCTATACCCACAAGTAATAATTTTTCCGTGGGTACATGTTTTCTATACCTACGGTATATTCGACCGTCACTAGACACCTCCGTTGCTATATGGCAAATTTGTTGTAGTGATCCCACTACATTCAATTTTTTAGGTAGACAGGTTAACCGGAGCAAGGACCAGGTGGGAACTGACGATTGGAGCTGAGCTTGGATTGTCAGATTAAAAGATTATTATTTTCTTCCTTGCTTTGCTTATTTTGTTTAAGACTCATTAATATCTTTATGCTATATTGTATTGGATTACCACGTTGTTCTCGTGTTATTTTGTAAGTCAATTAACTACTATGTAATTTTAATGTACTCGGATTCAGTTATTTATATTCCGAGTAAATATTCTAGACATTTTAGTTGGAGCGTTATACACCCCATAAGTGCAAAATTATAAATGATTTTATGATCATATTTTTTAATGATCATATTCAATTGCAAATAAATAAAATAGAATCTAATATAAACCATCTTTTAAGAGAATTTCATAAGCATATTCAAAGTATGGTCCCTCTAATTTATAATGTCCTCCTACCAAAACTGAATTATTTTCATGAAATCATAGAGATGAAAATTTGACAAGTAAATAAATAGTGAATGTTTCATATAGTTGATGCATTAACATAATTTTAATTCATTTTAAAAAATATATTGTTTGTTTTTTTAAGCAAAAATATATATTTAAAATATTAGATACAAGAATAAACTTATAATTGTTAGACTACTTGGCTATCACTTAGAAGGGGGGTTGAATAAGTGCCCCTTAAAACAACGTAGGTTTTTCAAAATTATTTCGTTTAAACGGTACGCGCGGAAGCACCACCGGATCGGTAGTCTCTTTGCACCCGATTGATCACTGGAAAGGTAATATAGCCTTTGAACGTTATGAAAAGACTTAAAAATGATCGTGTACAGAATATTCGAAATTAAACGTTTCAATTAAACAGCCCAAGCAAGTTAATGGTATCCAATCTAATCCAATCACAATCAAGATATACCAATTGAATTTTTGTGCACACGTACGAACACGAAAAATTCAATTGACTCAAAATTAAAGCGATTACTTAAAAGTAAAAGATTGAAAGAGAGAAGGACACAAGCGTTTGATTAGGGAGTTCCCCGGCTTTCGCGTCGTCCACGCGGTTGGCCGAGTACGTCTCCCCCCAAATAACCAAACGGGTTATTTGAGAGTATATTGATTAAAAATGATGAACACAAGTGCACAATTTACAATTGACTCTAACAATCCTATATTAGATCAAAAGTAAACAATGCGAATAAACCTCAACACACAACGAAGCTTCGCCCTCTGATTCCAACGATCCGACCCGTGCCAATCCGCACTCGATCGTCCAGCTGAGTCCTTCGCTTCTTGTTGTTGAACCTTCAAGATTCGCACGATCTTGAACCCTTTGAGAGAAACCAAAACCTTCGTCACAATTCAACCCGATCACGATTCTGATTCACCGCGAACCGTACCGAACGTTATCAAACAAATATGCAATTTCTATTGAATTGATCCCATACTCAAACTTCAATTTGATTGCAAACTTGATGAAGATGATGAACTTGTGATGAATAAAACCTTTGATCCAAATTTTCACTCAATTTGAATCCCAAAGCGTTTTCTGAACTTTCTCACTGGTTTCCTCTGATTACAATGACACATCACATTGCTATTTAAAGAGAGAATAGAATTGAGCAAATTTAGGCAAAAATTCACAGACATGTATCGATACAACTGATGGTTTGTATCGATACAAACCCTTTGACCAGCGTTCAAAATGAAAGATTTGACCTATGTATCGATACAAACACGGGTGTGTATCGATACATATATCAGTTTCTTGAAATCTTGACTGATATGTATCAAATCATGCAGGCATGATTCGATACATCATGTTCTTTCTGGATTTCTGAGAGGCATAGGTGTGTATCGATACATGCAAGCATGATTCGATACACATGTAACTCTCTGCCTCTGAGAGACCACTTTTGTATCGATACAAGTGATATATGTATCGATACAAAATGCACAAAATCAGTCTGAAGTAATTTCAGGACATTTGTATCGATACACATGTTTATGTATCGATACATAATACATAAAAACAATTTTTCAAAGTTTTAAAAATAGTTTTTCGCTGTCAAGTCATTTGTAATGTTGCCAAAATATGTTCTACTCTATTTTCATGTGTTTTGACAATTATTAAAACATGAGGATGAACTGGTGCACTTACAATAATAACTAAAAACATATAAAATAAATTCACATCAGAATTTGATATATATATATATGAGTCAGGATCCGTTGACACCAACTATTTTGACACCAAATGTTACACCTCTCAATAACGTTTTAACCGATATAAATTTTATAAAATCCACCGTTGGATTGAAAGTTTATATCATATAGATCATTTATGTAAAGTTTCAGGAAAATCCAAAATCATTTGATATGCTATTGAGACATATAAAGATCAACGACATTTAAAAAAAGACGCAAACCGTTAACTTTGATGTATCTCAATAACATATCAAATGGTTTTGGATTTTTTTGAAACTTTACATAAATGATCTACATGATATAAACTTTCAATCCAACGGTGGATTTTATAAAATTTATATCGGTTAAAACGTTATTGAGAGGTGTAACATTTGGTGTCAAATTTGTTGGTGTCAACGGATCCTGACTATATATATATATATGGAGCGACTCTAGTGAGAACGCTTTGCTATTATGAGAAACGAGAACAATTAATTACAATTGTAGGATCTTAATTAATGAAAAGCAGCATACTATATTAATTTATAGCTTCCTACTCTTCATACACCAAATCATTCAAATTGGAATTCATATACTATACCATTTAATAAAGAATCTCGTTAGTTTATTTTTGGTAATAATCTTAGAGAATCTCGTTAGTTCATTGATCAAACAATCAGTACATATATAGAGAATGGACATTGAATTAAGAACATATATAAATCATCAAATCAAACGTGTACTTAAAATGAATTAAATCTATATATGTAGCTGTTGTTGTTGCTAGAAGCATGATGTGGAACAACAATTTAAAAATGATCAACTCAGTTTATGAAATAGTAACTACTATGTTGAAATGTTGGCAAAACGCAAATCAACAAAATTATTGAATAACTCCAATCAAGTAAATTGTAAATAGCAAACTTAATATAATTTTTGAGTCAACAAAATTAAACCTAATATAATTATGAAGTAAGAAAAATATAAGTACAAATTATAGCAATACGCAAGCAGAAAACAAAATAGTCATTAGGGAAAGTTAGAATGAGTACTTGTGGTTGTGACCTTTCTCACAATATTAGAATTGTGTTTCTTGGTGGTGTCTGAATGATCAACGTACCATTCAAACAATATAAAAGAAAAGAGAAAAAAAAAACTAGGACCATAGAAAACGACGGGAAAAAAGGGAGGGTAAATATGTGTATAAGCTCATAAAGATTATTACCAAAAATAAACTAACGAGATTCTCCATTAAATGATATAATATACGGATTCCAATGTTAATGATTTGATGTATGAAGAGTAGGAAGTTATAAATTAATATGGTACGTTAATTTTCATTAATTAAGATCTTAAGATTGTAATTAATTGTTCTCGTTTCTCATAATAGCAAAACGTTCTCACTGGAGTCGCTCCGGTGAGACGACTCCGGTGAGAACACTTGATTACTATGAAAAATGAGAACAATTATTAACCGTAAGATTAAAATCAATGGCTTCTATTTAAAATACACTTGATGTGCTATAAGCATCTTATTTACGTCTTTTCTTTTTTGGCCATCTTATTTATGTCTTTTTTTTTTGCACAAATTATTCCTTTCTTTATTTAGTGTTTTCTTGTTCCGGTAATAAGCAAATCTTCAATTTATATATCTTCTTCAAAAGCAAATCTCCCTTGACAGAATTAATTGTCTAATGCAAATAAAAAGTTGAATTTAAATAATTGTACCAAACCATTTAATGAAGAATTAATGTGTGGCTCATTTTTTAACATAAAAAGAAAAATCAATAATCACACATACACACAAATTGGCTAATTGTTGGGTGTTTAAGAATGATTTTCTTCACTCAAGGGGCATCCATATAAATAACCCATATGTAACAGGAATGATTTTGTTCACTCCATCTCGGAGAGGGAGATTGTTTGAATTTGATTATTAACAATGTTATTGTTTATTTGGTAATAACATTTTGGCTAAATTACACATTTAGTCCCTTACGTTTATTTTAGGTTTCAATTTGGTCCTTTACGTTTAAAAAGTTCCAATTTGGTCCTTTACGTTTAAAAAGTTTCAATTTGATCATTTCCGTCAGTTTTTGCACATGTGGCAGACGGTTTGCATACGTGGATTGACACGTGGACACCTGGACACGTTGACACGTGTCCAATTGCACCAGTGGAATCATCAAAACTGACGGAAGGGACCAACTAATGCAAACATTGATAGCGTAAGGGACCAAATTGAAATTTTTAAAACATAAAGGACCAAATTGAAACCTAAAATAATCGTAAGAGACCAAATATATAATTTAGCCTAACATCTTCCATGTGATGTCCCTCCATTTTCTTCTCTCTTTTAACCTTCAAATTTCTCTCATTTGTAAGTTCCAAATAAAGAAAAAATATATTTTGTCAAAACAAAGAAAGAAATAATATTTGTGCCAAAGAAAAGAAATAAATAAGATATGTGTGGCGCACCGAGTGTATTTTAAACAGAAGCCACTGATTTTAATCCCACGGTTAATATTAATTGTTCTTATTTCTCATAATAATCAAGGGGTCCGGTTACTGTGCATAAGCCCAAGCTTATGCACGGTGCATAAGTTCAATGTAATTTCTTACTACACCCCCATCCATTGCTACGCACACCCCATCCACGTATGCAAGTCTTCACCCAATCTAATGGCTTCGCACACTCCTACTACTGCTTCATACACCCCTACCACTGTTTGAGATTCCGAAACCGTCTCGTTCGTTCAACCTTCACCATCGCCGTCGTCCACCTCAAAAACTCGCCCTAACCGCCACCGTCTCGTCTTCTCCGTTGTTCATCACTTCAAGATCTCGCCCTAACCGCCACCGTCTCGTCTTCTCCGTTGTTCATCTCTTCTACATCTCGTCTTCTGTGTTGTTCGTTCGCCGTTGTTCGTTCGTGAATCTCAACCCAACCATCTCGTCGTAGTTCGTTCGCCGTCGCCTTTCATCTTTAGTTCCATCACAGTTTATCAACCATGGTTAAAAGAAAACATATTAAGGTAAATTGATTTTGATTTGAGAATTAGCTTTCATCATTCATTACCATTTCCTAATTGAGTACTTTGATTTTGATTTTGCTATTCTAAGTTGATTTTGATTTAATTTTGACCTGAGAATTAGGTTTCATCATTCATGACCATTTCCTAATTGAATGCTATTCTAATTTGATTTAGATTTTTATTTTGCTTTTGATTCTGATTTTTATTTTCATTCTGATATGCATGAATGAATGAATAGGCTTGTTATGATTATTATGGTGTGGAAACCATTAGGCAAGTATTATGGTTTCAATGTTATGTTTCTCTTTTTTTAGGTGTTTTGAGGGGGAAAATGAATTTAGCTTGTATTGATTCTAGCTTGTACATGATTTGAGAATTAGGTTTCATCATTCATCACCATTGATTTTGTTTCTAATTTTGAGAATTAGGTTAAACTAAACTGAATGTTGTTTCTGATTTTGCATGCTTGAATGCTTGAATACTTTGATTTTTATTGTTATATTTCTGGTTTTTGATTGAAATGTATATTTCTGGATTTTGATTTTGAGTTTGAATCTCATATGGATGAATGTTGTTTTTGCCTGAAACCATTAGGCAAGTATTATGGTTTCAGGGCAACTCCATTAAAGACGGTGTTTCAAGATCGCACATACCTTGACCGTAGACGAGCTTTGAAGAAATGAAAGTACCTCACAAGCCCGTATGATGAGGCTATCTACGACTCAATTGCAAGTAAGGTGCAGAAGGATATATCAACATATGCCTGGAGCACTTCGCATGATAGGTAAGTGAAGATACAAGTTTCAGTCCTATAAAAGAAAGAAAAAATTGTTTTGAATATTGTTTATTTTCAATAATTACTCAGGTCTTGTATCAACTTAATAGCAGTAGATTTTCAAGTAATTGAATTTATGTATTGTTCCCTGTGACAAATACCCTTTTTATAAAACTGAAAGTATTGTATATTACAGTTCATACTAAATAAATCCATGGTTTTAGTATTTGAATATTACATTGCCATATGTTTATATTCCAAGTTATTGTCCTCAAAATAAAAAAAATGGCACCTGATTCTGATTTGCAACCAAACTTGTAGCTTTTTGGTATTTAAAGTTATAGGTTATTTAATATGACAAACTTGTAGCAACCAAACTTGTAGCTTTCTGGTATTTACAGCTATAAGTTATATTTAATATGACAATCTTTGTAGCTTTCTGGTATCTAAAGCTATAGTTTTTATCGGTTTTATGCCATTGAAGAATTTGCTCTAGTCTTGATCTGTTGTTTTGTATATTTTCTAATGAACTCTATTTTCAAGTATTTTAATCTAGTTACTATATGCTGATGATATCTCTGATTTTCGGATGAAACAGATCATGACGCCTGCACTAATTGGGAATCCAGGTAGTCATTATGTGTGCTTGGTTGTGAACCTGAAGAGCCACAAATTTCAACTCCTAAACAGCTTGTGCGGAGAGGGAGAGAAATTGCAATTGAAGTCCGGAGAACCAACTGTATACAAGAAAATGTTTGATGTATGGCTGAAGGAGGTGGAAGCATTTGTGATAGGATTGTATAGTCATAGAAAAATCACAATGCCTTTCCAATTTAGCTCATTTAAGTGAGAAACACCAAAAGTGCCTACTCAAACGGATAAAGACAAGTGCAGAGTCTTTTGCATGAAGTTCCTTGCTGAATGGGGAGGTGACCATAAAACCCCAATGGAATCTTTCAATGATTGGTCCCAACTTAGGAAGCATGGAAAGAATGGCAAAGTTGCAAAGACTACGGATTTCATAATTGAAATATGTTCTTCAATTTTAACCGACACAAGCAATTCAAAAAGAGAATATGTGGAGAAGGAAGCAACTTCATATTATGAAGAAATGCTCCAAAAGCTAGCATGAGATGTAGCTTTTGATTAATTCTAATGTTGATGAATTTTTGGATTCTAGTTCTTTTAATCATAAATTTGTGTAGAGATTAATTTTTGGATTGTAACTTCATATTATTGATGGTGTTTCAGTATATGAAACCTAATCAAATTCATATGTTAGTCTTTAGTCTTTAGGTTTGCTAAGAAACAATCCCGTAACTTTGGCAGATTATAAGTGAAACCATAAGTATGGTTTAATAGTTTTGATAGTCTTCTATGAGAAACCAAAATATTTGTCTAATGGTTTTGTAATAGAACATTATTATTGTTAAATGTTTTTAAATAAAGATTATACACTGAAACTATTACTCTTGTTAAATTGTTTCAACATGTTATACACTGAAACCATTAGTCTTGTTAAATGGTTTCAGTGTTGTGAACTCATTAATCGGTACAAATAAGTACTACGGCAATGACCATTAATTAATTAGATATTACGTACTATTGATTTTTTCATTTAGACAAGGATTATAGGATAATAAATAGTTTATTTATTATAGGCTAAATTGCAGTTTTGGCCCCCTAAGTTTCAAAAAGTTGCAATTTTGACCAAGTCAACAATGATGTGGCAAGTTAGTTAAGTGACTCAGCTACCACGTCACCATTTTTTGGAATGATGCACTGAACGAAGAGGAATGATGCACCAAGATGAGGGATTTTGTGATTGCCATTGTAATCTTGGGGTTGTTGTTGGTGTTATGTTTTTATTGTAATTGCATAATCTTTTGATGAATTAAATTGTGTTGTTGTTGTTTGTTCTATTTTAAATGAAGTTGTAATTTTGTAATAGAACATTATTATTGTTAAATGGTTTTAAATAAAAATTATATCCTGAAACCATTACTCTTGTTAAATGGTTTCGACATGTTATACACTGAAATCATTAGTCTTGTTAAATGGTTTCAGTGTTGTGAACCCATTAATATTGACTATGAGGGTAAAATAGATTTTTTAAATGCTTAATATTAGCAGATTATAAGTGAATGTAATAGAACATTATTATTGTTAAATGGTTTTAAATAAAGATTACACCCTGAAACCATTACTCTTGGTAAATGGTTTCAACATGTTATACACTGAAACCATTAGTCTTGTTAAATGGTTTCAGTGTTGTGAACCCATTAATATTGACTATGAGGGTAAAATAGATTTTTTAAATGCTTAATATTGGCAGATTATAAGTGAATGTAATATAACATTATTATTGTTAAATGGATTTAAATAAAGATTATACCCTGAAACCATTACTCTTGTTAAATAGTTTCAACATGTTATACACTGAAACCATTAGTCTTGTTAAATGGTTCCAGTGTTGTGAACCCATTAATATTGGCTATGAGGGTAAAATAGATTTTTTAAATGCTTAATATTGACAGATTATAAATAAGTGAATGTAATAAAATATTATTATTGTTAAATAATTTTAAATAAAGATTATACCCTGAAACTATTACTCTTGGTAAATGGTTTCAACATGTTATACACTGAAATCATTAGTCTTGTTAAATGGTTTCACTGTTGTGAACCCATTAATATTGACTATGAGGATAAAATAGATTTTGTAAATGCTTAATATTGGCAGATTATAAGTGAATGTAATAGAACATTATTATTGTTAAATGGTTTTAAATAAATATTATACCCTGAAACCATTACTCTTGTTAAATGGTTTCAACATGTTATACACTGAAACCATTAGTCTTGTTAAATGGTTTCAGTGTTGTGAACCCATTAATATTGACTATGAGGGTAAAATAGATTTTTTAAATCTTTAATATTCAAATGTGATAAACATTCAAACCATTATTCACAACCTATAGTACACACTTATTCACAAATGCATTTCCATTTTTGCCTTAAACTATAGAACAAACGCGATAAACATTCAAACCAAAACTAATCAAATCTAAAGACAATAGTTATGATTTAAAATAATCAAAACTAAAGCAACACGGTACCCCCAATTAATCATCTTCCTGTGTAACACAGCCACCACCTTTGTGTCTTGAAAGATTAGCAAATATCCCTTGGTTAATGGGTGGTAAGTAGCATAAAGTGTTGCTACCTTCAAGACTGTTGCTGCACATATAATTGACCATAGTACATAAATTTGAAGCACTCTTTCAGCCACATCCATATATCCATCTATGCACAAGAATTTATCCCCATTCAGCACAAGTCTGTAATGTCTCCCCATCATCAATGAAACCTGCCCTATGAACTTCATAATAGGTAGCCTGGTCTGGTGTGATTCCAAGGAAGATTGATAGTGTTTCAAAACAATTGAAGTAATGCAATTTCAAATAAGCATACAATAGAACCTTCCAATATAGTGTATCTCCTTTAACTAGTTTTCTAAATATTGTCAAAGACCAGTTCAAATTTCCCCAATTGGCATACATCAAATACTAGGGAATTTTGCAAAGAAACTTTTGAATATGAACCATGTTGTAACATGTAACCAAGAATATGTTTCCTGTGACTCAAGGCTGAAGTTATAAAACAAATTCTCAAAACAAGATTGTAGGAATATGCATTAAGATTTTGCAAATTCCTGAGCCATAGTGCAAAAAAGTAATCTTCAATTGGCATGTGAGAACTTACAAAGATGAAATTCCTAATGACAAAAGGAATAATTTCAAATGCATAGCAAATTTTGACTAAGAATGTATTGAGCTTCATGCAATGTTTCAGACAAACAAAAAATATGGCACTTTCATCTTGTTGAAAATTAAACTTGAACATTACCAAACTAGTTGAATTCAGTAACTTGAGTGCTTGTAAGTTCATTTTTCTACACAAAGGACCACACAAGAGAACACACCATTGATGGTTAATCATCTGAGATGATTTTGTCAAAAGCTCCAAGGTCAAGCTTGGATGTGCAAAGTGGATTTGCATTATTTCAAAACATAACAAGCCAATCTTATTACCACCAACCTTAGAAACACAACCTCTGCCATCTGCCTTGTCACCAAAATAACAATGACATTTTGTCATAATATAACTACACTCATCATGAAAAAAACCATTCAAGCAGCTCCAAGACTGAACATGTTGCTATTCAATTACCATGTGAATATTGCAAGTAGGTGCCTCTAAATTACTTTTGAACTTATCCACGTACACACAACACAATTGAACTTTTTGTTGGTTAGCTTGAGTAAAGGACATGTGGATCAACTTAATGCCAACGGGTTTAGCTCCACCCAACACAAACTTCTTTCCATTTATTAAAATTTCCATTTAAAGTTTAGCGAATTTCTTAAGTACTGAACTAAGTGGGTTAAGCGACCAAATTCTAACAAAATTGCAACATTTCAAATGCAGCATCTTCATATCAGATTTGAAAGTAAATAGTGTTATCCTCCCATATGATTGAGGTTTATCATGATAGTCATCTTGGTCAAGAGTAAAAATGCTTATACTCAGAAATTGATCAATAAAGTCCACATCCACATATAATTCTAATATTAGAGTACTAGTAAGACCATTTGATTCCTTTTTTATGATCACTTCGCCATGAAAAATAACTATGAGTAATATTTTCTTGAAAAACAATAGAGAACTGACCTTTTTCCATATCCAACCAATTTGATTGTGACTCTTTTTATGTCTAACATCAGTTTTCATGCATATGCAGCCAACACAAGAAAGCTCAAAGCAATTTTCACTATCCTCAAGCATGTGACACTTTAGCATTTCATCAAACATTTAGAGGACAATAAAAAGAATTGGAAATGAATGCATATGTAGATACTGTGTAGTTCCAATACCATCGGTAGTAACACATAGAGGCAGTTTGAGTGACGATGATTGAACAGCAACCCAATCCGACGGTTCTGGAGGTATCGGCAATGACACTCTTGATGGAAATTGAACCGAAATAAAAACAGGTAGTTGCACAAGATCGTGTTTGAGAGACGGAGAAGAATTGAGAGTTTGTAGTTGCGGTGGCGGAGACGAAGAAGACGAGAATCTTGACGGAGAGCTTCAGACGGAGAAGACGAGAATCACGACGGAGAGCTTGAGAGTTTGAAACGGAGAAGACGAGAATCACGATACAGAGAATCACGACGGAGAGCTTGAGAGCTTGAGATCGTGTGATCATAACATGTGTCATACAATAGTCCATGATCGGATGGCTATAATTAACTTACGCATCGTACATAAATTTGTACTTATGGATATTAACTTTTGCCATAACCAAGTGTTCTCACCGGAGTCGTGCTTATATATATATATACAAAAAAAAATTATATATAACTTAATCGGTAAATATTAACCCATGCTTGGCACGGGTTCACACGCTAGTTGTGTTAAAGATTGTAATTAGTATGAAAAATGGTTTGTTATAAAATTTTCACATTAATTGATTAACTATTTCTTTTTTTACTCAAGGAGCACTAACATCATATAATAGCTTTTGTATTTGTCACACTGTTTGTTAATTAGCTTGTTTCATGGAATTTCATGTCAAAAAAAAAAAAACTTGTTTCATGGAATTTCTTGTGCTCAAACTTAGTTTTACCAAGTTTGGATGGCTATGAGCAGTGTATAATTATTATAGAGTTGATTGCAAAATTTGAAACAAGTGAACATCTACCACCTCAAAGTTCTCTTGATTCTCTTCTATTCAATCGTTCACATCACACTTTTCATCACCGATTTGCTATGATATTTTTGTTCAGATCGTTTCTCTTCTCTTCTCAAAATTTATGTCAGTCACTATTAATTCTCTTCTACAAGCATTGAAAGAAAAAAAACAAAAAAAGAAAGCAAATAAGAGGGGAAAAAATAGCTATGGCGAATGCGCAGAGAGAGAGAGCAAATATGTGGGGACCTATGAAGCCCCGATACTCAAAAATGGTGAAGTATCGTGTCCGATACGTACCCGATACCGATACTTGTCCGATACATCCCGATATTCGTATCGAAAAAGTATCGGTTAAATCTTTATTTTTAAATAAAAAAATAATATCCGATACGCGTCCGATACTTCCCGACATTCGTATCGGAAAAGTATCGGTTAAATCTTTATTTTTAAATAAAAAAATAATATCCGATACAATACAATCTGTGTTTCCTGGTGAATGTCAAACTAATATGTTGTTACATGGGTAACTAACTATGTCTTTTTTTGGATAATACTTGTGATTTTTTGGAATAGTACTAATGATGTTCTTTTTGTATAATATTTAACTTAAGATGTATAACTTAAAATGTACTTTTGATCATTATTTTTTAGGACAATATTAATGAAACACAAATACTTAACTTAGTACTAATGATGTTAATTTATTATAATTAGTATTTTTTGTTTTTGTCACTGTTCTGAAGTCACTATTCTGTTCTACTATATAACGGGTTGTTAAGTATTTAGGTTTGTCACAAAATTCTAGTATAAGAATAGATGTTTTATACTTTTAATTGGTCAGCTGCATGACCTATATAATTGCCTGCTATTGCTACAAGATGAGCTTCTTGAAGATGTTTGATGTCATGACTATTATATGTTTTTTGAGTTATTATATGTCTTTAGTTAGGATTGAGGTGTCATTGTATGTTGAGCCTCAAACTGTTTTGATCTTGTACAAGCTTATTCGTTTGTTTGTACTCCTTGTACAATGAACTATTGCCGTTTATAATAATAATAATAATAATAATAATAATAATAATAATAATAATAATAATATTGATAATAATAATAATAATAACATTTTTTTTCTTCTAAAAAAATTATCATTATTAATATTATTGATTTTAGTAATATTTATATATCGTGCATTTATATATTTAATTTTAAAATTAATTTTTAAATAACGTATCGCGCCAGTATCAGATATGGATTTTTTAAAATTTTCACGTATCAGTATCGTATCGGTATTGTATCGTGTCGCGTATCGGAGCTTCATAGGTGGGGACACGTCATTCAGGACAAATTCGTGGGTGGTGTTTTCGCATGATGTAACATTTTCCTAAAAATATATAATTGTTTTCCTCCCATGACACAGGTAAAGATGAGCAAATTCTAAAATGGACCACTTCATCAAAGGGTTTATGGTGAACCAGTTATGAATAACACGATAATGAATATGAATTTCACAAAATCCACCGTTGGATTGAAAGTTTGTTTCATATAGATCATCCAAAAAAAAATTAGAAAAATTGAAAATCATTTGATATGTTATTGAGACCCATTAAGATTAACGATTTATAAATTTTTATTAAATACCGTTAATCTTGATAGGTTTCAATAACATATCAAATGATTTTCAATTTTTCTAACACTTTGTTTGGATGATCTATATAATATAAACTTTCAATCCAGCGGTGAATTTTGTAAAATTCGTATTTGTTATAGTAGTATCAATCACTCGTCCACGGTGGACCACTTATGAAGGTGGTTCACCGTAGCAGAATTGTTTAGTGCGTATATATTTCCTTTACAATTACTTTTGACATCCTACTATTTTTCTATAATAAAAAGCTTAAGTCTCAAATAGAAGAGAAGATGCAAGCACAATGACCACACATGACAGCTCTAGTTGTTTTAATATCTCTCCTATTTAAAAAAAAAATGATTTCTGAGCGGTGATGAATAAATATCAAATAGGAATATATTTATAAAATAATTTTTTTTAATTATGTATAACCAAGGTCCAATTGATTTGATCAATTTTATATTATAAAGATTTTTCTTAATTTTTTTTGTTAAATATATGCACTATGCTTATAAGATTATTTATGTGGTTTCTATTGTATTTTCGTGGTGATGTTAATTCGATCTATATTACTTTACTATACCTCAATTATTATGACACAAATTATACACTCATACAATATATAATCAAGTGCTTCAAAAAAAAAAATCTTTCACAATATAATCAATTTATTAAAAAAAAATTCTATAATTTAAAAAATATACTTTATTTACACTATAAGCATATAAATATAGAAAAATTTATTCTTATAATATTTAACAAAATAATAATTAAAATTAATAAATAAATACACAATATAGTATTTTGTTAATGAAAATTTAAATATTTTTTTTTGACAAATAAATACACAATATAGTATTTTGTTAATGAAAATTTAAATATAAAATAGTAATTATATATTTATTTTTTGGATGAAATATTTGAATATTGGTTTAGAGAGGCCCAACAACAAAAAAAGTCCAGAAAGCCCAATTTTCACAGAACATAAATTCCCCTGAAACCCTAATCGCCTCCTCAATCACAAACCATTGTTTGCTGTTGGCTTCAGAGAGAGAGAGAGAGAAGATGCAGATCTTCGTGAAAACCCTAACAGGGAAGACGATAACCCTGGAGGTTGAGTCTTCTGACACAATCGACAACGTGAAAGCCAAGATCCAAGACAAGGAAGGAATTCCACCTGACCAACAACGTCTTATCTTCGCCGGAAAGCAGTTGGAAGATGGCCGCACTCTCGCTGATTACAACATCCAGAAAGAATCAACTCTTCACCTTGTTCTCCGTCTTCGTGGTGGTGCTAAGAAGCGTAAGAAGAAGACTTACACTAAGCCAAAGAAGATCAAGCATAAGCATAAGAAGGTCAAGCTCGCTGTTCTTCAGTTTTATAAGGTTGATGATTCTGGTAAAGTTCAGAGGTTGAGGAAGGAGTGTCCTAATGCTGAGTGTGGTGCTGGTACTTTCATGGCCAATCATTTTGATCGTCATTATTGTGGTAAGTGTGGTCTTACCTATGTTTATCAGAAGGCTGAAGCTTGAGAGATATATTTCATGTTTTCATTTTCTAGTAATGGATTTTGTTTTTGTTCAAATTTTGAGTATTTCAGTTTAATTAATTAGCTTTGTTTTCGAACTTTTGAATAGAAATCAGATTTATCTGTTTTGAATTATTATGGTTATTGTGTTGTTATGATGTTGGTTATATTCATATATGTTTATTATGATATTCTGATTGGATTAGTTAATCAATATTATTTCGTGTTCTGTTTGCTGATAGTAACGCCGATTAGCGAAATTAGATTGCTGATAATTTTTTCTGATAGTGAGGCACCCTTAGGGATGCATTTCGATGTGCTCATATGCTTTCAATGATGCCGTAATTATAATATTCTGTCATGTTTGGAGATGACACATACAAAGTTTAATGTTTTGCTCTTTTAGGAAAATACAATATATTACCTGAGTCAGTCTCACAATGACTGAACAACACTTTATTTTGAAATCCTGATTTAAGCTAATTTTTGTTAGGTCCTCTGTGTAGATTATTATTGTCATAAGCTTATTTTATGCTCCTGCCATCTTTCAATTGTTTGTTCTTTGTCTGATGTTGGGCCTTTGATATTTGATGTAGCTTATTTTAAAAAATGATGGTTACAATACACATTCATTTTTTTATATTCACAGACAACTTTGATATTTGTTTTATAGATAAATTTGAACATGCGTGAATCAACTTTGATATTTGGTATTGCTCATGCCGCCTGATCGGCTTGATTTAGTTTATATTTGTTTTTTCTGATATATCCGTGTGTTTTTTAAGTTTTTTAAAAAATGATTTTGTTTTGAAAATAAAAATTTGAAGTTTCTCTGTATCAAAAAAAAATAAATTTGAAGTTTCTGCACTTTAATTTCTTATTAAAATAAAATAGCTTTTCATTTTAAGGCTAAAAATGATTTTTTTAAAAAATCTATAACAGACACCATTAAAGGTGATTTTTTTTTTTAAATTAAAATTTTTGTTAGAGCATCCACAATGGAGCTCCCCATTTTTGAGTACTTAAATGTACACATCACCTTTTAACTGGGTCCCATGTGTACACATCATTTAGAATTTTTTAAGCACTCAATTCTTCCAACCAAGTACTTCTTTCAAAAGTTCTTAATGGGTTCCGCTAATAACCCTATATCATTTATAATTGGTTGATAATTTTTAATTATGGTGGAAAAAAAGAAAGAAAATTATAAGAACTGGAGAGAGAAAGTCCTTAAATAGGAATAAGTACTTATATAAGTACCATTTTATTTTTGCTCCAATGAAAGTATTTAATAGGTACTAGTTCTTAAATCATAAGAACTCTCCATTGGAGATGCTCCTGATCAATGGCACCTTTTTTTACGAGATTGTGTTATGCTTATACTTATCACTTTTGATGTAGCTAATTCTCTCATTCCATGTATTTCATATCAACGGACGAGTTTATATTTATCACACTAAATTCGAAACCATGTGCGTGAGATTATTTTGATGTAATTGGTTAATTTGTAATAAAAGTTCTGGAGGAATTCATAAGGTAATGGGAGGGAATAGTGCTACACAGTGTAAGCAATGTTGTAAACACCAGACTGGACCGGTCCTTAAAAAACTGGCACAGCACTGGTCTGGGCGGCCCCTAAAAACCGTTAGTCTGCAGAACCTGGAAAAAATTGCAAAAAACTGGTGTGAACCAGAGTGAACCGCTCGTATCGGTGAACCGGTGACGGTTTTGAAAAATCGGCCGGCAAGATTTTTACTTAAAAGAACAGAATTTTAATTTATTTTTATTTAAAGAGAAACACACGTTATTTATTTATTTTTTTGTTATTTTCCATCCTGAACAAAACAGAGAAAGAACAGTCATTTTCCTTTTTGAAAGAAGAACAAGAACATGAATAATCAATCAAAACAAAAATCCAAATGCATCAAAGAACACCAAACAACCGAATCTAGACTTTAATTAATTTTGACTGAATTTTTAAAAAAGGAAAAAGGGTTGATTTTTGGGGTTGTTGAAGCATAAATTATAGAGAAAGAAAATAAGAGGAGAAATAGGGTAGAAGAAGAAATTCATATGCCATTTTTCATTGTTATAGAAGAAGAGTGAGGAAAAGAGTAATAGAAGAAGTAGCAGCAAAAAGGAGGCGTTGCTGTTATTGAGAAAAGAGTAATATACAGTACCATACAACATATAATTAGGGACTTAGGTTAATTTGGGTTGGTTTTTCTTTTAACTACATTTGGGCTTGCTATATTGGACTTGCTATTATTTTAATTTTGAGCCTAAATTTTTTAAAGGGTCTCTAGTCTTTTGATAAAAGACTATGTTTATTATATTTTTGGTACAAAAAGATTGTATTTATTAAAATATTTATTATCCGGTTCAATAACGGTTGAACCGGTCTGACTGGTTGATCCTTAAATCAGTAGTCACACCGGTTCGAGCTCCATTCTGGTTCTTAAAACATTGAGTTTAAGGCACACTTACCGCAAACCTGAAATGCTAATTTCCTAGCACACTTTTTTATACCAACTATCGTAAAGTATTTGTGCTTAAGTTCAACACACTGAACTTTAATTCCTAACCCGCTCACAGGTTTCCAAATCCCATGTTCTCCTTATTTTCAATCCTTTTAATCATATTTGCTATGCCTGTTCCACCTGTAATTTGGATGGAAAAAAAGTTAATTCATATTAATTGTTTTTTTAGGTAGATAGCCTAGTGGCTTGTAATTTCACCTTAAAGAAAAATGGAGTATCTGGGATTCGAACCCCGACTTTTGCACATATAGTGCGATGCCCCAACCAAATGAACTAAGCTCATGGGGACTAAGCTCGATGCAAATTTATTACTACTTGCTAAGCTCATATTAATTGTTTTACAAATGCAAATTTGATAGCAAAAGTTGATAAAATAATTGCTTAACAAGTGAGAGCTAGGATGAAAATAATATATTTTGTTAGTCATAATTAGTAATTACCATGAGGCTAGTAGTAATAAATAATGAAAGCAATCCTCCAAATTAAGAACACTTACCTAATGATATTCCACTCACAAAAACTGTGAGGGCTAAGGCAATAAGCTTTCTCACCAAATGCTGCCCTACAAGTCCTACAAAGTATAGTGCTGCTAGAATAATCAATATTAAAAAATCTATCAGTTATTGGGCCCGTTTGTTTTGGCTTTTTTTAAAATAGATTTTATAGTATTACATAATTTTGTGTAAAAATTTTTTACAAAGAAACTTTATAAAAGCTTCAAATGAAAATTTGGTTTTGAATAGTTATTCTTATAATGTCATATTAAGCATTTCACTATTTTATTGATTTTTTTTAATATCAAGATTTCAAAAAAATCACTTAATTTGAAGCTATTTCAAATAGATTTTCATAAAAATCATTTTTCAAATACAACTTTTTCAAAAAATTGGGATTTTGACTATGTTTTGTTCTTTAATAATGTATATTTATGTTATATGATGTCAAAATTAGTGTTTCAATTTAGAAAAACTGAATATATAAAAACTTGTAATATTTTGAAAAATAGTTTTACAAAATCCATTTTAAAAAATATAAAAAAAAAATCCATTTTTTTAAAGCTAAAACAAACGAACCCGTTGTTGTTCCATAATTTCATTTATCCATACACTTACCATATGGAATGGGAAAACGATTCAGAAGGTAATATTCTACCACAGACATAGATCCTGAAAATATCATTGCAAAAGTGGAAAAAAGAATTTCATAACCATGATATTATGATATATAATTTATTTGTTCTTTAACCATATTTTAAATTGATTCCAAATCAATATCTTAGGTGATCAACACTTAATACTTAACTTTAAGATTAATACACAAAAATCAACATAGACTCAATGCTGGCCGACACTAACGCGTAGATTTAGGTAATAAATAATGTGCAAAAGTTAAAGTGACGGAATAGAAAAATTATGTGTTAGTGTCATGTCAGAGTCAAACACATGTTAAGCATCGAATAATATCATGTAGAAGTTGGACACATGTTAAATAATGAATCGAACGCACATTCAATTTAAATTAATTCTTTTATACCGGTTTATATACACCTGAAGTAGATTCAATGTCCAATATGCCACAGAGCAAGTTGTTGTGTAATTTTATTTCAAAACAAGACATAATCATCACTTTGTACTACATGTATACAAGAATATGAAAAGGTCAATTATTTGACTTGAATATATAGTTCATGAGAATATGTAACTTTTCCTATCGGTAATGTAAGTATCATGATCCAGACAGAGAAAACAAGTCGAAATTCCTCCAATAAACATTCTCAATAACAGAAACCTGCATTCATGCATGGCAGTTTCAGATTTCATTAGAAAACAGATATATGCTTACCAAGGAAATAATTAAGCAGGACTTATCAATATATATTTCTTACACCTTTTTCCTTGGTAGATTGGTATTGGTTTGACTTTCATTGACT
This sequence comes from Trifolium repens, assembly GCA_030408175.1. NCBI lineage: Eukaryota > Viridiplantae > Streptophyta > Magnoliopsida > Fabales > Fabaceae > Trifolium > Trifolium repens. The sequence goes on along the minus strand of CP125844.1, from coordinate 24,414,877 downwards.
GGTTCCCCTGCTTGAAGATCAAGTGTTGCATCTTCTACCCTTCTAGTATCTGAGAAAGAAATTTAGCATGACATTTATATATGTTTACCATAAAAAAATTGATTGGTTGAAGGTTGTATATATATCCAACAATTTTTTTTTATAATAATGGGTTAGAGAAGATACAAAATAATATAGAAGTTCTAATTGAATGCCACCTAAGCAATTTAGCTCTAATCGAATGTCATATAAGCAATTTTTATTGAGAATGCACGAGAGAGCTCCGTGGAAATCTCGTGTATGTAATAAAGATGTTAGTTGATTCAAGATCAATCACTACCGAACTTTCGTAAAACGTTTTTCGAAGAATTACAATTTTTCAAAAATATAATCTTAAATAATGGAATGTTTGGAAAACGTTTTCTGAAATGTGTTTCGAAAGTATGCGTTTTGAAATATTTAAATTTTCGAAAGACGTTTTTTGAAGAAGTAAACTTTTTCAAAAATAGAATCTGAAATAATGGAATGTTTGGAAAATATTTTCCGAAGTGCGTTTCGAAATTATGCATTCCAAAATATTTGAATTTTCGTAAGACGTCTTTAGAATAAGTAAACTTTTTCAAAAATAGAATTTGAAATAATGAAATGTTTGGAAAACATTTTCCGAAATGTATTTTATTTTTGTTCATGTTTTTGTGTTTCTCAACCATTTAAGTCTAATTCGAAAAATATATTTCGAAAAAATATAATGGCAAAATTGGAATTTCAAAAGGGTTGTAAGAAATACAAAAAGAAGAGAACATTCATAAATTTGGGGCTAAAACCCCAGCCTAAGAAGCTTTAGGGTTGAGCCGACCCGACCCTACCTTCAATCTCAATTTATAAGAATTTTTTTTTTTTTGTCTCAAATCATAGATAAAATAAAAAACCACATTTTATTTGTTTGTCCAAAAATAAATTTAATTTAATTTATTTAAATACAAATTGAATCTAATTTACTCTTTATTCTTTCTCTCATAATCAATAACCAATAATTTTATTTTTTTACATTTTTCCATAAAGCCTTTTTTGTTATAAAATTTTCCATAAAACTTATATTTAAAAAAAAAAACACAAAAATCATACTTCAAATGATATTTTATTTTTCTTATGGTTTTTTGTTTCGTGCATAGCAATTAAACTTATGAATATAAATAAATATAAATGTGATTTAGTGCACATGAGTCCAAAATTGGGGTCAAATAAATAGTCAAATATTTGAATTTTGATGTGCTCTGCAACATAGTAGCATACAGAATGCTTGATTCCGACGACATACCTCTCCGAGTCCCTTGCCTTATCGTCGACGCTTTCGCCGAAACCGACAGCTCGCGTTTTCGCCAACTTCATCGCAAGAAAACTCTCGCCCCTCACCGATGTCGAAATAGTTCGCCTCACCGACAACGAGATATCTAGACTCATCCACAAACTTCCAGAACCCGAAATACATCGCCTCATTCTCGAACAGATATCCAACTTATCTGAATTGTTCGCTACTATCGGCAAAGATATATATCGCGAGTTTTCTAATGACTTTACCATGTTTTTATGGAGTGAATGATGACGGAAATTTCTATGGTATTTTTAGTGTTAGTATTAGTTGTAAAATGACAAAGACAGACCCAAATACGAAGGAAAACCTACAAAAGCAGGAAAAAGTATCAAGACAAGGTCCAAGATGCCAAAAGACAAGAAAAATCCCAAAAAATGAAGAAATTGAGCATTCCATCGCAGCACGATGTCTGCTTGTTTGCCAAGAAATCAGAAGAAATAAATCTGAAGAAAATCTGTTCATCGCAGCACGATATAGCACATCGCAGCACGATGACTTGACTTGGCGCCCAAGCTGATGAAATGAACAGGATCAGTTATAAAATTGAACTGAATCTTCACATCGCAGCACGATGACTTCATCGCAGAGCGATGCCTTGCTGAGGCCCATTACGAAAACTATAAATAGAGCCTCCCATTCATTGTTTAAATCATTCAGAAATAGTAGAACACTCTCTACTATAAGGAGAGGTTCAAAGGAGCTCTATTGGGCATATTTTTCTCCCCTTACGGGAAAACTAACTCAACGATGTATGTTTTCTTTAGGCTTTTATGTTTAGGTTATAATTCTTTTATTGTAATTTAAATATGTAGTCTTTTGTAATAATGCCTTAGGTTGTGGTGGAGAAGATGAACTCCCCAATGAATATTTGGAGTCTGTGACCGAGTCTAACTTATAATAAATGATATGTAAGTATTATGTTTGTTATTTACTTTCTTGCACTTTAATAACGTATTCTCGTAATCTGGTCGGATAAGCAAGAGCGCCCATAGAATTAATATTAGGTTTTGACTTAATATGGTACAGAACTAGTAGTAAATAACGCTAGGTGTATAGAGACGGTAGCATCCTGAACTAGTCGTGAACTGAGCGGTTAGAGGAGGAATCATGAATTAGGTGTGAACTGAGCACTTAGAAGATGAACAGTCCGATACTAGGATCTAGAGGTTAATTGGTGAAGATAATAATGCATGTTTATAAACAACTCACTTAGTAATTAGGGTATGTGACACATCGAGGTTAGGCTCTCGTAGGTACCTTAGTTATTAACGTAGGGAAACTTTAATAGACATAGTGTAATATTAAGGTATTACTACAACAAGAAAAAGTCACCGCCGAATATTAATCTGAATAACTATGTTATACACCGGTCATGCCAAATATGAAGAAGGGAGGGAGTCCAACCACCATACCTATCCTCTAAGTTTCTGAATCTATATTTATACATTCTATCTATTTATTTTATGCAAGCATTACGCTTATTTTTTATAAAACCTTTTTCTAAAACCCAAAGCGAATGCAAATTATACGAACTTAAATAACGCTAGTGAAGCTGCGGCACGATCCCTGTGGATTCGAACTCATTCTACTCGTAGAGTGTGAATTATTACTCGACGACAGACTGGTGCACTTGTTAGACCGTAGTCAGTGAGCTTGTACTTTTCCCTATCTCGCATGCACTTAATCATTTTTTTTAATCGATTTTATGTTATTGCAAATCTCATTCTTTTCTTTAGGTGTCCTTGGCTTCTTCACATTCATAAATGTCTCCTTGTTCATTTTCCATGTACGATATTTATATTAGGGTTTTACAACATTCCTTTGTTAAATCGTTCATCTCATTGTGTCTTAATTCCTTTGCCTTTCACTCATAAGTTCGATTATGTATTATTATTACTATTTTTGTCTTAGGAATTTTTGTTCATGTTTTGGTCTAACAGAGTTACAAATTAGAAGTGCAATCTTCTAAACATGATGCTATTGTCACCACCAATGCTACTCAGGTAACCAAAATAATGAATGATTAAGAATATATTAGTAGGAAAAAGATAAATATTTCTATGAAAAGTTAGTTATTGATTGTCTCGATATCTGCAAAACAATGAATGATCGATTAAGGAGTTCAATATGAGGAATTTTAATTGAATATATATATACTCCATCAACAAAAGGAGAAGGATTTTAAAACCAATTTACTACATGCATTGTGACTTTAAATTCCTTTGCCCCTCTCACAATTTTGCACTCATTGTCTCATAAGTTTGATTATGCTTTATTGTTATTTTGGTGTTAGGATTATTTTTTTCTTTCTTTCTTAAACTAATGATGATATTTTCTTCAAGGCCGTATCTGAGGCAGGGCAAAGAGAGCAACTGTCTTAGGTCCTAAAAAAAGTCTAAAATTTGGGCCACAAGATATTTATTTTTGTCTGCTGCTTTTTGAAGTGGAAGAAATAGTCACAAGAAAGGGGGGTTTGAATTGTGACCCTTTAAAAATTAATCTTGCGTTCTACAAAAAATGATCTCAAGTGTATACTTGGATAAATGTTAGTGAATAATAGAAGAGATTGATCTGAGAACGTTTTGTACTATTAAACAGATTGTTCTGAGAACGTTCTCTACTACGTAAAAGTCCAAATTGAATGTAAATGAAGTGGTATGTGTGATGTGTGTTTACAGTAAATAAAGAGTTAAAGGTAAGAGAGATTCACACACAAATTTATACTGGTTCACCCGAATCCTGGGTTACGTCCAGTCCCCACGCATGTGAGTTTTCCACTATGATCTTTGAGATACTACCGATCTCAAATACAAATCTTCTTTGATCTAAACCAAGATCAAAAACCTTAAGCCCTACAAGCTTAAAACTACCCCAGCCCTCCAAGCTAGTAAGGGTGTCACTCAATGAATAGTTACGTATTGACTTGAGCCAATCTTTCTTTTACAAAGAGATGTGGATCACAAAGCTTACAAATAAACTCAACCTAGTTGAGAAGCTTAGAAAAATACACTCAATAATATTTGATCCAAGAGTTGATAAGGAGCTGGAGTGTGAGTGGTAAAATGAAGAGACAAAGATACAATCACTTAAAAGTGGCTTGTGTTTAAAAGTGGTCTCTTGAGATATTTGCTTTTAGAAACTCAAAGGCTAGTTTAGAAGCAAATAAAAACACTCAATAAACTCAGAAATACTGCTGAGAATGAAGATCTTGAGTGTGAGTGATGAAAGAAGAGTTTTGGTGACTTGTAGACAAAAACAAGTGTTTGATGATTTGTAGCTTCAACTCTTACTCTTCAAAGATAACCAAGTGCTCTATTTATAGCTGAGGATTGTCTTGTGTTGTGGTCATGAAGTATATCTGTTTGGATCAGAAACTAGCTGTTAAACAACTTTAAAATGACAGCTCATTAAAGTTGTTGAAGAAAAGTAAATCTGGAAGATTGTTCTCAGAATGATCTCCAGGATGTTCTTCAACTTCTATAACAAAGGAGCGTGTATGATGAGCTTGTAGTGAGCTGTAAGATGTGCTTTACATTACATTCTCCAAGAATAGCCGTTAGACATCTTTAGGCATGCTTTTATCCAGCTGTTCTTGAGCTAGATAGTAGACTTGACAAGAACATCATTCTCCTAGAACCTTCTGAGAGTGTTCTCCATTCTGGGCGGAGATAAACTTTGATCTTCAAGGAGACTTGATCCTTATCTTGATAGCTAGCTGTGAGACATCAGAAATACAGCTGTATAGTCCTTGAAGCACTATTCATGTCGTCCTTGTATGGTACTTCTTGTCATGAAAGTAATCATCAACATAGGAGAATGTTCTTTTAATATTCAACTAAAGGACAAGCCAACTCTTAGTTGCAAATGATTTGGTACATTCTCATAGGTCTATGAATCATCTGTCTTCAATGGTAATGGACAGCATAAAATCTTTGTCTTGTATTAAAACCATGAGCACATGCTTGAACTTCAAAACTTGTCTAAAAGGGAAAGTCACACTTTCCATTCCAAATATTCCTTGCCTTATTTGATATGAATACTGTTGTGATCTTGTGAGTTAATACCAAGGAAAAGTGCTCATTTGTCTTGAACATAGTTGACTTAGAAAAATAAGTACTTTAACAATGAAGCTTGTTCTTGAGTGAAAATGAAGCATGAACTGGAGAATGTTCTCAGAACATTCTTGAAACAACATTCAAGATTTTCTCAAGGAGTGAGATACTTGATCTTGATCAATAACTTTGAAATCTTGTTGCAAAACTTCCCACAATTCCTCTTTGATGTTTTGCACATATTATTACTCGTTCATTGAGTATCTTTAAGATTCTTTAGTGGAGGCGTGAGAGTACTCATCATTGAAATGTACCATTTCCTAGTTTAGAGAATGATTGAAACTTGTATGCCTTTTGCATAAGCTTATTTGAAAACTCATGGAAAATCATTCTCAAACTTTCTCCTTTTGATAAGCTTTGGTAGCATGATACTTTGAGTAGGTTTTGAAGATCCTCAATGAATGTATCATTCTCATTGATGTTAGTTGTAGTAGTAAATCTCCAAAGTATGTGACACAAACTCAACGTGAGTTTTGTCTCATAACATCAAAACATATTCTTTTTGTAGCATGTGATGCAGATTTTTCCATCATGATTCTTCAACTACAATCTTCATAATCTTCTTTAAACATTCAATACTTGTTGTGAACCTTGTGATGATGTGGAAGACTATTAACCAAGAAGCTCACTTTCTTGCTTGAACCAAGAAGCTCACTTTCTTGCTTGAACCTTCAATGAATCTCTTTATGATTCAAACAACATCCTTTAAATATGTTCATGAAGCTTGTGACGCTACTGTTATGATCATATGATGTTACTCCAATTATTTCATTTGTTTGAGTATGTAAAATGCACTTGTTGATGTGAGTGACCTCTAGCTCGTCCACTTTTGTCATTATCTAGCAATCAACAAAAACTCAAGTGCAAACATCAGTAGATCACCATTCATAAAACTTAACATTTATTCCATAAGGTTTGTTGTCGTTAAAACATTCATCAAAACAGTTTTGACCTCAACACTTTTTATTTTTTCTCCATACGTATTATTATATCAAGTATCAAATAGGAATTTTGGGTTAATATATAATAGTTGATATGGTTGATATGAATTGATCCAGTGAAACTTGATTTGGTAGAAGTGAAGGATTTGAATCTAACATGAATTTTACCGAAATTATTGCATTTTATATGAATATAGAGTCGACACTTCCAACAAAGCGTTGTAGCTTTAAAAAAGACAATATGACGACAATGATAACAATGAGGAAATAAAACAATCAACCAATGAATTTTTAATAATACTTATTAGTTAGGCCCGATATTGTAGGCTCTCCCTTAAGTCACCAAAAGCTCAAACGTTTATTATATTTGTTTTGGTCCTAGTTGTGGTGGTACAAAATATTGACATCTTCTGAACACGGTTTCGTTGTCACCTCCAATGCTGCTCAGGTAACAAACTGGTTGTAGATGCCTCAATGTTTTTTGTTTCCAAAATGTAGGATAGTCAACATTACTATATCGATCGGTGATGCGTCCGACCATCCAATTATTTACGTGATAGCACGTGTTAGGTTGTGCAAATTCGTTAACCCAAATTATTGTAAAATAATTTAATATAGTGCTAAAAAACCTAGTTTAGACATGAGTTTCTTTCTCCTCGTTCTACCAGACCCTTTGACTCCATTCCCTTGTATGCAACAAATTTCAAAAAACAATTTGTAGTAAACTGGGGAAACAAACAAGTGATAATAACGTGGTATAAGTATTTGTAATTAAAGCTAAATACAAGATACAGAAACAAAAAAATAGAAGCGGAAACCAAACAGGCCCTTATATTTAGAGCTGGCTTTTCAATTACAATGCCCAACTACCTTTCCTCATTCTTCCGGTGGTGTTATTGTTGATGTTATCTGTTGTATTTTGCTTTTTAGATGTTGGTCTGATATTAATTAATAAATATTCTGCAGGGGCGGCCCAAGCCTTCAATGAAGCCTATCTTACTGTCAAAATATCCAGGAACGCCAAATTTGAAGGTGTTGTTCTATCTCGTACTTTGTTCTCTATTTTTATTGTTCTAATGGTAACAAGTTTGGCTGTCACCATATGTTACTATGGAGTTTAATACAATATTTACCTCTATAGGCTATTGTATCCTGCTTTCGTAATTTGAAATTTGAAATTTAACAAATATTGTATGCTAAATGATAGTGTTTTCACCTACAGGGTCTTAAAGGCATTGCGGAAACCTGCATTCAAGAAAACAACACAGGCTTTAGACAGGTCAGTTTCAGATTCTATCATATCAAATGGTATGGATAAACCTGAGCAAAAGCAAAGGCTATTATTCTTGAGGTTTGAATTTGCTCGATTTTGGTCCTTTGAGTATGTGTTTTGAATAGTACAGACGTGTGGTTGAGCGGCCATGCAGTCCATGCCATGTAATGTACCGGTAATTATTAACATCGGTGGGATGAATTGGTTTTAACTATATCTAAAATCAATAGTATCCTTATGTAAGGCATAAACTGTAATTGAATTATTGTATCTTGTTCTTTCCATTGGATCCGCCAATTATAGAAATTAACCTTCACTTTATGTCATTCAACAGTCTGATGTATCGAGTAACCTTTTGAATTTTGTTGTGTCTGATGGATTTGCCACCTGCAGGAAAGCACATCTAGAGTTGTTGTTCGAAGCAGTCGATCTATTGGTATGTTTTCATCCTGCTTTTACTTAATTTTTCTTTGTGGAGTTGAGGTGCAGATTTGGATCTCTTTAAGGAAGAAAATTTGCAAAAAGGAAGTGTTACAATTACTTGTTTTTCGACTCCATAAATGATAGAAAATGGCAATATAAACATGTACCCTTTTCTGTTTATAACTTTAAGATCCATTGTTATGTGTAATTTTAATGATTTGTCGTACTTGTAGTTTTAGTTCTTTATTGTCCCATTTTCTAACTAGAGTCGATTATCAATCTTGCAAAAAAAAAAAAAAACTAAACTGATGATAATGTTGTTGTGTCTATGTTGTTGCTGGTATTAATGTTGTTGTTTGGTTCAGCCTAAATATAGATGAAAAAATTAAGTTTGATGCTATGAATCTTTTGTATCCCACTTCTTGTTGTTACTATATCGTAATTTAATTATCTCTGTTGTGTTGTGTGAAGGAGAGAGTGGAGTGTATCTATAACTATATATAAAAAGGATACAAATTTTTGGTATGACTTTTTCATTATTTCTATTTTACCCATAAAAAAAACTACCAACAAAAACAGTAACCACCAATTATGATTTACTTTTTTTTGTAACTATATATAAAAAGGATACAAATTTTTGGGATGATATTTTCATTATTCTTATTTTACCCATAAAAAAAACTACCAACAAAAAAAGTAACCATCAATTATGGTATACTTTTTTTTTAACAAGTATTTATATAACAAAATCGATTACATACATTATCGTGGTAGTTAGTTGGTATTGCCACAACCACAATGGCGATGTCGACCAATAGGCAGAATATAGTGCGATTCAATTCCTTTTAGTACAAAATAACACAAATTGGTACTGGTTTATTGCATCTGCTTTAGTTTTTAATTCAATTTCATGTGCCTGATGTGTTATTTCATTCTATTTCAAGTTTTGAAATCAATAAAAAAATAAAAGAACAACTTCATGAATGGAGAAGAAAGGGCAATCAGGGGAGACAATTTTATTTCACAAAATACATTTATAAGTATCTATTGCATGGTACTGATGGCAGAAGAATAAACATCTATTATTAAAGGAAATACACACTACCAAAATTTTGTGAATATTATACCTAACATTTTAAGTTGAATATCATTAAAATATAGTAAAACCCAAATTGGAATTATGAATGATAGGAACATGAATTAATTTAGGCCAAAAGAACGATTCTATGATAACAACATGAATTATGTAAGTTTGCTAATAGAAGTAAACTAAAAAGAACAAAAAAATTTACTTATCATAACTTTGCTAAATTAAATTATGATTTGAATTATTAGTTGAGCCCACATGAAGGACTTAAAAATAGGATCGAATTAACATAGACGGCACACCTTTCATTAGAAGGGCATTTTACTTATTAAATCATCGTAATTTGATAATTTATGAATGATAGCAACATGAAACCGAAAAATAGTTTTACTTACTTCTAAGGTGTGGACCAATACACGTAAACTAGCTACAATTTTTGTTTTGAGGAAAACTAAAGATACACACATTAGTTTAAATAAAAATCAAATTTATAATAAACCACTAGTTACAATTTATATATGTCAGTAGAATAGAAAATGCGAATCATACAAGGCCACTAGTAATAATATAAATGAATGAGTGAAAAAAAGGTTCAAAACTTGTAAGTCATTTATATTGGGAGGTGAAGCGAAAATATCATCATATGTTGAGAGAAAATGGTAAATAGCAACAAGACTAAGAAGAAGGAAAAATATGGTTGACGCCTTTGACAATTCAAGAGGGGTTGATTAGACAGTGGAATTAGATGTCATTTTGAAATGAAATTTGCTTCATTCCTTCGCTTATTATATTAACTTAAATAAATGTTGATACTATGATGATTTAAACTCTGGAATCAACTATAATGCATTGTTGTTTATCAATAATGTTGTCTCCAATAACTTCTCTATCAATATATTTTATTTATGCTAAAATTGAAAATGTCTATTGTATTGGTTTTAGTTTCAAACTCTGCAGCAACTCGCCCTAGCGAACGATCACTCGCCTGGCGAGTTACATTCAACTTGGAATTTCTGTTTTCTATTATAACTGTAACTATAGTTAGCTTTTGTTGGTTAGTTATAACTCTTATCTTAAGATGTACAGGATAAGGATGTTTAGTTTTAGATTAGTTTTAATATAGTTAGTTACCTTGTTGTTGAAGCAACAACTTTGTATATATACTCCATTTATGATCAATAAAATTTACATCTTTTCATTTTAATTCCTTTAAATCTTCTTCAATCTAGAATTCTCTTCTCTCTTCTTTGTTAATACTATTTGCTTGGTTTATCCCCAACAAAGTGGTATCAGAGCATTGTTCGTTCCAAGGGACCTTGATCAAGAAAGTGATCAAGACTTGATCTTTTACAAGTCTTTCTGCTATAGCAGGACTTGTTGGTTGATAACTGCAATCAACCATGGCCAGAAACAATAATTTTCATGCAAACCTCCCAGTGTTTGATGGAAAGAATTGGGATGCATGGGTAAAGCAGATGAAGGTGATATTCACGTTTCAAGAAGTGTATGAACAAGTGAATGAAGGTGTTGCTGCACTCCCAGCCAATGCAAGTGAAGAACAAAGAACAACTTTCAGAGAAAGCAAGAAGAATGACAACAAAAGCTTGTTTATGATCCATCAGTGTGTAGATTCAAAAGTATTTGAGAAGATTGTTGATGCAGAAACTTCAAAAGCTGCTTGGGATATATTGCAGAAGAGTTATGGTGGTGATGCTAAAGTAATGAAAGTCAAATTACAAGCATTAAAGAGGATATATGAATTGATGCAGATGAAAGGTGATGAAAAGATTTCAGATTACTTCACAACGTTAGTGACACTCACCAATCAAATGAAGAACTGTGGTAGTAATCTTGAAGAACAAGAAACTGTTGAAAAAGTGCTTAGGACTTTAACTTCAAGATTTGATCACATAGTTGTGACAATTGAAGAGACTAAAGACCTAAGTGAGGTGAAGCTTGAAGATTTGCAGAGTACATTAGAGGCTCATGAGATGAAGCATGGTGAGAAAGACCAAGGCAAAGAAGATGAGCAAGCTTTGTATGCAAAGTTCAAGAAGTTTCAAAATAACAAGAAAAATTGGCAAAAGAACAAGAATGATAAAGATTGTGATGATGACAAGCCTGAATCCTCTAATGGAGGAGGAGGGAAACAGAAGAATAGTTCAAAGAAGAAAGATAAATCTCACATTCAATGCTTCAAATGCTCAAAATTTGGACATTATGCAAGTGAATGTGGAAATGAAAAGAAGAACAAAAATCAGAAAAATTGTGAAGAAGCAAATTTGGCAGAGAACAAAGATTAAGATGATGATGTGAGTTTCATGGTGACTCTCACTGATGAAACTGCAGAATCTATGGAATGGTATTTTGATACAGGGTGTTCAAACCACATGACTGGAAACAGAAACATTTTGACTGGTTTTGACAATTGCCTCAACACAAAGATCAAACTTGCCAATAGTAAATCCATTGATGCTAAGGGAATGGGAAATATAGTCATTCAGAGAAAGAATGGTAGAAAATCAGTGATTTTGAAAGTCTTGTATGTGCCTGGGATGCAGTGTAACTTGATGAGTGTAGATCAGTTACTTGACAAAGGATTCAAGGTGGTTTTAGAGAATGGAACATTGAAGTTGTTTGATTCAAAGCAGAACTTGATTCTTAAGTCAATTCAAAGCAAGAACAGGACTTTCAAGACACAATTGAAAGCAATTGAACATGAATGTCTAGCTACATCAACAGATAACAAAGACAACGAATTATGGCACAAAAGGTATGAGCATTTAAATTTCAAAAGCTTGTCACTATTGAATTCAAAGAACATGGTGTTAGGTCTTTCTAGTGTTATAGCTCCAGAAGTTACATGTACTACTTGCTTGTTAGGAAAACAACCAAGAGATTCATTCAAAAGTTATCTACCAATGAGATCCAGTGATGTTTTAAATGTTGTACATTCAGATATATGTGGCCCTATAGATGTGTTATCTACTGGTGGAAACAAATACTTTATTACATTTGTAAATGAATTTTCTAGAATGACTTGGCTATATCACATAAATTCTAAGAGTGATGCCTTTGATGTGTTTAAGAAGTTCAAAGCACTGGTTGAAAAACAAAGTAACAAATCAATCAAAGTGTTGAGAACTGATGGTGGAGGTGAGTATACATCAACATATTTTGAGAATTATTGCAAAGAACAAGGCATAATTCATGAAGTTATAGCACCATACACTCCTCAACACAATGGACATGCTGAGAGGAGAAATAGAAGTATACTCAACATGGCCAGAAGTATGGTTAAGCAGAAGCAGTTACCTAAGAGATTTTGGGGTGAAGCAGTGTCTACTGCAGTTTACATACTCAATAGATCTCCAACAAAGAGGTTAATTGATAAAGTTCCAGAAGAGGTATGGTCAAAGTGCAAACCAAGTGTGACACACTTGAAGGTATTTGGTTCTTTATGCTACAAACATGTGCCCGATGCTAGAAGAAAGAAACTAGATGATAAGAGTGAAGCTATGATATTTGTTGGATATCACAGAACATGTGCTTATAGACTATACAATCCTATTACTGACAAGGTGGAGATCAGCAGAGATGTGAAAGTTATTGAGAATGATAACTAGGATTGGAAGCAAAAATCAACATCTAAGAAAACTTATGAAGTGGACTTAGATGATGATTCAAACAAACCAGTCACATTTGTGGATCAAAATCAATGAAACAACAGTGATGAGGATATGCACACATCAAGTGATGATGAAACTATAGCAACAAGACCTCAGAGATGTAAGTGCACCAGTTCATCCCCATGTTTTAATAATTGTCAAAACACATGAAAATAGGATTGAATATATTTTGGCAACATTACAAATGACTTGACAACAAAGAACTATTTTCTAAACCTTGAAAAACTGACTTTTAGGTATTTTGTATCGATACATACATAGTTGTATCGATACATATGTCCTGAAATTACTTCTGTTTGATTTTGTGCATTTTGTATCGATACATATATTGTCTGTATCGATACAAAAGTGGTCTCTCAGAGACAGAACATCATCTGTGTATCGAAGCATGCTTGCATGTATCGATACACATCTGTATGTTCTCAAAATCCAGAAAACTCATGATGTATCGAATCATGCTTGCATGCTTCGATACATATCAGTCAAGATTTCAAGATTCTGATATTTGTATCGATACACACCCGTGTTTGTATCGATACAAAGGTCAATTTTTTCAATTTTTAACGTTGGTCAAAGCATTTGTATCGATACAAATGATCATTTGTATCGATACATGTATGAAAAATTATGCCTAAATTTGCTCATTCTATTTTCTCTTTAAATAGCAATATGTGTGATTTTTGTAAAGAAGACAAGTGAGAGAAAACTAGTGTGAAAGATCAGGAAACGCTTTGGATACAAATTGAGTGAGAATTTGCATCAAAGGTTTGATTCAACACAAGTTCATCATCTTCATCAAGTTTGCAATCAAAATTGGATTTGAGTATGGGATCAATTCAATAGAAATTGCAGAATTGTGTGATAACGTTCGATACGGTTCGCGGTGAATCAAAATCGTGATCGGGTTGAATTGCGTTGAAGGTTCTAGTGTTTCTCTCAAGTGATTCAAGATCGTGCGTGTCTTGAAGGATTCGACAACAAGGAACGAAGGACTCAGCTGGACGATTGGGTGCGGTTTGGCACAAGGTGAATCGTTGGAATCAGAGGGTGAAGTTCTGTTGGGTGTCGAGGTTATTCACATTAGTTTACATTTTGTCTTGCTATAGGATTATAGATTTCAATTGTAAACTGTGCACTGTTTGTTCAACAAGTTTTTGATCTATAAACTCTCAAATAACCCATTTGGTTATTTGGGGGGAGACGTACTCGGACAAACGCGTGGACGACGCGCAATCCGGGGAACTCCCTAATCACATCGTGTGTCTCTCTCTTTATCTCTCTCTTTTAATTTCGTTAATTTCGTTAATTTGATTAATTGATTGAATTTTTGTTGTTCGTATTGGTTCACAAAAATTCAATTGGTTCTTGCTTGATTGTGATTGAATTTGATAATCAAACCATATAAACTTGCTTGGGACTGTTTTTGTTAATCAAATTAAATTTGAATATCTTGCATTAATCGTTCCGGTAATTTTCCTAATTCGTTCAAGGCGATACTATCTTTCCTTTGGTCAAAAGGTGCAAAGTAGACTACCGATCCGGTGGTGCTTCCGCGCATTTTTTTTAATCAAATAATTTTTTAAAATTGCCGTTGATTAAAGAAGCCACTTATTCAACCCCTTCCCCCCCCCCTTCTAAGTGGTAGCCTAGTAGTCTAACAAGTGGTATCACGAGTCCGGTTAAATTTTGCTTGCAAAATTCGGAAATTTGTGTCAATTATTAGACAACATGGCTTTTGAACCTAAAGGGGCGTATAATAGGGCTCCTATATTCAATGGAGATCATTTTGACTATTGGAAAAGTAGTATGCGTATTCACATCAATTCTTTTGATGGTGAAGTGTGGAATGCTATTGAGAACGGTCCGTTTGTTCCAACAATCACCGATGCTCATGGCATTGTCACCAATAAGCCTATGGTACAATGGACGGAAGAGGAAAAGAAAAAGGCCAATTACGATGCAAAGGCACAAAATATTTTAATATCATCCCTTGGGATTGATCAATTCTATCATGTGTCACATTGTCAATCGGCTAAGGAAATGTGGGACACATTGGTAACTCACTTTGAGGGTACCAATGATGTAAAGATATCCAAAATTAATACATTGACACAAGAATTTGAGTTGTTCCATATGCTAGATGGCGAGACCATCGAGGATATGCAACAACGATTTATCAAAATAACCAACAAGCTACACGGTTTGGGAAAGCCAATCACAAATCAAGATGCCACTAACAAAATTTTAAGATGTCTTAGTAGGTGTTGGCAACCGAAGGTCACCGCGATTAAGGAGGCAAACGACCTCACTACCTTGAGTCTTACAACTTTATTTGGCAAGCTTACGGAACATGAACAAGTATTAAACTTGTTAGAAAAGCAAGAGAAAAGTGAGAAAAAGGGAAAGCACAATGACAAGGATAACGAAAAGGAAAAGGACAAGAGGACAATTGCTCTAAAAGCCTCAAAGTCAAAGTCCAAAAAGGTAGAGCATGTGGAAAGTAGCTCAAGCGTAGACGATTCCGATGATGAGGAAATGGGACTCTTCGTGAGACGCTACAATAGGTATGTGAGAAAGAATGGGATAAGACACTCCGATGAGAATCTTAAAAAGTATCGAAAAGATAGTGGTCACCGTCGGAGGAATGAAGATGCTAGGTACTCCAAGAAAGGAATATGCTATGAATGCGGCCAAGTTGGTCACTACAAGCTGGATTGTCCTAATCTCAAAAGAAAAGAGAAGGAGTCATCTTCAAACAAAAGGAGGAGCAAAGGAAAGAAAGCTTATGTTGCATGGGAGAGTGGTAGCTCTTCATCTCATCCATCATCAAGCTCTAGTTCAAGTGATGAAGACGAAATGGCTGATGTATGCTTCACATCTCATCATCACAAAAAGAAGGACAAAGCTCCTAAAAAGGTAAACCAAAATCCCTCCAGCTCATATACCTCGTTAGAATATTATGACTTGCAAAAAGCGTTTGAGGACCTATGTAGTGAAACTAGGAAAGCTTTCAAACGATTAAAAGAGATCATAAAAGTTAACAAAACTCTTGAAAAGAAAGTCATCGAAACGGAAGAAGAATTGAAAGCTTTCAAAGTATCACTATTAGAAAGTACTAGCGCAAGTCATAATAATGGTGACATAGTTGGTTGTGATAATTGTGCCACTTTGTCAAAAGATATTAAGGCTCTCAAGGACAAAGTGGAAAATTCATCAAAACCTAGAGTCTATCATCAAGTTGGTCCAAAACATTTTCAAAACACTTTGAAAATCAAAAACAAAAATTCAAAAAATGTTAAATTGGACCAAAAGAAGAATGACTCACATGTTACTTGTCACTATTGTTGTTGTGAAGGCCATACCATTGCAAAATGTAAAGCTAGGAAAGTGTTGGTTCCTAAGGGCGTATTGCAATGGATGCCAAAACTCAACAAAACTTATTTGCCTCACCAATTAGGACCCAATGAGAATTGGGTACCTCTCTCTTATGTTTAATTGTTGTAGGAAAAGTGCCTTGATAATCTAGAAAGGAGATGGTTTCTAGATAGTGGATGTTCAAGGCACATGACGGGTGACGCTTCGCTTTTTATTGAGTTCAAAGCAAAGGAAAAAGACTATGTCACCTATGGAGACAACAATAAAGACACTATTCTTGGTGTAGGTACTATCGGTAATCCTTCTACTATAACCATATCTAATGTTGCTCTTGTGGATAACCTTAAGCACAACTTGTTGAGTGTTGCTAAGCTTTGTGATAAAGGGTTCACAATCAATTTCAAACCAACCTTTTGCACAATCGAAAGTAACAAAGACAAGAATGTGGTTCTTAAGGCTATAAGGCATGGAAATATATACATGTTGGATCTAAATGATAATTGCCTAAGTGGTGCTAAGTGTCTCATAACCAAGAATGATGAATCTTGGTTGTGGCATAGAAGAATGGCACATCTTAATTTCGATTTACTAAATAAGATAGCTTCTAAAGATCTTGTAATCGGTCTACCTAAAATTCGTTTTTCAAAAGATCACTTGTGTGACGCATGCCAAATGGGTAAACAAACTAAGGCTTCTTTCAAAACTAAAAAGTTTATTTCAACTACTAAGCCTTTAGAGTTGATCCATATGGATCTTTTTGGACCATCAAGGACCAAAAGCCTTGGTGGTAACTATTATGGAATTGTGATTGTAGACGATTACTCAAGATTTTGTTGGACACTATTCTTATCTAGTAAAAGCGATACTTTGTCCGCTTTTAAACAATTTGCTAAGATGATTCAAAATAAGCTAGACCTTAAGATCATTTCCATTAGGAGTGATCATGGAGGTGAATTTGAAAACAATAACTTTGATAAATTTTGCTCCAAACATGGCATTGAACACAATTTTTCGGCTCGACGAACACCACAACAAAATGGGGTAGTGGAGAGGAAAAATCGAATTCTAGAAGAGTTAGCTAGGACTATGTTAAGTGGTCTTCCTAAGTATTTTTGGGCCGATGCGATAAGCACCGCAAGTTATGTTCTAAATAGGGCGATCATTCGACCTATTTTGGACAAAACTCCCTATGAAATACTTAAAGGAAGAAAACATAATCTTAGTCACTTGCGCTCTTTTGGAAGCAAATGCTTCATTTTAAATAATGAAAAAGAAAATCTTGGAAAATTTGATCCAAAAGCGGATGAGGGCATTTTCTTAGGTTATTCATTATCTAGCAAGGCATATAGAGTATACAATAAAAGGTTACAAATTGTTGAAGAGTCGGTTCATGTAAACTTTGATGAGACTTTTCCGGAAGAAAACGGGAAAGGTGATTTTATTGGTACAGGTGTCGACACAATGGACATTCTAAAGGATCAAGAAGTTGTTGGAAGTGATTAACCCTCAACGGAAGCTCTAAAAGAAAAGGACGATAAGCCGTCACCATCCAATGAAGACAAAGATGATGGAGGATCTTCTTCATCAAAGAATCATCATAAGCAAAGAGGAGCCGGTCTTGCAAAGGAATGGCGTACTCTAAAAGACCATCCCATTGACAAGGTCTTAGGTGATATCTCAAAGGGAGTGGCGACTCGGTTCCAAATAAGTAACTTTTGTTCTCACTATGCTTTTGTTTCACAAGTTGAACCTAAAAACTCAAAAGCCGCATTACTTGATGAACATTGGATTCTTGCAATGCAAGAAGAACTAAATCAATTTAAAAGAAATGATGTGTGGGATTTAGTACCACCTCCTCCAAGTCATCAAGTGATTGGGACACGTTGGGTTTTTAGAAATAAGCTTGATGAAAACGGTGTTATCATTCGGAACAAAGCACGGTTGGTAGCTCAAGGCTATAACCAAGAGGAGGGCATTGATTATGAGGAGACCTATGCTCCGGTTGCTCGCCTTGAGGCTATTAGACTTTTATTAGCTTATGCATGCAATATGAATTTCAAGTTATATCAAATGGACGTTAAGAGTGCTTTCCTAAACGGATACATAAATGAAGAGGTATATGTCAAACAACCTCCCGGTTTTGAAGATAACGAACATCCGGACTATGTTTTCAAATTAAAAAGAGCCTTATATGGTCTTAAACAAGCTCCTAGAGCTTGGTATGATAGGCTTAGCAAATTTTTGATTAAAAACGGATATTCAAGGGGAAAGGTTGATACTACACTCTTCATTAAACGTAAAGGAAAGGACATCTTATTGGTTCAAATATATGTTGATGATATTATCTTTGGTTCCACTAACCCATCTCTTGTCAAGAGTTTTTCTAGTCTTATGCAAGGTGAATTCGAGATGAGCATGATGGGTGAACTAACCTACTTCTTGGGACTACAAATCAAGTAAATAGAAGAAGGAACCTTCATATATCAAACTAAATATTGCCTTGAGTTGCTCAAGAAGTTTGGGATGACGGATTCAAAAATTATGGAAACTCTCATGGCATCAACTTATGCGTTAAGCAAAGATGAAGAAGGTAAAGATGTGGAAATCACAAAATATAGAGGTATAATCGGATCCTTACTCTATTTAACCGCATCTAGGCCGGATATTATGTTTAGTGTTTGCATGTGTGCACGATATCAATCATGCCCCAAAGAATCACACCTAAAAGCCGTAAAACGGATTTTAAAGTACTTGAAGGGAACATCAAATTTTGGCTTATGGTATTCTAAGGGGAATGATTGTTCTTTGGTAGGTTATTCCGATTCCGACTTTGTCGGTTGCAAGTTGGATAGGAAAAGTACTAGTGGAACATGTCACCTATTTTGTAATAGCTTGGTAAGTTGGCATAGCAAGAAACAAGTATCAGTTGCTTTGTCAACCGCCGAGGCGGAATACGTTGCGGCCGAAAGTTGTTGCTCCCAAATACTTTGGTTAAAACAACAACTTCTTGACTACGATTTAAAACTACACCGTGTTCCAATCTTGTGTGACAACACTAGTGCTATAAACCTCACAAAGAACCCCGTGTTGCATTCAAGGACTAAACATATAGAGATTAGGCATCACTTTCTTCGCGATCATGTAGAAAAAGGGGATGTTGTTTTTGAGCATGTGGACTCGAAAAATCAACTTGCGGACATCTTTACAAAGCCACTTGCAACGGAACCCTTTATCTTTATTCGCAGAGAATTAGGGATCCTAGATATCTCTAACCTAGAATAATATACATTGTACATGCACTTTGTATACATATCATACTTCTTGGCAACTTGGAGTTTTATACAATGGGAAGTGCATCAAACACCCTACGGTACAAGGTTAAAAAGTATCATCTCTATCTTTTCTTCTTAACACTCACACTCTTATGCCTATGTGAATGCTTTTCAAAACATCAACATCACATATTAGTTCTTTTCAATACATTCATGTGTTTGCTCATTTCCAAAAATTCTTGCTTTAAGATAAGTAATAATTCTTGAAGTCCATATGTATCAAATGGCAATGTATGAAAATATTGATAAAGTGATGTGTCTTTAGCTTAACATGTTGCATAAATACTATCCGTGAATTCATTTCTTCATGAACATCGTTATATGATATGGTAACATGAATTTATGCATTTGTTGTATTATTTTGTTTATTTTCGTCCCATATTTTGATATGTTGGTTGATTTAAAATGTCGATGTGTTTCAATACTCATGAGTTGGTTTATGGATTGTTGTTCTACATTCCATGTTTTATCATGATATTTGGTATTCGTCATTTGATATATTTTGGCATATCTTTGTATGTATTTATATTGATTAGGAATTTTCATCATATATGTGCATTTCGACAAATGTAAGTGCACGATATGACTTGGATCAAAATTGATTGAACTTGATACTTCTAATAGATCCTCTTCTTCTTTTTGATATTGTCAAAGGGGGAGAGATTTGGATGCACAAGCTAAGGATGAATAGCTAAAAGAGTCTTGAATATTATCTACGACAATCGCATTATGGCATCAACTCAGGGGGAGCGTGCTTATTGTTAGCCTTGGTGTTTTAATTGCGTCTGTATACATATTGCTATTTTATTGCATATTAGGTATAGGCTTAGCTTATGCATAGTTTTGACAATTATCAAAAAGGGGGAGAATGTAAGTGCACCAGTTCATCCTCATGTTTTAATAATTGTCAAAACACATAAAAATAGGATTGAACATATTTTGGCAACATTACAAATGACTTGACAACAAAGAACTATTTTCTAAACCTTGAAAAACTGACTTTTAGGTATTTTGTATCGATACATACATAGTTGTATCGATACATATGTCCTGAAATTACTTCTGTTTGATTTTGTGCATTTTGTATCGATACATATATTGTCTGTATCAATACAAAAGTGGTCTCTCAGAGACAGAACATCATCTGTGTATCGAAGCATGCTTGCATGTATCGATACACATCTGTATGTTCTCAAAATCCAGAAAACTCATGATGTATCGAATCATGCTTGCATGCTTCGATACATATCAGTCAAGATTTCAAGATTCTGATATTTGTATCGATACACACCCGTGTTTGTATCGATACAAAGGTCAATTTTTCCAATTTTTAACGTTGGTCAAAGCATTTGTATCGATACAAATGATCATTTGTATCGATACATGTATGAAAAATTATGCCTAAATTTGCTCATTCTATTTTCTCTTTAAATAGCAATATGTGTGATTTTTGTAAAGAAGACAAGTGAGAGAAAACTAGTGTGAAAGATCAGGAAACGCTTTGGATACAAATTGAGTGAGAATTTGCATCAAAGGTTTGATTCAACACAAGTTCATCATCTTCATCAAGTTTGCAATCAAAATTGGATTTGAGTATGGGATCAATTCAATAGAAATTGCAGAATTGTGTGATAACGTTCGATACGGTTCGCGGTGAATCAGAATCGTGATCGGGTTGAATTGCGTTGAAGGTTCTAGTGTTTCTCTCAAGTGATTCAAGATCGTGCGTGTCTTGAAGGATTCGACAACAAGGAACGAAGGACTCAGCTGGACGATTGGGTGCGGTTTGGCACAAGGTGAATCGTTGGAATCAGAGGGTGAAGTTCCGTTGGGTGTCGAGGTTATTCGCATTAGTTTACATTTTGTCTTGCTATAGGATTATAGATTTCAATTGTAAACTGTGCACTGTTTGTTCTCAAGTTTTTGATCTATAAACTCTCAAATAACCCGTTTGGTTATTTGGGGGGAGACGTACTCGGACAAACGCGTGGACGACGCGCAATCCGGGGAACTCCCTAATCACATCGTGTGTCTCTCTCTTTATCTCTCTCTTTTAATTTCGTTAATTTCGTTAATTTGATTAATTGATTGAATTTTTGTTGTTCGTATTGGTTCACAAAAATTCAATTGGTTCTTGCTTGATTGTGATTGAATTTGATAATCAAACCATATAAACTTGCTTGGGACTGTTTTTGTTAATCAAATTAAATTTGAATATCTTGCATTAATCGTTCCGGTAATTTTCCTAATTCGTTCAAGGCGATACTATCTTTCCTTTGGTCA
The DNA here is from genome assembly GCA_030408175.1 of Trifolium repens. Taxonomy (NCBI): domain Eukaryota; kingdom Viridiplantae; phylum Streptophyta; class Magnoliopsida; order Fabales; family Fabaceae; genus Trifolium; species Trifolium repens. The sequence goes on along the minus strand of CP125844.1, from coordinate 24,393,011 downwards.
AAAGGTGCAAAGTAGACTACCGATCCGGTGGTGCTTCCGCGCATTGTTTTTTAATCAAATAATTTTTTAAAATTGCCGTTGATTAAAGAAGCCACTTATTCAACCCCCCCCCCCCCCCTTCTAAGTGGTAGCCTAGTAGTCTAACAAGAAAAACATTCAATTGCCTAGAAGACTAGCTGACTTTGAAATAGCTCCAGACAATGAAGTAAATAATATTGAAGGTGATATTGTACACTATGCTATGCTAGCAGACACAAAGCCTATAGATGTGAAGGCTGCTTTGAAAAACAAAGTCTGGAAGGAAGCAATGAATGAAAAGTTAAGATCAATTGAGAAGAACAATACTTGGGAATTATGTGATTTACCATCTGACAAGAAAGCAATTGATGTAAAATGGGTGTACAAGGCTAAGCAAAATCCTGAAGGCAAGATAATCAAGTACAAAGCAAGACTTGTAGCTAAAGGTTTTCTACAGAAGCAAGGATTAGACTATGATGAGGTGTTTTCTCCAGTTGCAAGACATGAAACCATTAGACTAGTAATTGCTCTTGCTTGTAGTAGAAGGTGGTCTCTATTTCATCTAGATGTGAAATCAGCATTCTTAAATGGACCCTTAGAGGAAGATGTTTATGTGAAGCAACCTCCAGGATTTGAACTAAAGGGTAAGGATGACAAGGTGTTGAAACTGCACAAAGCATTGTATGGCTTAAAGCAGACTCCTATGGCATGGTACAAGAGAATTGATAGTTTTCTTGTTATGCAAGGTTTCAAAAAATGCAGTGTGGAGTATGGTGTATATGTGAAATGTAGTAAGGACAAGCACATGTTAATCATATGCTTGTATGTGGATGATTTACTGGTAACTGGCAGTTCATCAACAGAAATTGAAAATTGAAAATCACAAATGAAGAGTGAGTTTGAAATGGCAGATCTGGGTAAGCTTACTTATTTCTTAGGAATGGAACTATTGGAAACTACTGAAGGAATAGTTCTACACCAGGCAAAATATGCAAATGAGATCCTAAGAAAATTTCAAATGGTTGACTGTAATTCTTCAGTCACACCAGCTGATACAAAAGTTACAATTGAAAATGATAACATAAGTGAAGAAGTTGACTCAACTATGTTTAGACAGCTAGTTGGATCACTAAGATACTTATGTCAAAGCAGGCCTGATATAAGCTATGTTGTTGGCTATATTAGCAGATTCATGAGCAAGCCACTGAAATCTCATTTCTTAGCAGCTAAAAGAATTCTGAGATATATCAATGGTGTTCTATTTCCATACTCAAATGAAAGTGAAAAATTGGAGTTGGTTGGTTTCTCTGATGCAGATTGGTATGGAGATAAAATTGAGAGAAAAAGCACCAGTGGTTACATATTCAAGTTTCAAGGAGCCCCAGTTTCATGGTGTTCTAAGAAACAGGCTGTAATAGCTCTCTCAAGCTATGAAGCAGAGTATATGGCAGGTTCTCTAGCTTCTTGTCAAGCAAATTGGTTACAATCACTACTCAGTGAGATGGGTATTGTAGAAGACATCACAATTGTACTAAGGCTTGATAATAAGTCAGCAATCAACCTGGCTAAGAACCCAATTAGCCATGGCAAAAGCAAACACATTGAAACCAGATTTCATTTCCTTAGAGACCAAGTCAGCAAAGGAAAATTGAAATTGGAGTTTTGTTCAAGTGAAGATCAACAAGCTGATATCTTCACTAAAGCTGTGAAGAGAGGTCAATTTGTTAAGCTCAGAAGGAAAATAGGGATTGTATGCTTTGAGAGTTTGAATTAAGAGGGAGTATTGGTTTTAATTTCAAACTCTGCAGCAACTCGCCTGGCAAGTTACATTCAACTTGGAATTTCTGTTTTCTATTATAACTGTAACTATAATTAACTTTTGTTGGTTAGGTTATAACTCCTAACTTAAGATGTATAGGATAAGGATGTTTAGTTTTAAATTAGTTTTAATCTAGTTAGTTACCTTGTTGTTGAAGTAACAACTTTGTATATATACTCCATTTGTGATCAATAAAATTTACATCTTTTCATTTTAATTCCTTTAATTCTTCTTCAATCTAGAATTCTCTTCTCTCTTCTTTGTTAATACTATTTGCTTGGTTTATCCCCAACATATTGTAGTTGATGATCTCAAGAGTCTGTCGTGATGAGTTGGAGTCTTTCTCTTTGCTGACGAATAGTCCATGTAATTATGTCTATAACTTCCTCATTAACACAAGCTCTTGTTGCTTATTTAGATTTTATTTTGAGACATTGTTGCTTATTTACTTATATTTGATCTTCTTTCCCACTAGCTTTGTAATTACTACTGAATCATTTTATATTTTAAGGGGTGTTTTTCCTATTTTTTGTGTATGCTACTTTGATCTTACTCCTTGTAATTGTGTTAAATTAGTATGAAAAGTGGTTTGTTACTACAATAAAATTTTCACATCGATAGCTATTTCTATTTTTCTTTTTTTTTTGCATGATAAAATTATATAATTATTTTCCTCCCATGACACAGGTAAAGATTAGGTGAAGAGAAGTTTGTTCTAGAGTTGATATAGGAAAAGATTCATCAAGATTGTCATTTTCATAACCGTTGATTGGATTTGAGTAGTATTTTACTATTAAGCTATTTTGTAACTACTATACTTTGTGACACTTGACTTGAATGTCTTTTTTTTTAATCCGACTTGAATATCTTAATAGAGCAGTATTGTTTGGTACGTATTTTATTGTCTTGTTATGTCTCAAAAGACATGGGCTTGCTTCAATAGGTTTGATCCTGCGTTCAAACGAACCAAGACACAGAGCTCAAGTGGTTAATGAGATTTCCTTAGATGAATTATTTGAAACAATCTGAGTTCGATTTCTGCTGAGAATAATTTTTTGTTAGACTTTACTTACCTCGTGATCGAACTCTGAATTATCGTTGGCCTTTTTCTCATGTAATAATTTGTCAAGAAAAAAATCCGCATAATGATTAATGACAACTTATTTTGTTTATATAAATAATAATACTTATTTATTATCCATAAATTTTAACTCAACTGATAACAAATGCCAACATTGTTGGGTCGAATGTTACTCGCCGGATCGACTCAGGTTCAAATGTTGGCAAATGATATGTTGACGATGGTGATGGTGATGGTGATGTTGTTGATGAAGCTATAACGTGACCCTAATTATCTAACGGTGCATTATTATTAATCCCACGTAGTAAAATTGTCAATTTAGTAATAATAATTTATAAAAATGACAACCTTCATGATTCTTTCCTTTATCAACTTCAAAATAAATTTCTCTTTCTCTTTGCTTATGTATCATGGGAGGAAAATACTTATATAATTTTATACACTTTTTCAAATACACATCTCATGAAAAAAATAGAAAAGACAAATCACTTGAAATTTTTTTATTGTAGTATCAAACCATTTTCAATACTAATTTAACACAATTATAACGAGCAATGGAGATACTCGACATGAATCTAGACGATCGTGATACCATCATGGAGTTTGATTTGTGCTGCTCTAAACTATAAGTCTTTGAATAACATCGTCAATTGGAATTCAAACTAATTGTGCTCTGTTTGGTAATTCAAATAAACTAGCTTATAGCTTTTAGCTTATAAGCTTATAAGCTAAAAGCTTTGTTTGGTAACTGTTTTTAAAAAAGAGTTTATAGCTTATTTTACTAGCTTACAACTTATTTTTCAAATGCTATTTCAAGTAGTTTATGAGCTTATAGCTTTTTATCTTTTCTTCTAATTTTACCCCTATCATCTTATTTGAAAAAAATAAAATATTAATTAGACATATATTTTTTATGTCATTTCATGCTTATAAGCTAGTTCAACCGCTAATTTTATCAAACACTACAAATTCAATCAGCTAGTTTATTCGCTATAAGCTAGCTTATAAGTTATCCGCTATAAACTCATCCGTTATAAGCTAGCTTATCAACTATTCGTTATTTTTTACCAAACAGAGTCATAGCATATGAGCCATGAGTCTTTCGATTTTGGATTTGAGTTCTAAACATTCTAGTTTAAATGTGCTTCCTTCTTCATCTGCTTTCCAATTGGACCAATTTCGCAAATAATTGTTTGATTATGTTTGTGAGGTTTTAAAAAAAAACAGTCGCGATCGCGTCTCGGTAACGTAAAGATATTCGCGATTTCGGTCGGTACAGGTGTTGCGACGCTAATTGCGGTCGTCGCGGTATGAATTAATCACAATTTGTTCTTTAATATAAAAAACGGTGATAACGGTAACAGTATCGGCATCTGCCAAAACTGTTTTGTCGCGGCCGTTTTTGCGGTCGCGGACCTTTATTTAAAACCTTATTGTGTTGACGATGTTAAGAAAAAGTATGGATCTTAAAGTTGAGGAAATTGTTATTATTGTGTGCTGTTTTTGGGTTTTAATTGAAGGTGGTTGAAACATGACAAGGAAATAAAATACAGTACCTATCTATACTCATATATAGACACCCGTCATGCAAAAAATAGAATTAGCTATTAGAATGTGAAAATTTTATCGTAATGACAAACCACTTTCCATAGTAATGTAATACTAATACTACAATTAAAAGGAGCAAGATCAAAGTAGCTTACACAAAAGATAAAATAATTCAATACCAAAAATTCACAATTGACATTTATGTTAGAACTAAAAAATATTCACAGCTTAAAGGAGAATACAAAATTCAAGAATTTCTCTGTTTGAGATTCTCTTATAAGGCGTACCTAATTTTCTCATTGTTGTTAGATCATCAACATCCCACTTTCCTAAATATATCGGAATTCGTTTGATCACCTCACTTTTCAAAGCAATTTAAAAACCGTTTTACTCGACTAAAATTTGTCAAAAGTAATTTCATGATGGTGAGCAAACAAAATATTGATTTTATAATTAAGTTAAATGAATTATTAAAATAAAATTTAAGGACCGAAGATAGTACTACTTTACTTGACAATGTTTTAGCTACTCTACTATAAAAACTACTACTACTCGTAATTATTATTTTTTTTTACTAAATGTTTTTTATTTGTAATGTTATGTTTAACACTAACTACAATTTCATTCATATGTCTTGCTAATGGAACTTGAGGATACTGATTATGGATTCAACGAAAAAACGAGTTATTTTAAAAGTAAAAGTTTTTTTGAACGTTAAAAGTTTTTACCATTCTAGTATTCTACTAATAATTTAAAAATAAAAAGTTTTTACTTTTATTAACGTACTAACAATTTTTTGCCATTCTACTATGTACTATTTCAAAAAAAAAAAATTCAAAAAAAATGTTTCTGTTTTTTATTTAATCTGAAAAAGGAAAAAAAAATAATTATAAATTTTGGCATAGTTGATTATAAACATGCAGAATAGATTTTGGCGGGATTGGTTATTATGCATAAGCCATGCACCATGCATAAGTTACTTAGTGCACCTCCCAAATTACTCGTGCACCCTCCAAATTTCTTGTATACCCTCCAAATTACTTGTGCACCTGCCAAATTTCTCACGCACCCCCAAAATTTCTCATGCACCCCCCAAAATTTCTCATGCCCCCCAAATTTCTCATACACCTCCCAAATTTCTCGCACACCCTCATATGACTTTTACCCTCCAATTTTTTTTTGTCGCCTCCACATTTCTATCCTAAACCATTTTGTTGTGGGAATGATTTCAGAGATATGCACTCAAAAACCATTAAGTGCATAAGATTGTTTTGGAGTACAACCCTATAATTAAAATAGAAACAATAATTGTGATTTAATGGTTTCGATTGTCTTATATGAGAAACCAAAATTATTGTTAAATGGTTTTAAATAATGATTATAATTGTACCAAAAAAACTAAAAAATAATGATTAATAAAAAACCATTAAATCATTTTGCTGTGGGAATGATTTCAGATGGTTGTAATAAAAAACCATTAGGTGCATAAAATGGTTTTGGAGTACAACCCTATAATTAGAATAAAAACAATAATTGTGATTTAATGGTTTAGATTGTCTTATATAAGAAACCAAAATTATTGTTAAATGATTTTAAATAATGATTATAATTATACCAAAAAAAAATAAAAAATAATGATTCTAATTATAGGTTGTACTTCAAAATCATCTTATGCACTTAATGATTTTGGAGTGTATATATTTGAAACCATTCCCACAGCAAAATGGTTTAGGCTAGAAATGTGTGGGGACAAAAAAAAATTTGGGGGCACAAGTCATTCGGGGGGTGCGTGAGAAATTTTGGGGGTGCACAAGAAATGTAGGGGGTGCACGAAAAATTTGGGGGGTGCATTAGAAATTTGGGGGGGTGCGTGAGAAATTTGGGGGGTGCGCGAGAAATTTGGGGGGTGTGAGATTAGATGTGAGTGTGTGAGTTCAAATTTGCTAGGATTATTACATGTGAATGTTCAATCTAATGGGTGTTATTGACTTATGTACCATGCATAAGGATTACCCTTATGCATAATAACTTAACCCGATTTTGACATGTTTAATTTTTATAAAGTATAATTGATTTTGTGTTCAAAATTAATTCTATTTGAAGTTATAAATTGTTGTATATAATTCTAGAATTGATTTTTACATATAACTTTATTATTCAACTCACTTTCATATGAATATAATTAATAATAAATCACAAATCAATTTTTGCTAGAAACAATTTTATAAAATCAATTTTGTCAACTACTGAACCAAACAAAGACTCCTTGAATACATATGCACCTTAATAATGAGTGTCTTAATCTTATTGAATTTTTTTTGTTACAATAATATAGATAGGAAGTTTTCACCGCTGATAACAGTGACTAATTTTAGTCGGAAAACTTGCAGGATATTCTTCCTGATCTCAACCGAAGTTTTCTCATACACAAGATCAATAAAAAATTGAACCTTTTTAACCACATGGTTAAAGAGTTCAAGACTTTTATGACTAAATATGTATAAACATAGGTAGGGGCGTCTCCGAATTTTTGGAGACCCTGTGAAATTATTAAAATAGGCCCTAATAGAAGAAAAATGCAAAAAAAATCAAAAAAATTGTCATCGATTTGAATTACAAATTACAAATAACATCATTAACACTAAAAAAAGTTTGATAAACAAGTCAATTTCTATTACACCTCTCTCTATTTGATAAAACTATAATATAATAATTAGCTATATATAAAGCACCTAAACATTTATTCACAATCGAAAACCTCTTTTAAGATATTTTGTCACTAATAAATATCTCATTTTAGAATAAAGTGAATCTCGAGTATTTGAATTCCACAATCTTGCATTTAGAAGTCTGAAATTCTTAGTTTTATACCTCTCATTTATTAATACCACTATCCTATAATTTTTTTAGAGACCCATATTTTTATGAGGCCTTGTGTCATCGCACATGTTGCACATGTGGAAAAGACGCATCTGAACATAGGAGTATAAAAAGGTGTTCATACTTGTGTTCATAAGAGCATAAATATGTGTTCATAAGTGTGTTCATAAATTCATAATTGAGTCCATACTCCATATAATTCCTCCACGACATAGAAACATTCCAATTACTAAACCAATCTCTCTTTTGAATTTCACTACATGTTTTTTATGTTTCTCATTTGGAGACTAGATAAAATGTTGTCAGGTAAAGTTGAACCTTTAACTTATAATATGTTTTTAATTTCTTTTTTAATTGCTTTTACAACATATTTTTAATTGCTTTTTCATCAACTTTTATACAATTATCTTCTTAATCATAAATTTTGGAATTAAAAATAACATTGGTCCTGAAAGTTTATTTAATAGCATTTGAAACAAATTGCCTATAAAATGTAACAATAAATATTGAGTTAGATAGATGATAATTAATTATAGGAGTTGAGCATACATACATCATATATAAGTCATAACATAGAACAAGTTTGGTGTTCTACATCAAAATAATATTAACATATGCGGCTATGTTCAATCACTCTCATTTTCTTATTGTTGTGAATTCGATTGATATCACACCAATAACCTTTAGTGTGTGGAGCAAACGGTTAAAGCAACCACAAATTGAGAACAAACAATAATAATCACGAACAAGAATAAAACAACGAAAGCGGTAAAGAACACAGTAGATTTGTTTACCCAGTTCGGTGTTAATGAACCTAATCTGGGGGAGAGAGCAGCCTCTCCGTTCCACTATCGATAGAAACCTTGATTACAATGAGATTCTCCACAAGAGTTACAAGAATTAGAGTTTTCCTAATTCTACCCTAGTCCCGAATCTCTCCCCGTGACCAAGAGATTCAATCAATAAGTGTTTCCAAGGTGATAGAATGTTTCTCCCAACCCTAGAGTCTTCCCAAGATGTTCTCTATTAACCCTAGTATGTATGTTGGCCTTAGAAACCCTAAAAAACACCTTAAAACCTCAGAAAACGCAAAACAGCATTTTATATCCGCGTGCCCACGCCCAGGCGCAGCCTCCCACGCCCAGGCGCAGCCTGCCCACGCCCAGGCGCAGCCTGCCACGCCCAGGCGTGAGAGGGCAGTAGCCACAGACAGCTCCAAACTTGATTTTCTGATTTGTTTTCAAGGCAATATCCAACAATCTCCACCTTGCCTTTAAAACGATGGTGATGCCAACTTCCCACCAACCACCGTGCTGCTACACCTGTTTACACCACACCCTCTTCGAACCCCGAAGTGTACCGCTTCGTACTCTCAAAGAATTGCTTGCCTCTCAACTTAACCTTGGAATTTTAGGTAAGTTCCACAAGCTGCAATCCTCAAATTCTCCTTGTATCCCAACTACCTCCAGCAGTCCTACAAGTTTCCAAATTTGATTATCATTGCTTCTAATTGCCTCCCTGAAGTTCTTTAACCTGTTTTGCACTTCTTCAGCCACAATCGGATAATAAACCACAAGGTATCCATAGCTACACTCCTTTGATGCAACATCACCACACTTCTTCCTATCTACTAGATAGCCAAGAGCTAATGCCGATTGCCTTCTTCTAGTCCCACTATCAGAAGCTCCACCTCAAACCGAGATTCCTCCACCAAAGTCTCACTATGTTTCCCACCTTGTAATCTGCAAAACTTAAGTATTCTTATCACCGCCTCTCCAGGCCGAGGTTGAGTATTCTTACCACCGCCTCTCCAGGCTGATGTTGAGTATTGTTCCACCGCCTCTCCAGGCCGATGTTGAGTATTCTTACCACCGCCTCTCCAGGCTGATGTTGAGTATTCTTATCACCGCCTCTCCAGGCTGAGGTTGAGTATTCTTACCACCGCCTCTCCAGGCTGATGTTGAGTATTGTTCCACCGCCTCTCCAGGCCGAGGTTGAGTATTCTTACCACCGCCTCTCCAGGCTGATGTTGAGTATTGTTCCACCGCCTCTCCAGGCCGACCTTCATCGCAATCTTCTTTACCTTCTTGTCTTCGAGGCACCGGATAACCACACTCCATGTTTTATCCATCTTCTCGACCATTAAAATTGCTTCCATCTTCACTTTCCACAATTCAAAATTGTTTCCGGAAAGTTTCACCCATGGTGCCTTAATTCGATTGACCCTTGCCCCACGGTGGGCGCCAATTGTTGTGAATTCGATTGATATCACACCAATAACCTTTAGTGTGTGGAGCAAACGGTTAAAGCAACCACAAATTGAGAACAAACAATAATAATCACGAACAAGAATAAAACAACGAAAGCGGTAAAGAACACAGTAGATTTGTTTACCCAGTTCGGTGTTAATGAACCTAATCTGGGGGAGAGAGCAGCCTCTCCGTTCCACTATCGATAGAAACCTTGATTACAATGAGATTCTCCACAAGAGTTACAAGAATTAGAGTTTTCCTAATTCTACCCTAGTCCCGAATCTCTCCCCGTGACCAAGAGATTCAATCAATAAGTGTTTCCAAGGTGATAGAATGTTTCTCCCAACCCTAGAGTCTTCCCAAGATGTTCTCTATTAACCCTAGTATGTATGTTGGCCTTAGAAACCCTAAAAAACACCTTAAAACCTCAGAAAACGCAAAACAGCATTTTATATCCGCGTGCCCACGCCCAGGCGCAGCCTCCCACGCCCAGGCGCAGCCTGCCCACGCCCAGGCGCAGCCTGCCACGCCCAGGCGTGAGAGGGCAGTAGCCACAGACAGCTCCAAACTTGATTTTCTGATTTGTTTTCAAGGCAATATCCAACACTTATGTCTATGTGTTAGTGTCGCTTTCATTCTGTGTTAGTTTTTCATAAAATCATTATTTATTGGTTCCTTATGCTTCACTAATTTGGAGAATTTTTATGAGTAAATCAGATAATTTTAAGTTATTAGTCCCTGACACATGACGGGTATGATGGGTACATGCTTCTGGAAGCGAGAAAGTCTACTATAGGCATAAATACAACACCTCAATTTTAGGCACACTTACATCAAATTAAAAAAAATTAAATAAAAATTGATTAAAGTTATATTATTTGATGTGACCATTTTATTTTTCTTTTAATTTTTTTGATGTGTGAGTGTGTGCCTAAATTTTGTGCCCAAACATTTGTGCCTTATCTCTTTGGAAACACTACTTTTGTGGATTTCATGGTTCTTGAAGTTGAATGAGTTGTGTGGCCACAAACTCATCTCATGTACATGGTAACATAAAGTCAAATTAATGTTGCATTTATATAATAATAATGCCACCTAGAACTATAGTAAAAATATGTTTATAAATTGATATAAAATATATATATATATATATATATATATATATATATATATATATATATATATATATATATGTTTATAAATGAGGAAATATTGATGTTATAAGTCAGTTTTATAGATTGATTGAGTTAGACCCAACCAAAGTTCTAAGATACCAATTATTTATACTATTAATATTTAAGTTACTAATTATTAATAAATATTTCTCAAAAACTTTAATGTATTATATTTTGTTTTAGTAAGAGAGAAATTACAAGCTGGATTGATGAAGCTCCATCTCAGGACATGACCAAACAACAAGCATCTTCACAAAGGTACTGCATCCTGCCAATTTCATAGATTGATTGTCAAGCTAGGCCTTTTGGACATAGGCCTTAGCTTGAGAGGGTGTGTTGAAGTGTCAACTTATGATCCTTTGAGTTTTTAACCTTGCATAGAACTAGCTAGAGTTACTTGTAACACAAGTTAGTGGTAAGATGAATAATTGACTAGTTGATATAGGTTGGTTAATAGTTATGGAGTTAGTTGTTATGGAGTTAGTTTTATGTTAGTTAACTACTTAGTGCAGATTATGTTAAAAAGTCTCACATCAGATGTGAGATGATCTTGACAAGTATTTATAAGCAAGTGATAATCCTCATCTTACAAGTCAGTTTTGTAAGGATGAGTTAGACTCATGCTTATTTCTAATACTTTCTAACATAGTATCAGAGTCTCTCGATCCATTGGACTACCCGTTATTTGGACAATCCATTACTGTTGAGTCAAGTGACAATTCTCACCTTACAAGCCGGTTTTGTAAACTCATTTAATAATTTCTAACATGGTATCAGAGCCTCTCAATCCATTAGACTATCCGTTATTTGAACAACTCATTATTGTTGAATCTACGTTCCAGCTTGTTGAGTTCTAGATGCTGTTTTGTGAGGAAGAGTTAAACCCATACTTATTTCTAATAATTTTTAACAGATTCAATTGATATATAAGCTTATAAAATGATAAGCTAGCAAGGCAATGAGCTACTTTGTTACATTGCCTGCTAATACTAAAAATAGAAACATTCACCAACTTAGAAATATAATCTCAAAGGTCTTGACCTGAGAAACAATATTGCCATCAATCAAAAGCATAGTGTGATTGGAATTTTGGTACTCAATTTATCCCAAAGTGCACTCATTCCACACTTGACAGCTATATGAAATTAAACAAATTAAATGAGTATTGTGTGCATTGCATTGTAAAGTCAATAAACCTACCAAATCTAATTGAAAAGAAAACAAATTTTAATTATAATTTGGAAAAGACACTTATTATATTTTTCTAGTTAACCACCATTAACAACAACTTGAAAACAAATAGATCATTACTATATATATATATATATATATATATATATATATTGTTAAATAGTTACACATGAATAAAATTGATTATTAATGGTCAATATTGTAAGGATGACTTTGTAGATTAGCATTGATATTCCCATGTCTATGGCTTCAGCGCGGTGTAGAGTTGAGCTTGTCTGAGACGCATTCTCTAGTGGCGGCTATTGCGGCTGCAAATCACTTTGTTGTAGTTGACTCCTCGTGAATCATGATCGCTACGGGAGATGGGGAGAAAAATCCAAAGGTCAAAGACTAAGAAAAAAGAAACTAACTTTATTCAAATGTTGTATTTCTATAATGCCACCTAGAGCTAATAATCTCACATGGAATTTTAAGTTGTTAGTCTCTGACACATGACGGGTCCTTGCTGTTGTTAATATTGGACTGGGGTAAGGCCCAAAAATAAATGGCATAGGCCCAATAGCAAGATGACCCAACTTTCCAACCCATATAATTCAAATAAAAGATTTGGCGGGAAACGAAAGAAGAAGGCGTCACACCCTGAGGGCGTCGCCCTTGCCAGAGGGAGCAACCGCTCATATATAGAACCGCCCCCATGATATGTTGTAGGGGAGAAATAACCACCCATTATCACCACAATGTCATGGTGGAGGGGGAGTTAACTACCCACTCCCACCATAATCAGGAGTTACACATGGTGGTAGTTAGAAATGAAAAGTCTATAAATAGGGATTCATATTTCATTGTAAAGGGGATCACATTTTTCTTGTATACAAAAATTACTCATATGATCTATTGAATCAACACAATTATCACCCCCCTTAAATGTTCGCCAGAACATTTTGGCGCCCACCGTGGGGCCTCGGTAAAACGATTCCCAGGCCTCAAGTTTCAATCAACGATAGAAATTTTGTTTCATGTTATTTTGGTCGATGCATACATGTATAATATGGATTTTTCAAACAGTTTTTTCTTTGGAATGATTTCTCTCTTTCACAAGACCGACAACAACCGCTTCAAGTTCAAGTTCTATGGAAGCTATGAGAAGAAGGACAAACCCAAACTGGCTTCAACTTCAAATGGATATCACTTCTAACATACTCTTCAGGCTTGATATCATTGAAATACTTAATATTGCACGTAATGTGTGTCCACTTTGGTGGAATATTTGCAAGAATCCTCTCATGTGGAAAACCATTCAGGTGTTTACAAGATAGAGAGTACAAGACACAAGTGTACAACAGAGAGAAACTACGAGCCAGGAACCGCCGCATCACCGTCGGATTTGTGAAGGAATCGTCGGGTTGATGTCGGATTCGTGTCGGAACCACCCCGTCATCACCAGGTTTATAAGCCCGTGAAACATACAGAGGTTTATCAACCACAATTTACTTGAACAATGCGAATGAAACGGTTCTCACTTCTCTCTCGCTCCTGCCCTTTATATATATACTATATGAAAATTGTGTTGCATATTCAGTTTTAAAATGATTTATTGAATTTGGTTTGTGAATTAATCTAAAGAAAATGGAGGAAAATATATGAAGGCTAACAAATGTGTGAGTGAAAGCCAATGGAGCATGAAACATGTAATTTTAAAACCGTTAAATACTTTATAATGACAAGAGGCGGTGGCGATATTGCCAAAAAGTCTGCCGACTTGTATTGTATCTTTGCTAATAATGGTTATTTCTTAATTAGCATAAGATGCATTTTTATAAATTAGTCATGATACAACACATGTAAAATGAAGAGGAAAATTGTGGCTTTCTCAGCACCGAATGTGTTTTCAACGTATATATAATTTATTTCTTTAATGGACTATGAAACATGAATCACTACTTAGCAATTTGGAATGTGTTAGCCTGTATTTTCGACAGGCAGTAATGAGTTGGAGTGAGATGACGAAATCTCATTTATTGTATATCATTACGTTTTAATATTCTCTTGGGAATTGATCTCAGTAATAAATCAAGAGAAGATCAAGGCATTTGACATTAAAATACTTTAATGCTTAAAGTTGTTCGTCGAAGCCTGGGGATCTGTCGAATTCGACAGAAAAGTTGTTTATGGATAAACATGTTCAAATTCGACGGGAGCATATCTGTCGAAAATATTATATATATTTGTTTATTTGTCTAACGTATTGTGCAGAACAGAGAAGACATATTTTGGACTTAGCGAAATATTCAAAGTGGATAACGTTCAAAAGTCCCACCAGGTGTCAAAAGGAATTCAAATGTCAAAGACACGTGGAGCATAGTTAGACAATTTATAGGTTTTAGCAGTTAGTCTGTTCGTCTATAAATATTAGTTTTTCATAGGAAAAACAGGTCCACAATTCATAATACATGCAAATTCCGTAGAAATTCAGAGTACCCATGTCAACGAGCGAAATGAATGCAAACAGGAACATGTACGAATCTGTGTACCATTCTTTGTAAACATTTTTACAATTGTCAATGCAATTTACATTTTGCAGTATTGATTACTTGCCTTTCATTTAAGTTTTCTGCACTTTAAGCATTCTGCAATTTATTTCATTGCATGCTTTTACTTTTCAAAGTTTTTCTTTAAACTTTATTTGCAATTCATTTACAAGTTTTCTGCAAATTTACTTTAAAACAATTTACTTTAAACCAATCATTTGACTGTGTCGAATGCTTTTACTCTTCTTATCAACTTATCCGATTTAACCCAAAAAGATATGAATATGTTTTCATCATCTTCTGCACAATCCATATGTCCCAGGATTTACTAGTTGATTCTTCTTGTAATAATCAAACTAGCGGTTGTTTACTAAAAATCGGGGTAAACAGAATGATTATCTATTTAAGAAAAAGTAAGTAGTGATTCATATTATTAGCAATTTGATTATCTAAACTTGCCTTTTCATATTTCAATTTATGCATATAATCTTGCAACTTCAATATTGATAATTAGCATTTGATTCCATTTTGCGCCCATATAACTAATGTTTGGTGTCATGATGTTTGTTTCTACTTTAATTGGGTTCATCCATATGTTTTCTCTATTTTAATTGGTTACTCATGCTTGATCCGTTTTAACAATGACATGGACTTAAAATCTGTGTTGTCGCTGAAATGATGTCCAACACCATCATCTCGCCGTCAAACATGGACATCATCACCGTCAAAATCATGTAACTGCCTTATGGAAACCGAGCACACAAGCGAAAACAATATTGGATCACTCGTCGGCGTGAACGATGATAAGTCAGGTGACATTGTTCTAAACTTTAGTGAATTTCACCAATTTTATACATGGACGTATGTTTCGTATCTCTGCTACATTATTTCTTCTTCATGACACACTTATATGACTGAGTAGAAAAATGTGCTTATAGAATATATAAAACCAACTCCACGCTAAATTTAAAATCGTCTTATCTCTGTTGCTTTTGTCCTTAATTTATAGCCCCATTTTACAAATTGTATTCGATCTCGTGATTGGTTTCTTTGGAGAATGTCAGATAGTGTGCAGGCTCAATCTAATAACTAGTTAAACTGCATAATCGATTAAAGTCGGTATAGTTTTCAGATAGATTACTATTTGATTAAGCTTAGTTCTTGAATAAACATTCATACGGTTAAAAATTAAAGGGGAGTAGCTAGGATAAATCTGTTACCATATAATGATTACCAGAGGACATAGCTCTGACAGTATTTTCACCATACAAATATTTAATATGCTTCAATTATAGGAATTGTTAGTAATCAGTTTTCTCATTCTGATTCCATGCTCTTAGAAAAATAAAAACAAAGATTTTCTTCAAAACCACATAAAATTAAGCATACAATCATCATTATAAATGGTGTTGTTTTGTTAATGTTATGTCACTACTGCCTCTTCGTTACTGTGATACATAGTTTAAGGAAAAGTGCTTCTTCTAGTATGTGGAGTTGTTTTTTAGAGTAGTTTTAAAATGATTACTACTACACAAAATAGTGATGAATATAAATGATTATTATAACTAATAAATGTACCAAGTTGATCATAGTGCAGGACAAAAGGCAAAGGCGGTAAATCTGAACAATTTTTATCGAGGCCAACTATTCTAATATGGAGCTTAGGAGGAACGGATGCATATGTTTACAATGACAAAAAAAGAAAAAAATAAGTTGAAATATTTTGCCTCCTCGCCTGTGTGCTTGTGATTGATAGAAAGAAAAAAAGGTTGAAACACCATGGCGTTACCCGTGAATCTTACGAGTTGGGAGCGTCAGAAATAGAAACGGCGATATCCATAAAATCTTACGAGTAGGATACGACGGAAACGAGTTGAAACACCTTGACGTCGCCTGTAAATCTCACGAGTAGGGGGCGTCAGAAATAGAAACGGCGATATCCGTAAAATCTTACGAGTGGGATACGACGGAATCAGGTTGAAACACCTAGGCGCTACCCTTTAAACTTTTTAGTGGGGGGCGTCCAGAATAAAATCAGGTTGAAACACCTAGGCGCTACCCTTTAAACTTTTTAGTGGGGGGCGTCCAGAATAAAAACAGGTAGAAATACCTAAGCGACACCCTCTCCACCTTTTAGTGAGAGGAGGACGTCCAGAATAATAAAATCAGGTTGAAACACCTAGGCGCTACCCTTTAAACTTTTTAGTGGGGGGCGTCCAGAATAAAAACAGGTAGAAATACCTAAGCGACACCCTCTCCACCTTTTAGTGAGAGGAGGGCGTCCAGAATAATAAAATCAGGTTGAAATTCCTAGGCGTTACCCTTTAAACTTTTTAGTGGGGGCGTCAAGAGTATCAAAGCACGGTTGAAAGTCCAAGGCGCCACCCGTAAATCTTACGAGTTGGGGGCGTCAAGAATATTAAAGCGCGGTTGAAAGTCCAAGGCGTCACCCGTAAATCTTACGAGTTGGGGGCGTCAAGAGTATTAAAGTGCAGTTGAAAGTCCAAGGCGTCACCCATAAATCTTACGAGTTGGAAACGTCAGAAAAAGAAAATGAAGTTGAAATGCTTTGGCGATCACGTAAAAGACGCAACGGTCCTTCGGGTCATCAGAAAAAGACCAAACAATCAATAGCAAACTCAAAGTTATGCAGGCATATGACGTACACAACAAAGCAGATATGAAAGAAATCAAAAGCAATGGCAAAGAAAACAACCACAGAAGGGCAAGTAAAATAAAAAGGCGATCAAACGCCGTGATAATCAAGAGTGACTAAGGTACTCCATGTACTCCTTTTAATTATACAAAATTTTTATCGCAAATCAAAATAACAGATGCAGGTAAATTAGCATTGGTGAAATATCTTCTCTAACAAAATTATTCAAGCAACGCCATTATACATATGTCGCCAAGGGCGAGAAAAAAGAAGAAGCAGTTACAAAAATGAATATTCCATTGACGAGAGAAAATCAAGATACAAATTCAAAGAAAACTACAAAGGGAACTACAACATGTTCAAGATACAAATTCAAAGGGGACGATTACTTCCCCACGTCCTACCATTATCATCACCACTTCGCCTCTTTGAGCCTCGTGCTTGGGGGCTATGGACTGGGGTAAGGCCCAAAAATAAATGGCATAGGCCCAATAGCAAGATGACCCAACTTTCCAACCCATGTAATTCAAATAAAAGATTTGGCGGGAAACGAAAGAAGAAGGCGTCACACCCTGAGGGCGTCGCCCTTGCCAGAGGGAGCAACCGCTCATATATAGAACCGCCCCCATGATCTGTTGTAGGGGAGAAATAACCACCCATTATCACCACAATGTCATGGTGGAGGGGGAGTTAACTACCCACTCCCACCATAATCAGGAGTTACACATGGTGATAGTTAGAAATGAAAAGTCTATAAATAGGGATTCATATTTCATTGTAAAGGGGATCACATTTTTCTTGTATACAAAAATTACTCATATGATCTATTGAATCAACACAATTATCACCCCCTTAAATGTTCGTCAGAACAAATATATTTCCACCTGAACCGGTTTGTGTGACTGATAAAAAGCACTTTTATGTGTTTCATAATGTGGTTCTTGAATGATTTATGTGGTGTGGCCACAACCACAACTCATCTCACATAAATTCAAATGTTGTATTTCTATATACTATGCCACCTAGAGCTAATTAATATATGCTTGTGGTTGTTTAGAATGTAAACATAGATAGATGCTATTTGCATTTAAAAGGGGCACCAATAATTTATACAATTACATTATTTTTGTTGGGTCATTATAGTATGGCCTAACTGAATTTGGATCCAGCATAGATCACACTATGTTTCGCTATAGTAAAAAAATTATTAGAACATTTTACTTATTTTCGTTGCATAAAATTAAAACATATAAACCAAATTATTTTTGTTCTATTTTTTTTTCTAGCAAGAGATCAAGAAAATAAATTGTTTTGTTGTTTCCCGACAAAGGTGAATAAAAAATTGGTCACATTTGTATTGCAGTGTCAGTATTTCTTTTTGTCACTATTTATTTTATGGGAGTTTCTATGGTACATCCCTTGGTTGGAATGTAGTGGTGCAGTCCAAACCTTTAACCAATAGAATTCAATTTAATTGCCACATCATCTAAGTTCCATGGTGAGTCCTATTTTATTTGATAAACTTTTGTTTATTGCATATGAGTCCTTCATCAAATGCAAATTACAAATCAAAAACATTTTTAATTTAAATCTAAAATCATAAATCATTTACAAAATTTATTTATCATTTTTAACATTCTTATTTGAATTTGAATAAACTAATAAAAATTGAAATTGAAAACCCTAAATCCCAAATTTCCACCTTGTTTGAAGAACAGTTGTACCGTATATCATTCCTCTCTACTCAACTTTGTTGTATAATATCATAAAATCTTAACCCATAAGATTTCAAACTCAAGATTTCAATCTCAAGGTCCATGTTTGGTGAAAATTTTATTAAAGTTATAAGATTTGAAACGAATCGAACAATAAAAATCGAGTAGTATTAATGGATATTATTAATCTAAATCCAGTAGTATTAGTGGTGGGATACACGGCGGTGGCAAGATCAGATCTCGTTTTCAAGTTTTTAAAAATTTTAAGTGTAGGTATTTTGTTTTAGACCATTTGAATCAAAATTAAAATCATAAATGTATTGCAAATTGTTTTTGTGATGTTTCTGGATAATTAATTTTTATTTTTCGATGTTTAAATGACCTGAAACCGTCGGGTTTTTTGCTGGAAATCGCGGGTCTGAAAGCGGGTCGATGCGACCCGGCTGAAGGTTGAAGATGAAAATTAATTTAATATATTTTTATCATCACATCGCTTATAAATATCACGTAACGCAAAAATAAATACAACTTGCACATCAGTCCTAGCGGTTGACAACTTAACCTACCAACATAATGTACTGGGTTCGACTCCTACTTCTTACTTTTTGTGAATTATATTTTTTTTAAAATAGCATTGAATACAGAAAGAAAAAGAAAAAAAATAGTCAAAAGCAACAACACAGGTTTCGAACACACGACCATAGGCAAGAACGACAAACCAAACCAGCAACCACTAAGCTACATTTATATTTTGTTAATTTACCCACTCCATAATTATACATTATGTACTGTAAAAAACCAAAAAATTATAAATTGCGGATTATGAGGCTAAATTATTTGCTTATTGTGTATGCAACATAATTTTATTATAAATTAAATGTTAGACTTAGGAATATACTTGGACTGAGGTAAGGCCCAAAATCAGGACATAGGCCCAAATTCATTAAAGGCCCAACAAGATAGTCCATGACATTCAAATATAAGACTTGGCGCCAAAGCAAGAGGGCGGCGACACGTCCCATAGGTGTCGCCCTCGCCCCAGAAGTAACTACCTCTATGAAGAAGCAATAAGGCAACCGCCATCGTGTGTGGAAGCAACCACCCCCTGTCAGCGCGATCACCGTGGAAAGAGGAGGAAACCGCCAAGATCATGGGGCTTACATGATCGTGGCTCCTTAATGTAACCACCCTAGTTCTTCTATAAATAGGGGGAAGATCTTCATTGTAAAGGAGACACAATTTTTCATCTATACAGAAATGCTGCGCAATTGACAGCAGCCATTTACTCTTTGGACACGATCCAACTGAATATAACCCCCCTTATTTGTTCACCAGAACATTTTGGCGCCCACCGTGGGGCTGCGGTAAAACGATTCCCAGCCTACCATTTTCAAGTGACGAAAGCCTCCCAACATGACGGGAGCAACACCCAATCATGGATCCGGTACCGGCACCGGCACAGGTAACAACATGACGTTGACAGAGGCCGTCAACGAACTAAGGTGACTCCAAGCAAGAGTAACGTCCTTAGACAAAGAAAAGGCGGACAAAGGGAACGAGGACAACGATGACGAAATCAACGATTCTCAGCCCCTGGCACAAGCCTTATGGGATGCAAGGGTCCCAGAAAACTTCAAAACACCACACCTTCCAACATTTGACGGAAAAACGGACCCGTCAGAACATTTGATGACAGTTGGAACGCAAACCGCCATCATAGGAGCGGCGGACCATTTAAAATGTAAACTGCTCTCCGGCACTTTGAAGGAAGCAGCCTTGAGATGGTACATGAATTTGCCAAGGAACTCCATAACAGATTGGTCAGATTTCCAGCGCAAGTTCATCCAGCAATTCTCCGGATCAAAACACATTAAGGTCACCGCCACCAGCCTCTTCACCATTCGCCAAAACCACACCGAAACCCTGCGTGAATATTTGGCAAGATTCTGCGAGGCGACCATCAAAGTATCAAATCCTAATCAGGAGATGTTTGTGGCAGCGTTTCACAACGGTTTAAAGGCAGGACACTTCAACGAGTCCCTAGCGCAAAAGCCCGTAACCACGATGCAAGAAGTCATTAAGAGAGCAGAGTGTTACATCAAAGGCGAGGAAAGCAACGCCGAGAAAAGATCAAGGGACGCGAGGGAAAAAGAGTCGTCCAACAAAAGTTACAAAGCCCCAGAAGCATACCCACCAAGACGACGTCAACCAGATCATAGAGGGTACAACCCCCAAAGGAAACCATACCATCACCAGATGAGGCGAGATGCAGGCAGTTTCCCAGAAAAGGAATATACTCCATTAAACAGGGCAAAGGTTTATGTTCTAGATGAAATCCTCGAAACAGGACTCTCCAGATTACCTCAAAAGAGAGGAAAAGATTATCAGATGGGACACAACACTAATGCGTGGTGCGCATACCACAGATGTAAAGGACATGACACCGAGAAATGCTTTAGACTAAGAGACCTCATCGAGGAACTTATAAAAAGCGGCCATCTAAGGAAATTTCTAGAAGACGCCGCCGATGGAAAGGTTGTAGTCCCAAAGGTGAGAAAAGACCCACAGGAAAACCATGAGGAAAACCTAGAAGGAGAAAAAGTAAGGATAGCAGTTAACACCATCGCAGGAGGTTTCGCAGGCGGAGGCGAGTCCAGTAACGCCCGAAAGCGCTACATAAGGCGTTCCGAGTTCGAAGCAAAATTCGTGGGACACACTTCCATCTCGCACACTCCAGATTTAGCCTTCACCAAAGACGATAAAAGGGAGGTCATGCCCCATGACGACGACCCGTTAGTGATCCAAGTGCAAATCCTAAACTGCGACGTTAAGAGGGTGTTGATTGACTCAGGAAGTTCGGCCGACATTATGTACTGGGAAGCCTTCAAGGCTATGCAAATATCCAACGAGCACCTGCTGCCCTACAACGGCACGTTAGTAGGTTTCGCAGGCGAGCAAGTAGAACTTATGGGCTATACCACTTTGCTCACAACATTCGGAGTCAGAGATCAAGCCAAAACCATCAAGGTAAGATACTTGGTGGTAAAAACCCCCTTCACATCGTACAACATCATTATTGGAAAGCCAGCTTTTAACACCCTGGAAGCGGCCATGTCAACGCTATACCTCTCCATCAAATATCCATTAGATAACGGAAAAGTCAGAACCATCAAAGGAGATCAAGCATTGGCAAGGCGCTGCTACGAATCAAGTCTAAAAATAAGACACAGAGCAGTTAACGCCTCAAGTTCGGCTCGCCCAGATTCCAAAACAGGAGGCGTCAACATGATCAGCCCTTTAGATCTAGACCCAAGAGAAGAACTCCAAGACAGAAGAGTCAGCCCCATCGAAGAGTTAGAAAAATTTCAGATTGGTAGTGAGGCACACCAAACAACAAACATAGGCACTTCCATGAAGCCAGAAGAAAGAGAAAAAATCCTGGCGACACTCAAGGAGAACATCGACCTATTCGCATGGCACCCATCACATATGCCTGGGATAGATGAGACGATAATAACACATAAATTATCCATCTCGCCAGAGACCAAGCCCGTCTCACAAAGGAAAAGGAAGGTCGGAGAAGAAAGGAGAGAAGCCATCAATGAAGAAGTAACCAAATTAAAGGAAGCAGGATTCATAGAGGAAATCAAATATCCATCATGGCTAGCCAACGTCATGATGGTGAAAAAAGCAAACGGAAAATGGAGAATGTGTGTGAACTTCACGGATTTAAACAAGGCATGCCCCAAAGATCCTTATCCGTTACCCAACATTGACAGACTGATAGACGGAGCGTCAGGCTACAAGATGCTCAGTTTCATGGACGCTTATTCAGGATATAACCAGATCAAGATGAACCCCGCCGATGCACCCCACACAGCTTTCATGAGCAACACCTGCAACTACTTCTACAACGTCATGCCATTCGGTTTGAAGAACGCAGGAGCAACTTACCAAAGGCTTATGGATAGAGTTTTCTCGGAACAGATTGGTAAGAATCTGGAGGTGTATATCGACGACATGGTGGTCAAAACCACAGAAGAGGGCGAGCATGATCAGGATTTGGGCGACATCCTCGCCTCAGTAAGAAAGTACAACATGAGGCTAAACCCCGCCAAATGCTCATTCGGAGTACAATCAGGGAAATTCCTTGGATTCATGTTAACAAACAGAGGAATAGAGGCAAATCCTGACAAATACCAAGCCATCATAGACATGAGAAGCCCAACGTCGGTCAAAGAAGTACAACAGTTGACAGGAAGGATCGCAGCGCTATCAAGGTTTCTATCCTGCGCGGGAGAAAAGGCTTTCCATTTCTTTTCCACCCTCAGGAAAAGCGAAAGATTCGTATGGAGTACCCAATGCGAAGAGGCATTCCAAAAGTTAAAAACATTCCTCGCCTCGCCACCAATCCTCACTCGCCCAGAGAAAGGGAATACTCTTTACCTATACCTCGCCGTCTCGGACAAAGCGCTTAGCTCCGCATTAGTTCAAGAAATAAAAGGAGAAGAGAAGCCTGTCTACTTCGTCAGCAGGACGTTCAAAGGCGCAGAGGCAAAGTACCAAAAGATTGAGAAGCTCTCACTAGCGATCATAGTGACGGCGAGAAAACTAAGGCAATACTTTCAGAGCCACAAAATTGTGGTAAAAACGGACTACCCCATCAAAAATGTTTTGAGAAAACCAGATTTGGCAGGAAGAATGGTAGCATGGTCAGTTGAGCTATCAGAATTCGACGTGACTTTTTCCCCAAGAGGCGCTATCAAATCACAGATACTAGCAGATTTCTTGCTGGAGCTTACAACGCCCGCTGAAGAAAATAGCGAGCAACCTTGGACGTTATCTGTGGATGGAGCCTCCAACATCAAGGGAAGTGGAGCCGGAGTAGTATTGGAGGGACCAGACGGAGTCCTAATTGAGCAATCATTAAGGTTCGCCTCTAAGGCGAGCAACAACCAAGCAGAATATGAAGCCCTGATCGCCGGAATGAAATTAGCAAAGGAGATGGATATAACGGACTTAAAGGCCAAGAGCGACTCACAACTAGTAACAAACCAAGTCTCAGGAGAGTTCCAAGCCAAAGATCCTCAACTAATCAAGTATTTGGAGAAGGTACGCAGCCTCGCTAACCTCTTCAGATCTTTCGAGCTGATCTATGTCCCACGAGAACAGAATGCCAGAGCAGACTTGTTGTCAAAGCTGGCGAGCACTAAGAAACCTGGAAGCAACAGAACTTTTATCCAAGAAACCATTGCAAACCTCAGCATCACCACAGAAGAGGTCTTGATGATCATCGAAGCAGAGGATTGGAGAGCACCAATCATAAGGTATCTCCAAGAGGATGTGCTACCAGCAGCAAAGGAAGAAGCATGCAAGCTCAAAAGGGCAGCAGCATGGTACTCCATGCTAGGAGACAAGCTCTATAAAAGAGGATTTTCAGGCCCAATCATGCTTTGCGTCAGCCAAGAAGAAGCCAAAGGGATACTAGAGGAAATACATGAAGGATCATGCTTTATGTTTCCGGTGTTACAAGTCACATTAATCACATTAGTGATGGTAATAGTTTAATCTTGCAAGAACACTTGAGAATAGATCTCACCGACGATTCATGAATATACTTAGACACTTATATATTTCGATAGAGATCGAAATAGAACGTTGGAAGATACGTAAGATACCAACATAGGAAATAGTTCCTTATCCAATAACAAAGCCTCTTGCGCAGTTGAAGCGTGATGGGCATACTAAGTCTATTGGTATTAAGAGTAACCTAGATTGGCTTTAGTGCTAGTGGGAGATTGTTGGAGTAAGCCCTAAGAGCCAATCTATTTTCATAATATTTGCTTTAGGAGTTTGAATATAAATATGGCATTTCTTTATTATGTTTGTAAGGCTGCAAAATAATGAAGTCCATAGAATAGAAAGTCCGTTTAATAATTAAGCGTGACTTAATCATGAGATAATATTAAACATAAGGACACTATTCTTAAAGTATCCGTAGTCGAGCTTTAAGGTAAAGGGGATAACCTTAAAAGCATAAAGACTATTATGAAGATAGACTGATGATCACATCTCATGGATCATGGGATAAGGAGTTATCAAGTCTTGACGTAGGTATAAATATTAGGAGTAATATTTATACCGGATTGACCCGCTATGAGAGTACTACATGCAAAGTTATGCAAAGTGTCATAAGTTACTCTCATGGTGATAATGGTGTAAGCCGCCCTTAGACCTGAAACCACTTTGTACCCTAGATGTGGAGTCAAGTGCTTTGTTGCTGATCTAACGTTGTCCGTAACAGGATGACAATAAAGGCAGTTAATGGGTACTTCACAAAGCATGTTGAGGGACAGTAGTGACCTAGATGGAATTTGCCAATCCTGCATAACAGGATAAATGTCATGGGCCCAATATTGAACTGGACAAAGATGACACTAAGTATGCTTTGTGTTCAATATAGACATAAAGGGCAAAGGGGTAATTGTACACACTGATATTATCACTAGAGGTTGTGTTTTAGATCACATGTTAATTTCTCATAACTTAGGTAGCAATGATGTGTTGCTAGATACCGCTCATTGTTTATTATATTAAATAGAGAATTTAATATAATTGCCAACGTTATGGAAACCTACAAGGGTCACACACATAAGAACAGGCTAGTGTGAAATTGGAACACCGTAAGGTACGGTGCACCTCAGAGAATTAAGGAAATATGATAAGGGTATCATGGTAATTAAATAAGCGTATCATAATTTGTTATGAAAAAGAAAGCACTCATGTGTACATGACACATGGGGGTGCGTTTCTTAAAAGATTTATTTAATTAAAAGGTTTTAGTATAATTGTGGCCCAATGACAAATAGTTTGTCTTGGTGCACAAGACAAGTGGTTCTATAAATAGAACACTTGTGAGAAAGAAAAAAGGTTGTTGAAAATCAATTGCTAAAACCCTAATCCTTATTTTCCCACCTCTCACTAGAAACCTTCATTCTTGGAGCTAGCACTCTTTTGGAGGGATCTGTTCGTGTGGACTAGCTAGAGGCGTTATACTATTAACGCTTGTGATCAACATGGTGGTGACTTGTTCGTGATCTTGCTCGTGATTCAAAGCACTAATCACCAACAGTTCGTGAAAGAAGGGATTTTCGTTAAGAGGTAATATCCTAAACACGATTCATGATCATTCGTAAGGATCAATTAGAAGGAAAATTTTTATATTCCGCTGCTTTATCGAATCTATTTTCCTTCACATACCATACCACGCCTCAATCCTCAACAGGCGAGGCGCCCTTCACCATGGTATACGGCACAGATGCAATGATCCCCGCAGAGATAAACCCACCAAGTTGGCGAAGAGACACCCTTACACTAGAAGAGAATTCAACAGCATTGGAAGAAAACCTGGATTTGATGCAGGAACTAAGAGACAAAGCTCACTTCAGAGAATTTGTCTCAAAGCAGAGAGCAGCAAGAAGATATAACACAAGAGTTATTCCAAGGAGGTTCAGAGAGGGAGACTTAGTCCTCAAAAGACCCATGGGAAAAGACAAAGGAGGAAAGCTAGCAGCAAATTGGGAGGGTCATTTCCGCGTCAATGAAGTGTTCGAGGGAGGCGCTTACAGATTGGAAACAATGGAAGGAGAAGTCCTACATCGAACATGGAATGTGGCCAATCTCAGATTTTACTACAGTTGAAACCACTAAGAGAAACATTGATGAAGCAGCGCCTCGGCGTGTGACTTTCTAAATTTGTTTTTAAATTTGTTGCATGTGTATCAAAAATTGTACTGAAATCTTTCTTCCAATTAATAAATAACGGTGGGACACTCTTTTCTCCTATGAAGATAGGAGTTTTTAACGAGGCCCACCGCATTAAAATTTTTTGGTTTGCGAAGAACTGTCACATATGTTTGAAGCACATTCTAAAGGAAACGAGTTGAAACACCTTGACGTCGCCTGTAAATCTTACGAGTAGGGGGCGTCAGAAATAGAAACGGCGATATCCATAAAATCTTACGAGTAGGATACGACGGAAACGAGTTGAAACACCTTGACGTCGCCTGTAAATCTTACGAGTAGGGGGCGTCAGAAATAGAAACGGCGATATCCATAAAATCTTACGAGAAGGATACGACGGAAACGAGTTGAAACACCTTGACGTCGCCTGTAAATCTTACGAGTAGGGGGCGTCAGAAATAGAAACGGCGATATCCATAAAATCTTACGAGTAGGATACGACGGAAACGAGTTGAAACACCTTGACGTCGCCTGTAAATCTTACGAGTAGGGGGCGTCAGAAATAGAAACGGCGATATCCATAAAATCTTACAAGTAGGATACGACGGAAACGAGTTGAAACACCTTGACGTCGCCCGTAAATCTTACGAGTAGGGGGCGTCAGAAATAGAAATGGCGATATCCATAAAATCTTACGAATAGGATACGACGGAAATCAGGTTGAAACACCTAGGCGCTACCCTTTAAACTTTTTAGTGGGGGGCGTCCAGAATAAAATCAGGTTGAAACACCTAGGCGCTACCCTTTAAACTTTTTAGTGGGGGGCGTCCAGAATAAAATCAGGTTGAAACACCTAGGCGCTACCCTTTAAACTTTTTAGTGGGGGGCGTCCAGAATAAAATCAGGTTGAAACACCTAGGCGCTACCCTTTAAACTTTTTAGTGGGGGGCGTCCAGAATAAAAACAGGTAGAAATACCTAAGCGACACTCTCTCCACCTTTTAGCGAGAGGAGGACGTCCAGAATAATCAAAGAATGGTTGAAAACCCAGAACGTTACCCAGAAAACTTTTTAGTTGGGAACGAGGAAAACACAAAAATGCGTCAAGGCGAAGCTTATCAAAAGGGCGACGCCCAAATAAAAGGTAACTTTATTATACGTTATCACATGCATTCTGTTTGTAACAGGTAAAAATACGATCCAAAGATTAGATATGATAAAGAACAGAAACCACAGCAGAATCATCCAAAATCTGATTTCATTCATTGAAGATTGGATACAAATTCAAAGAGAACTACATCAAACTTGAATACAAATTCAAAGAAAACTACTACAGATTTGGATACAAGATCAAAGGAAAATACATCAAATTCAAACGGGTGTACGAGATCCTAGGGCTATACTCGCATAAACAATTTGTTTATCACTCATGTAAACAAACTGTCGCATAGACAACTTGTTTATCACTCGCATAAACAACTTTTTTATGACCCGGATTATTCAAAGATTATACAAGTGCTTGAAAACTACTACAATAAGCATCAACACTTGCATAATCCTAAAGGGATCACGTGGCGCCTGGCATTATATTTCCACTTCAGTTTGTCCAGGCGAACCAGTAGATCCATCATCCTCGTCTACGAGGAGCGTAACTTGGAGGCTCGCACCTTTGAAGACTTAGGCGCCTTCGCCGATGCTTCCGTCGTCACCTGAGAACCTTCATCCACAGAGAAAGAAGGCCCATAATCGAGGAACTCCTCAGGAACGTAGGTCTTCAAGAACTCAGCATAATCTTCATCAATGTCTTCCGAGCTTGATGAACTGGGCAAGACAGGAGCATTCTCGGCCTTTGCCTGCCTTGCCGCTTTCCCACGAGGAGCTTTAGATGAAGAAGCACCATTCTTCTTCTTCGCCGGCCGAGTTTTGGGTCTCTCAGCAACACATTGTTTGTTATCACTCTTACCCATCACGAAAAATCAAAGGAAAGAAAGCAAAACGAAAGAAGGGATAAAGATAGAAAAAAGCGATGAAGGAAAAGGGAGGAAAGATTTGTTATTTATAAGCGGCCGGATCATCAAAACCTAATGTTTGTAACTGGAAAACCGAAATAAATGGAGGAAGCAGTTTCCAACCACCGCAATAAAAGGATTGGCCAGTCAAACAGGCAGTTACGAAAACCAAGGAAGACTGAAACAGAAAACCTGGACCAGTCAACACTTAGAAACGCACGCCACGTGAAGGGTATCTCGCCACTGTATCAATCATCGCCCTGCAAATTAATGGGCGTCACCTCAGCAATATAACAAAACATATCACCACGCAGCGAGAGCAAAAGGAAAAAACGTGTAAAAGTGTGAAGCAAAGGCATACGACATGCAGAAATCAAAACATGGGAAAATAAATAAAAAGCATATAATCAAAATGTGCTTAAGATACAAAAGCCTCAGAAGGGCACCCAAAGATTGTCATTACAAAATACATAAGCCCACGCAGGGGCGATCAACAAAATGGAACAGAAAATTACAAAGAAAAGTCCTCATTCATCAGCAGGCGAGTCATGGACAGGAGGATCATCCACAGCAGCAGGCGACTCTTTGGCAGTTGAGTCCGGGATCGATTGAGAAGGAACATAGGGAATAAGTTTGCCATTCTCAACAAGGACCATGGCGTCAGCTTGACTAAGGAGGACTGGATCGAGATCAGGGAAAAGAATCTTCACTTGCTCCAACGCAAACGCAAACCCTTCGTCATATTGCTCCCTAGCCTGAATCTCAAGCGCCTCCTTCTGAGACCCCCATTTGGCCTTCTCCTCCTTCAAAACCTTCAGCTCAGCAAGGGCGTCCTCATTCTCCTGGGTTAGGGCCTTGATGCGCTCATCTCGGGAGTTCAAGTCAGCTTGGACGTCGTTCATAGCCTTGACCGCCGTCTCCTTGTCTCTCTTAGCATCTGACAGGTCCCCTTCATACTTTTTCTTCAAAGTATCCACCTTCTCAGCATGCTTCTCCTTCAACTTCTTGATGTCGCCCTCGCACCTAGCCTTGGCCGTCTCCATATCCCTCTCAAGGACAACCAGATTCTTCTCCACTAAAGCCTCTTTATCCTTGGCAACCGAGAGTTCAGCCCTTTGGCGTGACGCCAGGGCATAGTTGAGCAGGAGACCCTTAAGTTCATACCCAAGAGCCATCCTCGCCAAGTCGTCAGTCGCTGTATTGTTGAAGCGAGCTGAATTCCCTGCCATGTCCACCATCTTGGAAAGAAACGCCTCTGGGTCAAACATAGGATCACAGGGCGAGGACTTCGCAGCTTGGATCGCCTCGGCAACAGCCTCATCCATGGCAGGGGAGCGCTCCGCCACATAGTTATCAACATCCACCAGATCCTTATCCACCTCGGCGACATCCTGATCCTTCTTGCTCCTCCGAGACGAACCCCTAAGTTTCTTCTTTACAGGAGACTTCGTCTCCTCTTCATTTTTTGCAACCTTCTCCCCAGCAAGGGAACCAGAACTAGAAGGCTTCACTAGGACGCTGATCTTTGAATCATGCTTCCTCTTCCTTTTGTCCTCGCCCACGTCCAGTTGGCTAAGAACATCAACCTTGGGATCAGGCTGTTCCTTCTTCCTCCTCGCCTTCTCCACAAATTCACGCCTCTGAGCAGGAGTCAAGCTCGACATATCTTCTACAAATAAAAACAAGAGGGATTAGCGACAAACAATTAAAAAAACATATGAAAAGATAAGGCGATTCGCAAAATTACTTACGGAGATACTTGTGTAAAACAGCAGGAGCACGGTCAGCATCTAGGAGCTCCCTAGGATGCATTTGGCTCATAGACTCTAAGTACGCCACCGTATCTCTCTCAAACTCACTCAGCCTCTCATACACAGCACCCTTAATCAACCTGGGATTGTCTGTCCAGTGAAAGGGGAAAAGAGAAGCACCACCATCATCATACATCACGCTTGGGCAATGTTCAGCTCCTCGGACACGAACAAAGGTGTCCTTATAATATTTGTAATTGGAGCTGTACAGTTGAAACAAGCCCCGGTTGGGTTGCGCACTCAGAGGTACCACGTTCTGAGGAAGGAAATTTTTGACTTGATATAAAGAAAAGAAGACCACCACTGAAGGCTCGGGAATCTCAAGGCCATAACAAACTAGCTCATAAGCCTTGATAAAGGACCAACTGTTAGGGCTAAGTTGGGGAGGGGCGACATTCAAAACCCTAAGCATAGACTTCTGGAATTCAGTGAAGGGAAAGAACAAATGAAAATCTTCAATGAACTTGGTGTACATGAAGAAGGTAACAAGGTCAGAACGAGGCACATCAACAACATACTCGTCCTCCTCCACCGGTTCGAGTACGACGTCTTTCTCATTAAAAGTCCCTGAGACGTCAAACTTTTTCCTAAAAGCCTCCACGCTCTCAACATCCTGGTACATGGAAGAAACCTCCCTGGCCATGGCTTCAGGTCCTACAGCAACTATAGCAAGCGATTCGTCTCTTCGTTTTCCTGTGAAAGACGAAGGAGAGATTATTACACAATCACTGCTATTCCCGCTACTACTATCACTGCTACTATCACTACTGTCACC
Organism: Trifolium repens; assembly: GCA_030408175.1. NCBI lineage: Eukaryota > Viridiplantae > Streptophyta > Magnoliopsida > Fabales > Fabaceae > Trifolium > Trifolium repens. Next base: position 24,361,811 of record CP125844.1, on the reverse strand, counting down.
GCCAATACCACTCTCAAGTTCCCTAGCGCTAATGGGCTCCCCCATGACTTCAGAAAAATAGCCACTATAATCAAAGGACCCATCAGGCCTGGTAAAGTGTTCCCGCACTTGACGCTCTAAAGGGGAACCAATGATGAGAGGACGAGGAGGACTCCTCTCGTCATCGTTATCCAAATCTCTCAGAATCACCATTTTTACGGAAACCCTAGAAACCCTAGCGCGAAATCAGAGAAAAAAGAAAAATAAAAGAGCAAAAGAGGAAAGAGGCGGTTATACCTGATGATAAGGAACGGTTAACCCTTGAGAGATAGTGGAGAACGTGGGTAACGGGAAACTCGCTATGAAAGCGCGAAAAAATCCACCAAGGAAGCAAGAAACTCACTTCGGAAATACAAGGAACAGAAGGGCAAGCAAGCGAAAATCCTCAAATTTGTGATCAAAGTAAAAGAAATAATGAACAAGAGGCAACGTATTTATAAAAGAAAGGTACCGGTTGAAAAAGGAAAAGTTTGAAAAGATGAAACGTTTCGGAGGAAAACTAGCCAGTACGATGACTGACGCGTGTCAAGGGCGAGCCAACGTCGTGCCCCAGAGGCGAGGTAAAGAAAAACACAGTTATTTACGCAAAATTGGAAACTTCATTGATTAAAGAAATACATTACAAACATTGGAGAACAAAAGGTACACAATACAAACATCCAAACACAATACATACAACAGAAGGGAAAAATCTAAACTGCTAGAAAACAAAACTACTTAAGCAAAGACATATGCAGCCGCAACAGTGTCGGCCTGCAGATCTTCGATCTCCTCTTTGTACTTTTTGGCCACCATAAGGTCAGGACTAATTTTATCTTGATCATCCTGCAACTTGTCCATCTTCTCCCTGAGGCGAGCGAGTGAAGAACGAGTCCTAATGAGGCGAGCAACATCATACTCAATATCCAGTTGAAGGTTTCTTTTTCTTTTCATCAGAGGACGAAGTTCCTTCTCCAACACTTCAATACGGTTCTCAACGGCCTCCTCAGCGGATAAGTTAAGATAAAGCGACTCCTCTTGCAGATTGATGCTATCTTTGGTAACAGATATCTTCTTCTCCAGTGTATCCTCAAGTTCGCTATAGCAAGTTGCGACGGCGTTAGTGGTCTCAATAAAAGCAGCGTCTTTCTCCAAGCGGTTAGACAACTCTAAGGCCCGGTCCAGAAAAGCCTTCTGAGCGCCGGTCAAGCGCCATTTGTAATCATTGAGTTCCTCAACATACTCCTGAAACTCTCCCACACTATCCAAGAGATCGTCTATGCTCTCCTCAACTTTGTTCCTTACACGCCTAATTGCAGGCATAGCAGGCGATTCCAGCACAGAAAGAGAATCTGCCATGATTATCGACAATCAAAAAAGCATAAGAGGTTAACAAAGATATATAAGCATGAGCAAGACCCAAAGTATTCACAAGGGCTACTTATAGGGACGAAGGCGATGCAAACTGAAGAGAGTTAGTGGGCGGTTACACCCCACGATCATCACTATTGGCCTCACCCCCATCATCACCACTTCGCCTCTTTGAGCCTCGTGCTTGGGGGGCTGTGGACTGGGGTAAGGCCCAAAATCAGGACATAGGCCCAAATTCATTAAAGGCCCAACAAGATAGTCCATGACATTCAAATATAAGACTTGGCGCCAAAGCAAGAGGGCGGCGACACGTCCCATAGGTGTCGCCCTCGCCCCAGAAGTAACTACCTCTATGAAGAAGCAATAAGGCAACCGCCATCGTGTGTGGAAGCAACCACCCCCTGTCAGCGCGATCACCGTGGAAAGAGGAGGAAACCGCCTACTTCCACCCAAAGAGCGGAGGAAACCGCCATGATCATGGGGCTTACATGATCGTGGCTCCTTAATGTAACCACCCTAGTTCTTCTATAAATAGGGGGAAGATCTTCATTGTAAAGGAGACACAATTTTTCATCTATACAGAAATGCTGCGCAATTGACAGCAGCCATTTACTCTTTGGACACGATCCAACTGAATATAACCCCCCTTATTTGTTCACCAGAACAATACTCTAGTTTAATTAAAAATTATACCTCAATTTAACTAAAGTATAATTATTTTTAGTCCTAGACCATCGGGCCATGTAGCCCTCTGCTTGAGTATAACCCACTAAGGTTAATAATACCTTTGTTGAACATGGATATAATCTTCAGACAAATACTAGGATAAATAGTGCTTCAGATGAACTAGCGTTTAATCTTAAGTTTAGTTATACTCTATTTAAAATTTTAAGACTTTTTTTATAATTTTTAATTCATTAACTTCAACCGGAATAAAATACTCTCCCAAAGATTGGGTTAATACTGCTCCAGTTGAATCGGAGTACAATCTTAAGTTAAATATTAAGGTTAATAGTGCTTCAGTTTAACTGGAGTATAATCTTAAGTCAAATTATGTTGGATTAGCGGCGCAACTTGTTGTCCCTTTGTCTTTCACTCATGTGTAATTATTTTAGATATATATAAATATCAAAATTATTTAAAAATAAATAAATCATGTTTTATTTTTATTTTTTATTTTTTAAGTTATTAACTTCAATCGAAGTAAAACACTCAATCAAATACTAGGTTTAATAGTGCTTCAGTTGAATCGGAGTATAATTTTCAATCAAATACTTGGGTCAATAGTGCTTCAGTTGAACTACGGTATAATCTTAAATAAATTAATACTTTATTTTTAAATTTTACTTTATTTATAAAACAATTTATGTCATGAACTTCAACCAAAGTATTACCCTTAGTCAAAAATTAGGGTTAATGTTGCTTTACTTGAACTGGAATATAATCTTCATTTAAATACTAGAGTTTATAGTGCTTCAATTGAGTCAAATTATACTTTATATTTTTTGGTTTCACTTTATTTTTTAAAATTTTTAAGTGATTAACTTCAACCGTAGTATATCTATCAGTCAAATACTAGGGTTAATATTCCTTCAGTTAAACTGAAATATAACCCTCAGTCAAAGACTATAGTTAACAGTGTTTAAGTTAAACCAGAGTATAATCCCCAATAAAACTATAAGGTCAATAGTTCGTTAGTTGGTATAATCTTAAGTCAAATTAGATTTTATTTTAAAATTTTACTTTATTTATAAAAAAACTAGTTTTAGACATGTGCACCCGCAAAGTCTATTAACTTTTATTCGATATTTAAGTTCCTCATTATCGTTGAGAATGTTTAAAAAAAAAATCGATATTCAAATGTTTTAATAGTAATTCATTTTAATATGTTGTGTTTTTGTTTCTATTTTCATGTTCTTAATCTTTTATTTTAGAAGTAATTTTCTTTTTTCTATAAGTTGACATGATATTTTCTTTTTGGTCCAAGCTATATATCTTCTTTTATTAGGTTATTTTATTTCTACTATATTTTTTAAAATTGTCGTAAGTTTATATTTATTTATTGTGGTTTTTGTTCGTATTTTTATGCGTAGATTTCTTTTAACTAATATTTTTTCAACTATTTTTATGGTTTGTATTTTTTTTTTCTTTTGCTTTTTATGTTTTGTATTTTTTTTAATCTAAATTACACTTAAAGGTAGAAAATTTGAAATATTGTTAAAATTATTAAGGATAAATTATAAATCATTTAGTAGTAGTTTCTTTTAATATATTTTTAACAAGGTAATTAAAATCGGACCGGACATTTTTTTTTTATAAGGCGAAGAGTGTCTAGACATCAGGGACAAAGCAAGCTTCGCCTCCATCCTTTGCCTATAACACTTTATTATATTAATAAAAAAGAAGAAAAAAAAGATATACAAAATTGGGGGACATTGAACAGGTGTTGGCAAAGGTTCAAGGTTTAAAGGTCGGACCAAAGTTGGATCGGGGTCGGATCGATAATAATTAAATAATATATTTTAAAATATATTATACCAAACAAATTTTTTCGTACATCATTAAACTAATTGAATTTAGAGTAAATAGAGATATAGATGGAATAAGTTTAAATTTATAAGAGTATTAAATGAAAGAAACTATTTACAATGTGTTTCCTTGGTATGTGTAATTTTTTCAAATTATTTTTTATAAAAAGGAACGGATGGAGTATTATTTTAAAGTATTTAACTAAAGTTTTTTATAATCAATTTTATACTTATTATAACTTCAAAATTTATGCGTAAAAACAAAACAACTTCAAAATTTATGCGTAAAAACAAAACAACTTCAAAATTTATACGTAAAAAGGTGGGTACTGTACTTCGTCTATGCTTATTTAATTGATTTTGGAAACACAAGTATAACAAGTATAATGCGGGCGTGCCCGTCTGTGTGATATGAATTTTCTATTATACTAACTTATAATCGATTATTTTCTATTATATCATTAAGTTGAGAAATATAACCTAGATTTAGTTGAATTTTTTTTTTAAAATTAAAAATTTAAAAAACTAGTCGGGTCGGTCCATCAGGCCATGTAGCCCTCTGCTTATTGGGTCGGTCCATATTTTTTTTACAAAAGCAAATTTTATTATTTTATATAGTTTTTGTAAATAATATTTAATTATAACAATTTTTTAAATGATAGAAAAAAAATCTCTTTATACATGTAATAAAATATTACATTGTTAATGATTTTAGATCACTTGATAAATGTAGAATATTATTTTAAGATATTTAACTAAAGTTTTAGATCACTTGACTATGTACAATGGTGATGTTTAAACCCCAAAGTAAGGGTTGAATTGTTACGATGGTAATGTTTAAACTTGGAGTTGAAATTGGTGAAGGGGAGAGAAGATGAATATTTTTTAACGGGTTGGAAGCAAAAAAGTGGAAAATAGTGACACGTGGCGCGATTTTATTTGATTTGTTTTGATTGGGTGTGTAGATTTTTTTAATTTAAATGCATATATATATATATATATATATATATATATATATATATGTGTATGTGTGTGTGTCATATTTTAATCGGGTGTGTAGATTTTTATTTTTCATAATCTTTTTAGGGCAATTATTAGATAGCATATATATTTTAATATATTTTTTAATACCAAAATTCATAATTTTCAAAACTCTTTAAATAGAGGTATGGTTTGATATACTTTCAATGTAGAAAAAAAAAAAACTCATTTTTACACTTCCTTCTCATTTGTAGAGACTAAAAATATTTATTATCTCAAAAATATAATTATACGTACTACACATCACTCCAACTTCCATGCGTTTGTTCACAACCAAATACAGATACTTCTACTTAGCTTTATATGTTCATAACTTTACATGTTCCCACCTTAATCTTTCTATAATAAATTCAAATCTAAAATAAACACCATAATTTTTTAAAAAATCACCAATTTATCTATAGTTAAATAATTAAATATGTGTGAAAAAATGCCTTTTAATGTTGATTTAAATTAAATTAATAATAATGAGAAATGAAAAAAGACCACCAATTTATCAATTGAGAAAATGAAAAAAAATTGAATTACCTAAGTTATTTTAATTAGTGCTTTTATACAAATACTAAATTATGTTGGTAGTCTTCAAATTTAACTTTATTATTTATAAATTTAACTTTATTATTTAAATACTTTATTATTTTAAAATTTTACTTAATTTATAAAAATTTTAAATCATTAACTTCATACCATACTTTTAGCTGGATCATTAGTGATGATAAATTCATAAAAACAAAACATAATCCATAAAATATGATGAGGGAATAATGGAAGGTCATCAAGAAATAAATCTAATTTAGTAGTTAATAGAAATATAACTTGAAAAGTTAATATATGAAAGAAGAGATTATATTGTGAAAACATTTTATTTATTTTGGAAACACTTACAAAGATCTCGAGAATTCTTCAGATTCTTCTTCTTTGAGAATTTTTCGATTTATCTTCAGAGAGTTCTTTATTTTTTTCTGTAATGATTTTTTCGTTTCTTGTAAGGTTTATAACTACTAGAGGGTTTTGTATAATTCTTTCTAGCCTTTTTACTAGGGGCTCTAATTGGTTCTATTCCAAATTGTTCACAAAATGAACCTAATTCTTTTTTACTTTGAGTTACCTCAGATTTAATTTTATTCTGTATTTTAAAATCTGTACAAATTCCTATTCCTGTTTCTATAATTTGGCTAGATAGTTGACCAAAAGTTAATATAGAGTAAGGAATTACTCCATTACTCTTAGCTTTAATAGCCATCCTAACCTTTTCTGCTAATAATCTAGGTAATCCAGCTATAAATCGTTCTTTCCAATAATCGGCACCACCATCAGGTCTATTACATAATTTTGATAAAAACATATCTTTGTACCAACGATAATCACTCATTGTAGGGCAATAAAGGTTTGCTAATTGATCTGCAGCTCTATCCTGTATTTGAGCTGGATCTCCTACAAAGTGTTTGGTAATTGTATATAATAAAGTATTTACAACATCTTCATCTCCTAAAACTCCTGTTGCTGGATCTAATTTTTTAGCTTCTAAGATAGCATGTTTTTCTTCAGGACTAATTATATTATCCCACCATCCTTTTAATTGTCCAGTAAAACCAGTAATTATTATTATAGCAGCTTTTTTATCCGTATTTTCACCCATTGTTTTAAAAGCTGTAGCTGCCATGGTCATTTCTTGAATGGTATTTAATATATTTTGCTCACTATGTCCATCTATGTTCCATTCTATTATTGAATTACCATTGTAAGAGCTGGCAACCATGTCTCTAGCTTCTTCAAATTGAAGATCCGGAAAACTAGGTCTAGGATAATAGTTTCTAGTTCTTCCTTGGTAACCCATATGTTTTCTAATTCTATTAATCTCAGGATTATCTTCATTCTTTTCTAATATATTTACTTGTGCTTTTGCTTTCCCATTAATAGAAAGATCAGATAATTTCTTCATAAGATTATCTACTAATTCATCTTTTCTAGGCCCTAATTTGACTTCACTTAAATCCTTCTCAGGGACATTAATTAATTTGTATATAGGTCTTTGTGGATCTAAAGGAAAATCCTTGTACGATTCTATTTTATTAGGTGTAAGAGGAGTATGAGACATCTGAGTCTCTACTCTATCTAATTGATCTGCTATGGTGCTTAATATGGTATTTGAAAAATTCAGCTGAGACTGAACTTTTCCTATATCAGCATTTTCTGGTGATTTAAAAGGGTACGCTTCTAATGGTACATTATGACTTTCTATCTTAATGGCTTCTAATGGAGGATGAACAGAGTCAACAGTTTTATTGGTTAATGTTGTCCATTTTTTAGTATTTTTTGTTGTAACATTCAAATAACTTGTTTGTATGAAAGGATTTATTATTTTTTGTTCTAGACAATATTCTTCAAACCAGTTGAAGAAATAAACATTAATTCTTTTATTTCTAATATAGTCATAAATTTTTTTAAGATAATAAGCAGTTTGTAACTTCTCAAAAGTACCAAAGTACCAATCTCTTTTTTCTTTATTATAATCTGCTTCAAAGTCTTTTCTAATCCAGGCTTTATCTATTTCAAACTCTTCTTCTAATTCTATGACATTAAGAATTTGTGAGGCAGTAGGAGACATAGGAGGAGAATCATTTCTTCTCTCTGTCTCATAGATGGGTTGGGGAATATTGGGAGTAAAATCAACTCCTGCTAAATTAATATTAATGGTAGAATCTATAGATCTTCTAGAGCTTGTACTAGCTCTACTACTAATAGGTTCTTCAATCCTCATAGATTGACTTCTATTCATTCTGATTCTAATACTACCATCGCTTTCTAATATAAATTGTCTAGGTTGTCTAGATTCTAATTTTGGGGGAGGCATAATATTTTGTAATACCCATTCTTCTGGTAATTTTTCTCTTAAATCAGAAGCTTTTAATCTTTTTGGTGTAGTAATATTTGATCGTCTTAGATTGGCTTCAATAATTATGGTTTCATTCTTTGGAGAACTTCTAAGTGCCTTAAAATTATAATTAATATTTGAAACTTTATATTTAATTCTATGACAAACATCTATATTAGCAACTCCTTCATTAAATAAGTCATCCATACATTGAATATTAATTACTAATGATGTAGGTGTGAAACTGTCTGTTAGATTCATAGAGTAATTAGGATAACAGTTAAAATAAACTGGTCCATCATTTAGATTTGATTCTAGAATAGCTATTATGGATTCAGGAAATGTTTTAATTCTGCTATCTCTTAATACCAGTAATATTGGAGTATTTAATCCTAATTTGTGTAGTGGTTTTACCGCAACTTGAATTAATCCTAAATGAATATAACGAAAGCCTTGCTTTATATGTTCTTCTATTAAGTTTTCGTTTAATAAATTAATAGTTTCTCTTTGATGAGTTATAGATTTTGATGATTCTATAGTTTGGGTAATACTATGTGCTCTAAAGTTGTCAAACATACTTGATTTATAAATTTCTTTGTAACTAATTTCAGGTAATTTCCAATTCTGTAATTTGTTCTCAATTTCAGCTATTTCTAATTCATGGTTTTGATATCTATCTTGGTCACTTCTAGCTTCTAACTCTTGGGTTGATAATCCAGAGGTAACTATGGCACGATCTCTCCTAGAAGATCCTAGTTCACTTAAAGTTCTAAGTATTCTAGACATACTTCTTGTTTTCTATATTTTTAGTTTCTTTTCATAACGGGAACACCAACGGACTCAAAAGGTTGCAGGAACACCACCTAACTCCTCTCCTGGGATTTTAACGGGCTTACCAACACAACTATCCGGGCTTACCAACGCTAAGAAATAGAAAAAACAAATAAGAAAATAAGGAGTAAATTTTAGTTTACTGAAAACCTTAAAATAAACTTTAATCTCTACGAGACCTCTTTCGAGGCTCTGATACCATACTTTTAGCTGGATCATTAATGATGATAAATCTTATAAAAAATCCAAAAGCAAGAAGAAAACATTGAAGAATGATAAATCTGATATTAAATGTTTTAAGTGTGGACGTTTTGGTCATTATGCAAAAACTTGCCGTGTTAAACAAAAAATTAACGAAATTCATAAATTAGACATCAGTGATCAATTAAAAGAAAATCTTATTAATGTATTAAGAGATATTATGATAAACGATACTTCATCCATTAGTTCTGAAGAATCTTCTTATGAAGAAGATGACCTTAATCAAATATTAACTAGTTCCGAATCAGAAATTAGTTCTGAAGAAGATTGTTGTTTAGGAGCTGAATTATGTACTTGCGATAAATGTATTAAAGGAATAAACGTAATTACTAGTGATCAAGCTACTACCTTAATTAGTATATTAAAAGATATGCCTGAATCTCCACAAAAGGAAGAATTCATGTTACAAATTAAAAACATGATAGATCGTGAAGAAAAGAATAAAAATACAGTTCAAAAAATAGAATTTAAAGAAATCATGAATAGATTTAAACCTATTATTACTCCCCCAATAACTATTAAAGATTTACAAAATGAAATCTCGCTTATAAAACAAGAAATAGTGTAACAACCCAACTTTAATTCGTCGAAGATTATTAATTAAAGATAATTAATTCAGACCGATGGGAACAATGGAAAGAAATGTCATATAATAAACACACTACTTTGCTAAGACCCTTGTTTTTGTAAAAGAATGGGCCTTGAACCAAGTGGGATCCACGACATGTTTCTATTTAAGCAAAACACTTGGAAGCAAACTATTCACTTTTGTTTCCACTTCCTGAAGTAATAAGCCAAGGAAAATGTCTTTCCTCTTTCTCTTTCCCTTGGCCGTATCACACTCACCCTTTTTCTCCAATCTTTGACTTTCTTCTTCACCAAATCAGCAAACATAAACATCTTAATCACATCCTAGAGTAAGAGGCAGCTGCTCAGAAACTCCAAACTACACTCACAACATCACCTCCATCACTAACCTCTTGCAATTTCTCAACTCCAAATTTATGCATGTGTGAGATGCAAACAAAGGTTCAAGTTTTGGGGTGCTAAGGAGTTAAAGAACCATGAATTTATGAGTGAGATTATGGTTCAGAAACCTTAAGGTAAGAATGAGAAACTCTATGCCCTTTTATAATTTCTCTTAAACCCTTTTTCTATCAATTGAATACTCATTCCCAATCAATCACTTGTATTTCGTGTTGCATGTGTGTCTATTCCATGGAAATATGAGTTTTGAGGCGATTGGAAGGTTTGGGTAACTTGGAGAAATGAAAAATTGGAAGAATTGCAGAACCTTGCTCTTTATCTCTGTCACGCTCGCCTAGCGAGCATGTACTCGCCGCAGCGAGTTTCGCAGCTCCTGCTGCATGTGCTTTTATTTCATGTAGCCGTTTCCAAACCTTGGGTAAGTCATTCTTAACCTTTCTTTGAACCTTCTCAGAATCAGTGAGGACAACTCAATTTTCCTAACCTTATCAAGCTTTCAAACACTCATGAATCTATTTCTTCTTTTCTTCTCTCATGAGCAAAATGTGGGGTATCAAGTGAGTTCTGGTGCAAAGAGTCTGTAGCTGTTGCTGAGCACTGGTGGCAGTATAAAGCTTCGTATCAGGTGGATTCTTTAGGCTAGTTTAGTTAGATTTCCCTTAAATCAAAACTTGCATGATAACTTAGGAATATTAGGAATTGTTGTGTGAGAGGAATTAATCCCAAATTCCACTCCATTCTGTTTTTATATTATGTAAATTATGTTTCTGCACTGGTTAAATGAGGATTGTAGGTGTGTTACTTGAAATATTACGATTTCTGTAAAACAGGGTAAGTTCTGCATGAACTCGCCACAGCGAGTAGCTGGCGAGCATTCATGGCGAGCTGGGCTCTGAGCTGATGAAACTCGCCATGGCGAGCTTCTGCTCGCCACAGCGAGTTGATTTAGGTCAGGACCTATAATCTCGCCATGGCGAGCTGGTGACTCGCCGTAGCGAGCTTGTACAGAATTAACCTATATTTTCCATTTTCTAAATAAAGTTTCCAACACTCGTTTTATATCCTCGTTATGATCAGATAGTTTGCAGTAATATAATTAATATAATGTCGAACAGAATGTTAATCACAGATAATTGATAGGGCATAACTTAGATTATTATTAGGATTGTATGCTCCCCGGGTTTTGGGAATTTATGGTAGTAATAACTAAATTAGTTTCAGTCAATTATGAGCGATTTTGTGATATCGCGTTATGGACTCCCAATGGGACAATCCATTAGGATAAGTTATTGTGAGCTGTATGCCGTGACCGAATCGGTTGACGGATATGGCAGGCCTCTGAGACATGCTCACCTCAGAGTGTCCTTGAGTTTAAAATGAATAAGAGTTTTTATCTGTGTTACACCTTGAATTCAGTATTATGTTATGATTATGTTTATATGTTAGAACTTATGACTGTTTAGGACTCCCCGGTGTAGTCACCATTAGGAGGGTAGTAGGACTCACTGAGGCTTAGTAGTCTCACCCCACTCCAAACCAAATTTTTTAGGTAAACAGGATATTCGGAGCAAGGACCAGGTAGGAGGCTGACAGTTGGAGCTGAGCTTGGATTGTCTGCCTTGAAGATCTTATTTTCTTCGTCTTGCTATATGTTTAATATCGTGTTTACTCAGAATACTAGTAACTTCCGTTGTATCTTATCCATTATTTATTTTGTATCTGAAACAATGTTGTATTTTGTTTATTCTCAATCAGAGAATTATTTGTACTCAGATCCTTTTATGTATGTCTCGACTAAATATTCTAGGTAATTTAGTTGGGGCGTTATAATTGGTATCAGAGCAGGTCGATCCAGTATCGGACCTTGCCATGAGTCATTTCAATCTTCCATAAGTAATACAGACCCTTTGGATCTGGACTGTTTACGCTGAGACCATCGCGTGCTGGGCCTGATCAACTCAGTATTGTGTATGGTAGGCAGGGTATTATGGTTTAGAACTGAAGTGAACTCTGGAATTTCAGCGTTAAGATCGTAGCACAGAGGCAGTCGTGGAGCCATCGTCGAAGAAAATTCTTATAAGAGAATATCGGAACAGTGGCAAATGGTGCCACAGGAGTAAGATGTGTATGCAAGCAAGGAATGCAAGAGTATCCATATACTGAATTGTGTTGTACACAACAGTATTCAACTGACACTGTGTGTCAGATAAACTCCCTGAATCTATAAGTAACCTTATCCTAGCGAGAGCCTAATTTCAGCCAAGTCTGTGAGCCAATCAACACCCTAGAACAGTAGGCAGTAAATCAAAACTCACCCTAAATTCAAGTTAGTATATGACTGGGAGTTATGGTGTTATGCAACGAAGAATATTGGACGAACCACATAATTGTTCTTTTACGCTCTGTCTAACTGGCTTAGCGAGCAAGCACACGCTACAGCGAGCTTAGCAGGCTACTGCTACTACTTACTGCAACCTGGTTCTCTGTTCAGTCATTATTAACCGTGGTGAACGGTCCCTAGCCCTCATTCATGTTCTTAACATTCCATCTTTTAGAATTTCAGCGTATTGGACCCTAAGCCAACCTGTACTTTTAGGGATTTTTGAGGAAACACAACTTGGGGTAACATTAAAAGTTGAGTGCAAACTAGAAGTGGGAATGAGTAAACCCATCCTCATAAAAAGCAATGATTAAACTGAGAGCACTGGGACTCAGCCGTAATTAGTGTGACAATTAGAATCCTGGGAATCTGTATCCGTACCCGAGAAAGCGTATTTAAGTTCAACCATGTATAGGATCCCGAGTTAGCAACCCAGCGTAGAAAATCTGGTAGATATCACCGTTATAGAAGTTCAAATCGAACCGTCCGTATTTGAGGAACCCAATTAGGACAAACGCACATTTCAATATCTCTTCAAGTCACCTTAATAGGTTACCATTCAGAATGTCCTTAAATTAGGCTACTCTTACCTTTCAAACTCGTGAGAACATTTCTGCCTCGCTACCAAGAATCAAACTACATCTAGCATAAGAGTTAGGAAATTCCTTTCCAACCCCACCAGTCTTTAGCAATTTATCCAGCAATTTTAGAGGCCCAAAGATAAATTAGATCAACAGATAGGAGTCCTTATGACGTCCTGAGAGCCTTCAATCAAAATTCCGGGAACACTGGTACCGAATAGTTTAGCTATCAAACCAATAATTGAACCTTGTCGCATAAGTATAAACCTTGACTCACATCAAAGCTAAATTCTTCCCTAGCAATACCGTCACCTAAATAGGTTTGTTAAGACCGTTACAATTAAGTAGACTAGTAACCCAGCACTTCTGACCAGTTGATTACCCCGGTAAGAATAGAGAAATCTTAGTACTTATACATTAATAATTTCTTATCACAAAACCTATTGAGTAAACCCTTAAGATAACCACCTTTAGATGTCATCAATAGGACCAGTTAGTCGCCCAATACCAGAAATTACACCGACCCACCACAAGTTAAGCTTTGATTAGTAATAGCAATCGAGAGTATCTTCAGCACAATTGGTCACCAAAGCTAGTCCGTAGTTGTCTGACCATTAGATAGTTTAGAGACCGATGATTCAAATTAATACCGGTTTGACTTTAACTAAACGAAACTCACACATTTGACCACCCAGCTAAGAAGTGAGCAGGATTAGTAACCGTGCCTCGGGAGTTGCCTATCAGTTGTCCCTAGGTTAGTAATTCAATATTACATACCAATTAGTTAGTCGGATGAGGTTTAGATTTGGCCAGCCATATCCTACCACTAGCATAGTACCAACTAATAAGGAACACGACTTGATAAATTCAATTCAACATTAGTTCGACCAGTCACCAAGCAAGTTCCTATATTAGAACCTTTGAAATAAGAGACCGGTAAAGATTAGTTAACCAGCCAATTAGAATATCATTTAGGATGTTAATACTAGTTATAGGTGATGCAGGGCCACCATTTCAGTGCGAAACCAATATTAGTAGCAGGCCGTAGCAGATTTCAGACACCTAGATCAATCTTTAGGTATATGTTATTTACGCAGAAACAAGTAGCTAGGTTTAACTTTAGCATCAACCAACACCGACATTCCCTCATGACAAAACCTTCCAATTTAGAGCCTATGTGAATCAGTTAGACCTACCGGTGAGAAGTTGCCAGCAAGAAACATTGAGTGGAAACGTAGTTGTCCTAACCTGAGAGACTGCCAGAAGAATTAGAAGTGTAGAATATAAGTATAAACCAGTAGAAGATAAATCTTCAATTGTCTATATATCTCTAGGGATCCTAATTCAGCAGAGTCATCGAACCGAACAATGCTCAATTCAATATTCACAAGTCTTGGAACACCATGGGCGTGTGTGTTCTCTAGCCCGTCTAATCATGCCTCAGTTGGATAAATTCTTCTCATGCCTTAATGGCTTGACAACCACGCGCTGTACCTAATTTCAATTAGGGTGCAAACTTTTCAAATTTCTCGAAGCCAATGGGTTACAACAAGGGTGATGAAGTCACACTCGAGCAACCGCATTAAGTGTTTTCAGTTTTTCAGTCAAGTTGTTATTGACAGAAATCTATCTGCGGAAGATAAATATTCTTGAGAAGGTCAAGAATATTTTCAGTTTCATTTCCTACTCGCCCGGTTGATCTGCCAATGAACATATTTCAAGCCACCCCGGTAAAACTTATCCAGCCCAGTATCAGCAAATCAGTAAACTTCGTGCACTCTAATCCAGTAATCTGTCCTTCAATAAAGTTAGTTATCTATCTTTCGTAGCCTTATCAGCCGGATTCAGAATTAAGTTGGACCAATTCCAAATTCAGTGGAATTAAGTTATATCAGTGAAAGCAGAGCTGAAAATCCAAAACTGCTAACTTCGTACTTCTAACCATGTAAGACCAGTGTGTTAACCTTGAGTGTCTCTACCCGAACGTTTCAATCTTCCAAAAATCAATTCCTGTAATCTCGTAACATCAAGCGCTGGAGTTTGAACGCCTAGACCAGAATATTTCAACTCCAAGTCTGGTTGCCAGTAACTAGCTAGTATAAATGTTAATTACTCGCCTGGGAAAACTATCATCCTCAATTAGAAACCCTTCCCTATCCTCAGTGATCTGTTAAGATAACTCAGCCAACCGTTCTAAGGCAAACCATTCAACCCAGCCTTAACATCACAAATTCAAACCTTATGCTTCCAGCTAGCCAAGTTTCATATATTAGTTACCAGCGAAGGACTTCAAACAAGTTTGGCATGTAACCCTGAGGAATGATCTGCACCTAAGTGCGTCCGCGTGTTAAATGTACAACTTAATCGGCGTGTCGTGTCGGAATAGATAGAGATTGTAGGTGGGATTTTATCGGACAACTATAAGTTCGTCTGCGGATGAGTTCCACTCGTTGGCAGAGGAACCAGTAGTGTCTAGACAATTTTCCACTCGTTTTATATTTCGATCGATTCCGGAGAAATTACGCAACACGTGATACAGAGGTACATATAACATGTCAAGCATATTGGTGTCCAGAAAGGAGAACGACAATATAATTGGGAGAACTTGGATATGACAATATCAATACCAGGCCAGATACCGACCCTCTAACTCAGTAGAAACTGGAACTGATTCCATTGGAAATGGAAGAAGTGTAATGGTAGTAAGAAGTTGAATCAGAGTGCGCAGCACTGCAACCTTTGAGAGTGTAAGGATAACCTTTAGCCAGTATCCTTAAGAGAGGAAAGTTTTATTCCAAGGGATTGAATGCTATAAACTGAAGAATAGACGAAGTGTAGTTTCAGATGCAGCCATAAACAAACTACCCTGATGTGGAATAGAGAAGTTTGAATTTCGAGGACGAAATTTCTTTAAGGGGGGTAGATTGTAACAACCCAACTTTAATTCGTCGAAGATTATTAATTAAAGATAATTAATTCAGACCGATGGGAACAATGGAAAGAAATGTCATATAATAAACACACTACTTTGCTAAGACCCTTGTTTTTGTAAAAGAATGGGCCTTGAACCAAGTGGGATCCACGACATGTTTCTATTTAAGCAAAACACTTGGAAGCAAACTATTCACTTTTGTTTCCACTTCCTGAAGTAATAAGCCAAGGAAAATGTCTTTCCTCTTTCTCTTTCCCTTGGCCGTATCACACTCACCCTTTTTCTCCAATCTTTGACTTTCTTCTTCACCAAATCAGCAAACATAAACATCTTAATCACATCCTAGAGTAAGAGGCAGCTGCTCAGAAACTCCAAACTACACTCACAACATCACCTCCATCACTAACCTCTTGCAATTTCTCAACTCCAAATTTATGCATGTGTGAGATGCAAACAAAGGTTCAAGTTTTGGGGTGCTAAGGAGTTAAAGAACCATGAATTTATGAGTGAGATTATGGTTCAGAAACCTTAAGGTAAGAATGAGAAACTCTATGCCCTTTTATAATTTCTCTTAAACCCTTTTTCTATCAATTGAATACTCATTCCCAATCAATCACTTGTATTTCGTGTTGCATGTGTGTCTATTCCATGGAAATATGAGTTTTGAGGCGATTGGAAGGTTTGGGTAACTTGGAGAAATGAAAAATTGGAAGAATTGCAGAACCTTGCTCTTTATCTCTGTCACGCTCGCCTAGCGAGCATGTACTCGCCGCAGCGAGTTTCGCAGCTCCTGCTGCATGTGCTTTTATTTCATGTAGCCGTTTCCAAACCTTGGGTAAGTCATTCTTAACCTTTCTTTGAACCTTCTCAGAATCAGTGAGGACAACTCAATTTTCCTAACCTTATCAAGCTTTCAAACACTCATGAATCTATTTCTTCTTTTCTTCTCTCATGAGCAAAATGTGGGGTATCAAGTGAGTTCTGGTGCAAAGAGTCTGTAGCTGTTGCTGAGCACTGGTGGCAGTATAAAGCTTCGTATCAGGTGGATTCTTTAGGCTAGTTTAGTTAGATTTCCCTTAAATCAAAACTTGCATGATAACTTAGGAATATTAGGAATTGTTGTGTGAGAGGAATTAATCCCAAATTCCACTCCATTCTGTTTTTATATTATGTAAATTATGTTTCTGCACTGGTTAAATGAGGATTGTAGGTGTGTTACTTGAAATATTACGATTTCTGTAAAACAGGGTAAGTTCTGCATGAACTCGCCACAGCGAGTAGCTGGCGAGCATTCATGGCGAGCTGGGCTCTGAGCTGATGAAACTCGCCATGGCGAGCTTCTGCTCGCCACAGCGAGTTGATTTAGGTCAGGACCTATAATCTCGCCATGGCGAGCTGGTGACTCGCCGTAGCGAGCTTGTACAGAATTAACCTATATTTTCCATTTTCTAAATAAAGTTTCCAACACTCGTTTTATATCCTCGTTATGATCAGATAGTTTGCAGTAATATAATTAATATAATGTCGAACAGAATGTTAATCACAGATAATTGATAGGGCATAACTTAGATTATTATTAGGATTGTATGCTCCCCGGGTTTTGGGAATTTATGGTAGTAATAACTAAATTAGTTTCAGTCAATTATGAGCGATTTTGTGATATCGCGTTATGGACTCCCAATGGGACAATCCATTAGGATAAGTTATTGTGAGCTGCATGCCGTGACCGAATCGGTTGACGGATATGGCAGGCCTCTGAGACATGCTCACCTCAGAGTGTCCTTGAGTTTAAAATGAATAAGAGTTTTTATCTGTGTTACACCTTGAATTCAGTATTATGTTATGATTATGTTTATATGTTAGAACTTATGACTGTTTAGGACTCCCCGGTGTAGTCACCATTAGGAGGGTAGTAGGACTCACTGAGGCTTAGTAGTCTCACCCCACTCCAAACCAAATTTTTTAGGTAAACAGGATATTCGGAGCAAGGACCAGGTAGGAGGCTGACAGTTGGAGCTGAGCTTGGATTGTCTGCCTTGAAGATCTTATTTTCTTCGTCTTGCTATATGTTTAATATCGTGTTTACTCAGAATACTAGTAACTTCCGTTGTATCTTATCCATTATTTATTTTGTATCTGAAACAATGTTGTATTTTGTTTATTCTCAATCAGAGAATTATTTGTACTCAGATCCTTTTATGTATGTCTCGACTAAATATTCTAGGTAATTTAGTTGGGGCGTTATAAATAGATTTATTAAAAGTAAAAGATTTAGAGCTAGAAGTTAAATACTTAGAATTAAAAGGAAAACAGATTATAAATAATGAAGTTGGAACTTCGAATATTAGGCAAGATATAGATGATGATCCTCCCTATATTGCCACCTTAAATAGAATGATTACACATAAATGGCTTTGTCCAATCACTTTGCTTATTAAAGATCAACGATTTGATCTAATAGCATTAATAGATTCTGGTGCAGACATGAACTGTATTCAAGAAGGATTAATACCTACAAAATTTTATGAAAAAACTTTACAAGGGTTAAGTGGTGCAGGAGGTCATAAATTACAAGTTCAATACAAATTAACAGATGCTAAGATCTGTAAAGATCATGTTTGTTATAAAACTCATTTTTTATTAGTAAAAAATATACATCAACATATTATTTTAGGTACACCTTTCCTTTCATTATTATACCCTTTTTCAGTTTCACATGAGGCTATCACTTCAACCGCCCTGGGAAGGGAAGTTATATTTCGATTTTTCGAAGCACCCAGAATTAAAGATTTAAATACTGTTCAAAACCTTTCTACATCTACAATTAATTTAATTTCTCAAAAGAAAAAACATATTAATATGCTAAATAAAGAAATTCAATACAAAAGGATAGAAAGCCAATTAGAATCAAAAAATATAAAAGACAAAATTATTCTACTACAACAACGTTTCGAAAAAGAAATATGCTCAGAACATCCCAATGCCTTTTGGGATAGGAAGAAACATATTGTATCATTACCTTATGAACCTAACTTTAATGAAAGGTCTATACCCACAAAGGCAAGACCAATTCAAATGAATCATCAATATTTAGAATATTGTAAAAAAGAAATTAAAGATTATTTAGATAAAAAATTAATTAGGCCAAGTAAATCTCCTTGGAGTTGTACAGGATTTTATGTCAATAATCCAGGAGAATTAGAAAGAGGTGCTCCAAGATTAGTTATCAATTATAAACCTTTAAATAAAGTGCTTCAATGGATTAGATATCCCATCCCTAATAAAAAGGATTTAATAGGACGATTATCTAATTCAATTATATTTTCTAAATTTGATTTAAAGTCAGGATATTATCAAATTCAGCTAGAAGAAAAGGATAAATATAAAACTGCTTTTGTAGTTCCCTTTGGTCATTATGAGTGGAATGTAATGCCCCTAGGATTAAAAAATGCTCCTAGTGAATTCCAGCACATTATGAATGATATATTAAATGATTATCAAGAATTTTCTATTGTCTACTTAGATGACATATTAGTATTTTCCAAATCCCTAAATGAACATTTTGATCACTTAGAGAAATTCTTTGAAATCATTAAAAACAATGGATTAGTGTTATCAGCCAGAAAAATGAAATTATTCCAAGTTAATGTAAGATTTTTAGGATTTAATATATATCAAGGAACCATTACTCCCATTAGTAGAGCTATAGAATTTGGAGATAAATTCCCAGATGAATTAAAAGATAAAACTCAATTACAAAGGTTCTTAGGATGTGTAAATTATGTAGCTGACTTTATTCCCAACATTAGGATCATTTGTTTACCCTTGTTCAAGAGACTTAAGAAAAATCCTCCCCCATGGGATGAATCCATGAGTCAAAGCATTAGACAAATTAAGCAACTAATTAAAAGGCTACCCTGCTTAGGAATCCCAGATCCCCAAGCTTTTCTTATAGTAGAAACTGATTCCTCTGATGTAGGATTTGGAGGAATATTAAAACAAAGATTACCAGAGTCATCTATAGAACAAGTTGTTAGATATTATTCTGGAACCTGGAATCCGGCACAACTAAATTACAGTACTATTAAAAAAGAAGTTTTAGCTATTGTTTTATGTATTACTAAATTTCAAGATGATTTATTTTCAAAGAAATTTCTATTAAGATCTGATTGTAAGGCTGCAAAAGAAGTTTTACAAAAAGATGTTAAAAACTTAGTTTCCAAACATATTTTTGCCAGATGGCAAGCTTTATTATCATGTTTTGATTTTGATATAGAACATATTAAAGGAGAAAAGAATTCTCTACCAGATTTTCTTACCAGAGAATTTTTACAGGGAAAAGGTAAAAATGAGCAAAAAAGATAATTATGGCCCTCCTCTCGAGGAGTCATCAAAAAGAGTCAGTACAGCAAAACAGGTATTACAAAACCCAGCTTCGCCTACTCCCCTACAGAACAAATTTACTCCATTAACCCCTTTAGCCTTACCAGCTTTTTACCCATCCTCATCATCTTACTCACCTAGAGCCATTAGACCATCATTAAACTCCAAATTAGTTTCTCCATTAACCTTTGCATTAAATACTCCATCATCATTAAATAACCCACCAAAACCCCTTGAAAAATTACCTTTTTATACCCCTCCAGATTCATTATCTTGTCCCTTCATAGAAAAAGATTATAAAAGGATTCTTTTCCTGGTTGAACCAGAATATAATTCGGAAGGCTCATTACTACAGATTACCTCAAAAATTTTCCCTACAGGATTCCATTACTTACCCTCCAGTCCAGAAAAGACCAGGTTATTTTATGAGTTTATTTTAGTGGATACTGAATCCATTGATATAACTCACACTTTTGATAAGAATGACAAAAACAAAATTATTTTCTCTAAATTTAAAATTCTAAAGATATTATCCCCTTCAGACTGGAAGGCTCATCCTTCTAATACAAAAAGTTTCTCTAGGCGGTTCTCGCCTCAGCAATATTCCTATTTCGATTATATGGATGCCTGGAACAATATGTTGTATTATCAACCCTTTGACCATTCTTGGTTTATTTGGTTTAAAAAAGATTTCCCTCTTAAATTCCCTTTTTGGTTCATTAAATGGTTTCATGAATGGGGACCAGAAGTTAGCATTTACCCAGACTTTGCAGCTCAAGCCTTTGAGAATTTTAGCAAAGAAATTAAGTTTCCAGATCATTTAAAAATTTTAATCTTCCATGCTTCATTTGGAATTTCTTGGATTACTTCCTGGACATTTAGAAAAGAATTATCAGTACCAGATAGTAATATTTTTTGGATTATCAGATGCAATAAAGTCAAATGGTGGAATAAGTTTAATCCAGATCTTATTAAAAACCAAGTTCTACAAAACTGGTTTATTAAACATCCCAAATATCTCATTAAAGGATTAGATGCTGAAAAAGAAAGTGAGTTCCTGGCCGAAAAATCAAAATTTTTGGCTGATTTATCATCTTCTTCCAACAAAAAAGAATTATTGAAGAAATTACAAGCTGCCATTTCAGAATCAGATATTAACAACGATGATGATTCTGTTGGATCATCTCAAAGTTCAGCCCCCAATAATGGAGATGACTGTTTTGGATTAATAGATCTTCAAGATTAAGCAATTATTTCAGCAGACAGCATTATTAGAATTATGGCCGACAAGATTATTTTGGAATCTTTACTTTAGTTAAAGTTAGTATCATGACAAGCAATATAATTGTCTACTTTTGTCCATTATGTAAAGTTGGCTTTATTAAGATGTAATCATTTAAGTATAACTGACAGCTGTCAGTATCTTTTAGTCTAGGAGCTTCCTTCTCATCTATAAAAGGAAGAGTAGTTTTTGTTTAAGATCATCGAAAAATTCTCAAAGAAGAAGAATCTGAAGAATTCTCGAGATCTTTGTAAGTGTTTCCAAAATAAATAAAATGTTTTCACAATATAATCTCTTCTTTCATATATTAACTTTTCAAGTTATATTTCTATTAACTACTAAATTAGATTTATTTCTTGATGACCTTCCATTATTCCCTCATCATATTTTATGGATTATGTTTTGTTTTTATGAATTTATCATCATTAATGATCCAGCTAAAAGTAATATGCTTTTATACAAATACTAAATTATGTTGGTAGTCTTCAAATTTAACTTTATTATTTATAAATTTAACTTTATTATTTAAATACTTTATTATTTTAAAATTTTACTTAATTTATAAAAATTTTAAATCATTAACTTCAACCGAAATATAACCTTCAATTGAAACTTGGGTTAATAGTGTTTCAGTTGAACCATAGTAGAGGCAGTACTAGAGTGGGATTGAGGGTGGCCACGACTCTCCCCCACCCCAAATTTTTTTAGTCAAATTATGTTGGATTAACGGCGCAGCTTGTTTCCCGTTTGTCTTTCACTCATGTGTAATTATTTTGTGTATATATAAATATCAAAATTATTAAAAAATAAATAAATCATGTTTGATTTTTAAATTTCAATTTATTTTTTAAAATTTTTAAGTCAAATTATACTTTATTTTTAAATTTTACTTTATTTATATAATTTTGAAGTCATTAACTTCAACAAAAGTATCACCCTTAGTCAAAAACTAGGTTTAATATTGCTTTAGTTAAACCAAAATATATTCTTCCCTCAAATACTAGAGTTAATAGTGCTTCAATTGAACCGATGCATGATCTTAAGTCAAATTATACTTTATTTTTAAATTTTATTTTATATAATTTTCTAGTCATAAAAATCATTCTCAAATGAAAATATGCTCTGATTTTTTATGGCCTTAATTTTTGGAAGCATACTCATAAAATTAAAATATACCATGATTTTTTTTTCATCTCCAGCCAAATCTTTCCAGAAAATCTACATTAGGTTCATTGTCAAACACGAGATAGTTTTTATTTTTTCAATAAAATTTATTTTCTTATGTTATTTTTTCTTTTGAAGATTGTCTATATCTTTTTTCATTTTATATTATTTAGAACGTTGTCTACGTTTTTTCAATTGTCAATGAGATTGATTTCTTTAAGTTTATTTGAGTATGAAAATACGATAAATGTTTAAGCTCGGTACTTTATGGAAAGTTTAAAATTTGTATTATAAAAAAATAGTATGAATTATAAAAAATCAAAATTATATTAATTTACTTCAGTTTTCCCATGTATTTCATCAGCCATATCTAATCTAATGAAAGTGTGATGGACATAAAATGTGGAAAAACTCTCATAATCAAAATTCAAATTTTAATTAGACAATGTACATTTTTAATAATGGGGTGAGAAGTGTTACTCGTCCCATTATATAGCACCGAGAGACTCTCTCTCTCTCTCTCTCTCTCTGTCTCTCGTCTCCGTTGCAGGACTCTAGGAAAAAATATGAAATATAGAAATAAGGATAACTCCCGTAGTTGAAATTCAAATTATAATTTGTCAATGTGTATTTTTAATAGTAGGGATAGAATAACTCACTGTTTCTCATTCTCCAATACTGAGAGATTTTTCTCTCTCGCTCTCTCTCAAAATCTTCTATTTTGTTTTTGTCCCTAATGAACATAATTTTTTCTTCAAAATAAAATAAAATGTTTTTACGTAAAATGAAAAAATAATCTAAAGTAAAATGTTTCAACCAGAGCATATCTATCAGTCAAAGACTATGGTTAATAGGGCTTCAATTGAACCGAAGTATAATCTTAAGTCAAATTTAACTTTATTTTTATAGTTTTTAAGTGATTTATATCTTCAACCGAAGTATATCTATCAGTAAAAAACTGGGTTAATATAGTTCATCGGTTAAATTGGAGAATAAATCACTAGGGTTAATAATGCTTCAGTTTAATTTGAGTATAATCTTCAGTCAAATATCAAGATTAATAGTGTTTCAGTTGAACCAAATGATAATCTTCCCGTCAAATACTAGGGTTAGGTGCTTCAGTTGAACTAGAGTAAAATCTTAAGTCAAATTATATTTTATTTTTAAATTTTACTTTATTTATAAGAAATTGAAATCAATAACTTTAATCGGAGTATAACCCTTAGTTAAATACAAGGGATAATAGTATTTATGTTAATAAATAATATAGAGTGCAACACTTTGTGAAAATTGTTCACAGCCAAGTGGTTAATTGATTTATCCAAGGTGGAAAGGTCCTGGGTACGAAACCTTGAAGAAAAGTTTTTTTATTTTCTTTTGCTGTAGTTATTAAATCAAAAAATGTTGCATAAAGGATTCGAATTTCGAACCCCCGGCCTGGCCGTAATGAATAAAGACTTGAACCGCTCGGACGCTTGCACATATATTGATGTTGTATGCGGTTTGTCATATATATAAAACATAGTATTGGTTGAAATATTTAACACCATCTTCAACCTCCAGCCGGGTCACTCCGACCCGGTTTCAGACCCAGGTTTCAAGCTTTAAATCTGACGGTTTCAAGTCGATTTAAACGTCAAGAATAACAATTAATTACCCAAAAACATAACAACAACCAATTTTAATTTTGATTCAAATGGTCTTAAACAAAAAACCTAAAATCATATTTTTCAAAAACTTGAAAACAGTTACCCAAACATCAAAAAACTTGTTGCATTTGATTTGTTTATGAAGTGGTATGTTCGTTCTTATTTAGCAACATTTAAATCCAGATCTATTAAGTTATAATGAACTCAGATCTATTATTTTTGTAATATTTTTTTAGGCTTAAATATCATTTCGGTCCCTGTATGTTCCCAAATTTTTGGTTTTAGTCCCTGTAAGTTTTTTTGTTTTAAATTAGTCCCTCAATGTCTTAATTTTTTTCGTTTTAGTCCCTGCCGTCCAATTCCGTTCAAAAAACGCTGAGTTGGCAAACGGTGGTACAAGTGGACTATGTGTGTTGGCTTTCAGATGCTGAATCACACTTACTTCCAAACAGTAAACAAAAAAAAAGTTTTTGGTTTTAATCCCCATCAATTAGGGTTTGAAATAGAAAGTAATCAAACAAAAACTTCAAACTTCAAACGCAACATAGAGAAGACAGAAATCAAGAGACATAACGACGGCGACGACCAAACGGCGGTGAACAAACAACCAAGTCATCACCATCTTCACCAAACGATTCAGAAATCACATCATTTTCACGAACCCGACCCGACAAAGAATCAGTGAGAGAAAGGGTTTGTGTGACGAACCGACGGCGAGGATTAAAGGTTGAAGCTCATCAACGATCAAGATTTCTTTGTGGGAACCAGACACGAATCACTGCTTTTAAGGTAAAGTAGGTTCCTTTCTTTGTCATTTTATGGTTGTTGAGAAGTAAATGAAGTGTATTTAATTGATTCCTTTCATTGTTTCTGTCCACACACGTGGATTTTGGGGACCATTTTACATGTGGGTTAACTGTATAACACTGAATATTCAACTGCATCTTTTTTATTCCTTCTTTGTGTAGACAAAAAATGCAGTAGTAAACAATTAGGTTTAATTGGTAATTACTATTTGGTAGGGTTTAAACAAATAGGTGATTGACAACTGTTAAAATTATGCATTAATTGACAGGGATGAGTTTCAAAGTGAAATTTCACTATGGGGGTCAATTTGTTAGTGACTATTTGGTGTATTACCAAGGGGGTCAGGAATATGACAAAGATGATAATGATCCTGACAGATGGAGTTTGTTTGAAATTAAGGGTATATTGAAAGAGGACTGTCATGTTGAAGGCAAATATAGGATATGGTGGTATAGGAATTCTGATGATAGGTACATAAGTATAGTTGATGACAATGATGCATATGAAGTGGTTAAGTATGCATCTGAAATGAACACTCAAGTAGAAATATTTGTGGACCATTCCTGCAAAGGCATAGCTGCCTCTAACCCAATCCCTATCCCTGATCATATTCCTGCCCCTAACCAATCAACTAGGCATGCAAATGTTGATGACACAACTGTTAATGATGGAAATGATGATGAAGGAGGTGGTGAACATGACAATGATGATAGTAGTTATTATGGAAGTGATAGTAGTGAAGATGAAGCTGCTGGTATACACTTTGATGACAGTGAGGATGAGAGAGCTCTTGGTTTGGATGATGGTTTTGGTATAGAGTTAGAGGAACAACCTATTCCTCTACAAATATGTGATGTGGGTTGTTCAAAAAAAAAGAGGAGAAAAACTGTTGCAAATAGGAACACACCAAAGAAATCCAATGTGAGTGACAATAATGAAGATCTAGGTGTGGATGATGATATTGTCATGGAACAAAAATATGATAGTGAAGAGCTTAATAGTAGTGACCCTGATGTTTCAGATGGTGAGAAGGCACCAAAGTATGACAAGTTTAGGATGGAGGAGTTACACAAAGATTATGAATTTAAAGTGGGGCTTGAGTTTGCATCACTTCAGGAATTTAAGACTGCAATTAGAGACTGGACAATAATGAACCAAAGACAAAACAAATATTTGAAAAATGACAAAGTAAGGGTAAGGATAGGTTGCAGGGGCAATTGTGGTTTTTTGGCTTTTGCAAGTAAAGTAGGCAATAAACAAACATATAGACTAAAGACATACTCTGGTCCACACACGTGTCCTAGGGTTACAAACAACAAAACTGCTAACTCTAAATGGATTTCTAAGACTGTGGCAAAAAGGATGGCAACTAGTGATAATGTGAAGCTTCGTGAGATTGTGCATGAGATCAGATCCACTTACTCTGTGGGGATAACAATGAATAGGGAATGGAGGGGAAAAAAAATTGCAAAGGAAATTGTTGATGGTGATGCTGCAAAACAGTATAGTTTGTTGTGGAGATACTCTGAAGAATTGAGGAGGGTTAACGAAGGAAACACTTGTAAGATCAATGTTAACAGGATTGGATCTACAATTGTGCCAAGGTTTGGTAGTTTTTATTTTTCCCTTGATGGCATTAAGAAAGGGTTTGTAACAGCATGTAGACCCTTTATAGGAGTTGATGGATGCCATTTGAAGACTAAATATGGAGGAACACTGCTAATTGCTGTTGGAAGGGACCCAAACGATCAATATTTTCCCTTAGCTTTTGGTGTTTGTGAAATTGAAACAAAAGAGACTTGGAGGTGGTTTCTGACTTTACTGATGGAGGACATAGGTCAGGAGAAGAGATGGGTTTTTATATCTGACCAACAAAAGGTATGAATATGTTGATTCTTTAATTGTAATTATAATTAGTGGTATTTTTTATTTGTTTGACTTATTAGATTTTTATGATTTGTTTGATTTATATGCAGGGATTGATGCAAGTATTTGAAGAAATGTTTGAAAGGCTTGAGCACAGGCTTTGTCTGAGGCATTTATATGTCAATTTCAAAAAAAAGTTTGGTGGAGGCACACGTATTAGAGACCTCATGATGGGTGCTGCAAAGGCAACATATTTCCAAGCTTGGGAGGCTAAGATGGCAGAATTGAAAGCCATTAACCCAAAGGCTTGGGAGTGGCTGGTGAAAAACCCAAGAGACTTATGGTGTAAGCATGCTTTTTCATTCTTTCCTAAGTGTGATGTACTTATGAATAATTTGTCTGAGGCTTTTAATGCTACAATTTTAGTAGCTAGGGATAAACCAATATTAACCATGTGTGAATGGATAAGGAAATATTTGATGAATAGGAATGCAACTTTAAGACAAAAGGTTCTTAAGTGGGATCAAAAAATCTGTCCAAAACCAAAGTTTAGGTTAGACAAGGAAATTGAACTATGTGGTAATTGGGAGCCACACTGGTCTGGGGATGAAATATTTCAGGTTGAACATATACACAACCATTCTAGCTTTATTGTTGACATATCAAAAAGGACTTGTAGTTGTAATTTTTGGGACTTAATTGGAATCCCTTGTAGACATGCAGTAGCTGCATTAACGTATAGGTCACAAGATCCTGCTGATTTTGTAGATGACTATTACTCCATAGAAACATACAAGAGATGTTATAGTTTTGCTGTTAGTCCTATAAATGGCCAAGACATGTTGAAACTGAGGAAATATTACCTCCATCATACAAAAAAGGGCCTGGAAGGCCTAAGAAGTTAAGGAGGAGGGACCCTGTTGAGGATGTTGACAAAAGGAGGACAAAATCAACTTATCAATGCACAAGATGTGGTGGTGAAGGTCATAAGGTTACTTCTTGCACATCTCTTGAGGTTGACCCAGAGGCTCAAAAGAGAAAGGTAACTTTTTTTCCTGATTTAGTTTGTGAGTTTATGTAAATTGTAGTTTGTGACTATATGGGACTGATGTGTTGTAAATCTGTAATTCATCTAGAGAAAACCAAAGAAAAGTGCTCAAAATGCTCCAAGTGCTACTGCTGCACCTCAAGAAGCTGCAAATGCAACTTCTGCATCTCAACAAGTTCCAAATGCTACTGCTGCATCTCAACAAGCTGTAAATGCAAATTCTGCACCTGAACAAGCTCCAAGTGTTGTTGCTGCACCTCAAGAAGCTACAAATGCAACTTCTGCATCTCAACAAGTTCCAAATGCTACTGCTGCATGTCAAGAAGCTTCAAATGCAACTCAAGCACCTCAACAAGCTCCATTTGATGATGATGATGCACATTTTGAGATGCTTGCTGCAGAACTTGCTGCTGCATTTGAAGCAACTCAACCTCAACCAACTGTTTTAACTCAAGATGCCAATGCTCCTGCCACAACTATTGTGACTAACAATGGTGTTAGTGCTTCTACATCATCTATTAAGGTTAGGCATACTTATGAAACTGTTTAGTTTAATTAACTTTAACTCACAAGTTTAGACATATAATTAAGACATGATTTATTGTATTTTTAGAGAAAGCATCAAGCAATTGAAAAAAAGGTTGGAATTGTTGCTAGTGCATCTGCTACAGGGACTGAAACTGGTGTTAGTCTTTCTAAATTAGTTAAACCAGTTAAGATTTATAATTTCCGAGTTATAATTAACCTACTGCTTCTCTTATTAAGTGTTTTAATTAAGCAACTATAATTAACCTACTCCTTCTCTTATTGCAGAAAAAGAAAGGGAAAAATAAGGATGACACTGAAGCTACATTAGTTAAACTAGTTAAGTTTTATGATTATGTCAATTGATTGATATTTATCTCCAAACACGTTAAATATGATTCTGATTTTGTTATGTTAATGATTTTGACTGGTCTAATTCTGATTTAACAGTTATCATGTTAAATCTAATATGATTCTGATTTTGACTGATGTAATGTAAATCCACAATTCAATCTTAACCTGCCACTGCATTATGTCTGTTATGTGTGTTATGTTAATCTCAGTCTGTTGAAGTCATTTTCTACATTTTAATCTCTGCCACTACTCTTACATTTATTATGTCTGTTATGTCAATCTCAGCCTGTTGAAATTATTGTTGCTGCTGTTTCTGATACTATTGCACATATTCAAAGCACTGTCACTGCACCTATTCAAGCAGAACATGTGATGAAGAAAGCTAAGACTACACATCCAACAAGCTTCACACAACCTACAACAAAAGCTACTCAACCTTCGAAGCCTGGATCATCACAACCACAAATGAAGAAAAACTCGCCAAAAGCACTTAAGAAGCTTGATTTCACCAAGTTGAGAAGGAGTGGTAGAACTTGTTATTTTGGGCCACAACCAAAGCTTGGTGCACCAGGGACAATTCCAGATAAGCCAATTGCACTTGATGAGGATGCAGATGGAGATTGTGATTTAACCCAAGAGTTGAATGATCCTAAAGTTGGGAAATGTTTAACCAAATTAAGAAATCTAAAGTGATTGTAATTTGTAGTGATTATGTAATATTCAAGCACATTAATATGTTTGTCTTTGTTGAACAATTGAACCATTGTCAACTCATTTTGATTGTACTAATTAGTGCTTATCTTGACTAAACATTATAGCACTTAGGATGCTTATTTTGTAATTAGTGCTTGTCTTAACAAAACAATATAGCACTTAGGATGCGTATTTTGTAATTAGTGTTTGTCTTGACAAAACAATATAGCACTTAGGAAGCTTAGCACACTGTGATGCTTAGTGCCTATTTTGATTGTACTAAATGAAGTACATTTATGTTCTAAGTTGATTGTCCAGATTATCTTCTATTTTTATTGTACTGATATGTTAATTTAGGCACTGATATGGCACTGTAATTTGTGCACTGATATGCACCAAAACTTTTTGAACTGATATGCACATAAATTTTGGCACTGCTAAATTGCCACTGATATGGTAACTTTGGCATGTTCTAATATGCTAGTTTTTGCATACTTTTGGTACTAAATTGGCACAAATGCACATTAAATTTTGGCACTTATATGCACTTCTAAATTCTGTCAATCCATAAACATGGTACATACATCAAGTAACACAAACACAATCAATCTATTTCATCTCAAACTAACATTTTCCATTCATTTTCAGATCATTACATCATTTGTTACAATGGATTCAAACTGCTCAAAATAAATCTAAACCTACTACTTCATCATATTACATCAATGTTACAATGGATTCAATGTAACTACTGTCACTTTCTTCTTCTCCTTCACATATTTAGTCTTAATTTTAACACAAAATACCATCAACATATTTCATTAATCAAGCAACAACCTTAAAATATGCAAAGAACATAATCCAAGATGCAAACACCACAATCTTATAGAACTTGAATGTCTTCCTTTCATTATACAACTTCACAAGGCTGTTAATAATAGTAGTGATGTCATTTCATTATTCATCTTCTCCATTTTTTTTGCATTCAAGGCTGTTAATAATAGTAGTGATGTCCTTCACAAGTTCTGAACAGTTGCAATCACAAGCAATTTTCCCACCCAATGTTGCTTTATCATTGGAATTCATCCCATATGAACAACCCACAACTCACAACCTACATATCAATTCAAATGAACAATAACCAAACAGATTCCAACCATTAATTGAAAATGAAATCAAAAGAAAGATTATGGACTCAAACTTACCCCCATTAATTGAAAACGAAATCTGAATTTGAGATAAAATGTTTCATTGGTTTCTTGCAACCACAACGTGGAATTTCGAATGGCACTGCATTGGCAACAGAGGAAGATGATGACATGATTGCAGAAAAAAAGAGGTGAGAATTTGAGAAGATGAAGATGAACAAGGTGAGAAGAGAAAGATGAGAAATTGGGAATTTAGGGATTCAAATGTTGTAAATGAGTATTTTTGATTTCAGTCCTTCATTTATGAGTAGATCACTTCATTTGCCAACACATATACGCCACTTGTCACTCCGTTTGCCACATCAGCGTTTTTGAAACAGAAATGGACGGCAGGGACTAAAACGAAAAAACTTAACACATTGAGGGACTAATTTAAAACAATAAAACATACAGGGACTGAAACCAAAAAAACGGGAACATACAGGGACTGAAATGATATTTAAGCCTTTTTTTTATGATTGTACTTGATGATTCATCCATCTACACCATGAACTTTCTTTAATAAATCAGATTCAATCAATCAATCAATCAAAAGGAGGATAAAGAAATATGTTTTTGATTTATTTTTTGAATCGAGATTGATGAGATTAAGATGGAAGAAGAGTTTTTTTTTTTCAAAAAAAAAAAGGAATGAAAGAAGCTTTTTTTTGGTGCAAATGAAAGAAGCCATTGTTTGAACTGAAGAATGATATTTTTTTTGACAGTAAGAAGAATGATGTTGTTGTGAATTGTGATGTTGTTTTAATTTTAATTTATTTTCACAATAACAATTAAAACTAAAAACAATTTAACTATTGTGGTAATTTTGTAACTTTTAATATGTTAAGGACTTAGTTGAAATATTAAAAGATGTAAAGGTCTATGGTAAGTATCATATATGTGGTTTGTACTATATCATTCAAAGCTAGTCAAAACTAGTCAAAATTAGTCAATACTGCATTCTCATTGGCCAGATTTGGAATGTATCACTACATTTTTACTAAGGGATGTACCATAGAATTTGCCTTATTTTATTCCTTTGTTGGGATTATTATATTATATATATGCTACATATTGCATATAATGGTGAATTGAAAATTTTAAGCACCACTTGAAGGCAATAGCACAATAGTTTCATATATCTTCACGTGGCATGGAATAATTGCCAGCTTGTTGTGATGCATATACTGATATACATACAGTACCAGCCGATTTTATTGGCAAAGATTGGTCTTGAAAACTATATATCATCACATGAGTCATTGATTGTGACTTTCCAAGGGCAATACGTTTGTACACTTGCACTGCACTTATACACCCACAAAAAATGTAGAACAAATTTTGATAGTACCGTGGCTGAACAAATTACACTAATTTTTCAATACCCTAGTGTACTAAATATCCCACTACTATTTAAAAACAATATATATATATATATATATATATATATGATGTATCATATGAGAATGATATCTTTATATGAGAATGTGAGAATGAATTTTTAGCCTTTGGATCAAAATTAATGGCTTAGATTAAACTGTCCAACAAAAATTTAAGGTGTGCCTCTCCTATATATGAAAAAGTAAATGATGAACAGACGAAATTTTTCTTACATTTTGGTGATGAATACATTTTCATACCTCTCAATTATGAAAAGGCTATAATATAAGTAATAGGATGTTTAAAGAAATGTTTCTATATATTTATTTTTATAAATAAAATAAATATTGATACACTATACATAGATGTAAATCTCTATTTATATATATTACGGGATTCTCAAGGAACTTCTCATTGCATTTTAAGAAAATAATCTTATGTGTCATTATTATAGACTTTCTACTTATGCGGAGCTTTTAACACGATATATGTGGTTCGAATCTCATTGACAACAATAATTAAATTTTTATAATATTATATGGAATTTTACCTTCTTTTTTTTGTTTTTAGAGAAAACTACTTTATTATTAGTATAAGGTCTTGTTCGAATCTCATTGACAACGATAATCTAATTTTTATAATATTTTAATTTTATGGAAAATTATTATCTTTTTTTGTAAAAAAAAACAACCTTATTTTTTTATAATAAAAACTACCTTATTAGTTATTATTACTTCAATAAAAAATCAAAAGTTTATATTTTTATTAACCAAAAGAATTTTTTTTTGTCACTTTTTTTTGAAGAATCACTCAATTAGAGCTTCTCTAATATTTTTTTTTTTTTTGTAGAAGCTTTAATCTTTATTATATACATTACAAGATTCTCACGGACGTACA
Source organism: Trifolium repens (assembly GCA_030408175.1). Lineage (NCBI taxonomy): Eukaryota > Viridiplantae > Streptophyta > Magnoliopsida > Fabales > Fabaceae > Trifolium > Trifolium repens. The sequence goes on along the minus strand of CP125844.1, from coordinate 24,328,771 downwards.
TTCTCAATATAAATTGTTTATGTGGAGAGACTAATCCTCTCGAGGTATCTGAGATCCATTTAAAGGGTTGACCTCTCTCAAGAAATGTTTCTCCATACGCACCGGTCAGAGATCGAACTCATGACCAAATGATTAAGGGGTCCAAGTATCTACCACTTGTACTACACTATATTGGTACATTTTTAATATTTTAATTTTGTAAATGAAAGAAAAATTATATTTAGATTACTATGAAACAAATTGAAATAAGAAAGTACACTATTTTTTCATGGAGAAGATCACTTGAAATCTTGAACCCAAAAAATAGCTTATGACATATCTGTACACTTATATTTAAATTTACATAAAAACATTTTATTTTATTTTGAAGAAAAAATTACGTTCATTAGAGACAAAAATAAAATAGAAGATTTTGAGAGAGAGAGAGAGAGAGAGACTCAGTGTTGGAGACTGAGACGCGGTGAGTACTTTTTACCCACTATTAAAAATACACATTGACGAATTAAAATTTGAATTCCAACTGCGGGAGCTATTCTTATTTTAATATTTCATATCTCATCATGGAGAAAACTTATTCAAAATGTTATCTAGCATGAAGAAACGTGATCCCCATGATGAAAAGTGTATGTAGATCATAGTTAGAACTAGACCCAAAAATTTAATTGATGTTCATTTAAAAAAATATAGAATTAACTATTTTTTGTTGATGAAGTCACTATAGAGTCATGTAATGGAAACGGGAGAGAGAGAAAGATAGAAATAGAGAGAGGGAGAGAGAGAGTGAGAGTAAAAATACACATTGACTAATTAAAATTTGAACTCCGACTACGGGGGTTATCCATATTTTCATATTTTATCACGGGAATAATTTATTCAAAATTTTATTTATCACGATGAAAAGTGATCTACGTGTTGAAAAGTTTATGTAGAAGATAGTGATAACTTAGTACAAATTTTTTATTGATATTCATTAAAAAAAAAAGAATTAGCAATTATTTTATTATTGATGGAGCCCCTATAGAGTCCTATAACAGAGATGGGAGAGAGAGAGAGAGAGAGAGAGAGAGAGAGAGAGAGAGAGAGAGAAATCAATACTCAAATAAACTGAAAGAAATCAATCTCACGGACAATTGAAAAAACATAAACAACCTTCTAAATAATATAAAATGAAAAAAGACAGACTACCTTCAACAGAAAAAATAACATATAAAATAAATATTATTGAAAAAAATAGAAATTATCTCGTGTTTGACAATGAACATAATGTAGATTTTCTATAATTAAACCATAGTTTCATTTGAGAATGGAGTTTATAATAATTTTATATTTATAGGATCACTACATAGTTTTGGAGATGAAGATGCGATAAAAAATCTATCTCATTGATAGTGTAAAATGGGAAGCAAAATAATACTCTTCAGCTCGCTTCTATTTTGAAACATCGTTGAATCTATATCATGCGAAACCTATCACAATTTTATTGTAGAATTTTAAATCAAATTACTCAAATAATATATCAAAATAAACACATAAATAATATTTTAAAAAAATAATCCCGTGCTGACATACTAGTATCATTTACAACTTCTCTTCTTACTATTATAACATTTTTTTTTTGGGTACATATTATAACATTTATTTACCCTTTAAAATCGATATGGTGTCGATAAGGTTGATAACAAAAGTGCTATTATAATTAAAGTGATTACTTGAGGGTAAATATCTTAATAATCCGCTGTTATTTTATTCCGGTTGTAGTATGAAGTAGTTTGCTATGATTTTTCGTCTTTGTATAGTGTTTGTTTTGATTTTTCGTCTTGGTACGTTTGTTTTGTGCAGATTTACATAATTTCTTCAATCAAAATTCAGTGCAAATTCAATGACTTTAGCGTCTTCAACGTTGCAGATTCAGAAACATAATTATTACGACATTTGAATTGTGTCATATCAATTATAATCTTTGTTATTAGACCGTTTCATACTATTAACTTAAATATAGTGAATTTATTCACATATTTATCATTTTTAATTTTTAACAAACTTAAATATATAATAATTTCAATCGATCTATTTTACAAATTCGAAGAATAGTTGAAGCCTATGATGCCCCGATACAGGACAGAATACCGATACAATACGATACAGATATGTCGATAGAGAAATTTTTAAAATTTCCAATCCGATACTGCCGCGATACGTTAATTAAAAATTAAATTTAAAATTAAATATATAAATACACAATATATAAACATGACTAAAATCAATAATATTAATAATTAAAAGTAGAAAACATATCTATTATCCAATTTTTTAAGAATACTGAGTCGGATTCTTTTCTTACCCGTATTGATATAGAACAATGAGCCAAACCTTCTTCATAGAAAACATTCTTTATTTAGATCGGGAAAATCATACGGTTTTATGAAATCATGTGTTATTGTTCAAATCCACAGTCAATCCTCTTTCTAATATGAGCAGTTGATAATTGAATCCATCCAATTTTTCCCATGATTTTCATATGCGTAATAGTGTGAAAAGAAGGCCCAAATTCAAGTTGTTTAAAAATAGTTCTCAAATGTTATTTATACCAGCATTTTGGGGCATGCTCAAATGTTGTTTAACAACCTGTTATATAGTAGGACACCATAGTTTTTTTTTAAAGTAAAAAATTATATTGACAATGGAAAAACACAAGAAGTGCTAAATATATAAACAAACATCTACTCTCAAGGTCTGATACATGAGAAAATCTTAAGTTAATATTATCCCAAAACATAATGATCACCAATACATCTTAAACTATACATCTTAAGTTAAATATTATACAAAAAGGACATCATTAATACTATCCAAAAATACATCACAAGTATTATCCAAAAAATAGGTCATTATTTTGTAAAGTCAGGACCTTTTTGAAATATTTGTAAAGTCGGGGACCTATTTGAGATTGGTTTACAGAGTCACGGACTAATTTGGCGGTTTACTCAAAAAATAATCTTTGTATCGAACACGTATCATGTACTATTTCTTTATTTGAAAATAATGATTTAACTGATATTTTTCTGATACGCGTATCGGGACGTTTCAGACACATATCAGATATTATTTTTTTATTTCAAAATAATGATTTAACCAATACTTTTCCAATACGTATATTATCAAAAACGTATCAGAAAAGTATCGATATCGAATGCATATCAGCCCAAGATAAAGACAAAGGAAAAACTTTTTATTATTGGCATAAAGCATATCACACCCATCGAATACAAATCTACAATACAATACAAATCTATTTAAAGATATTAATGGCGGTTAACAATTCTCTCTCTTACTCAAACGACCCCACAAGTCCCTCTCTTGCATTTTCCCTTCCCCTTTTTCCTCTCTTTTCCCTTTCTCCCTTTTATTACATCACACCATACACCCCTTTCACTCAAAAAACCCACTCATTTCTCATTGTAGATGCTTGGGATCAAATGGGTAAGCTTCATTTTGCATTGGGTTTTGTTCTTTTGCTTCTCCTTGCAAATGTCTCAGCTGCACCACTACTAACCTCAGCTATTTCACCTGCAAGTAAGTGATTCATTCACTCACCCAATTTCCCTTTTCTTCATTTTTTTTTTGGATTTTTTTTACTTAAATTTTGTTTCTTTTTCAGAGATTGTTAATGGGTTTCTCTCAAATGCTGTGCCTGTTTTCACCAAATGGGTGTTCTCTCTCAAACCAACAGCCAAAAAAGGTATAGATCTATATCAATCTATGAAGCATTGACACCAAACACGACACTGATACCGACACGTAGACACGTCACTGGTAATAATTTAAGAGAATGGAACTGATTGAATGTAATCACGTGTATCAGTATCTTGTCAGACACCGGATACGCCTTTGAAGTATCGGTGCTACATAGATCACAATGCTATTTGCACATTTTTTTTAGTGTTTTACTATTTTTATTTTGGTTGTGATTGGAATTGGAATGTTGATTGGAAGCAATTGCTGGGAAGTCGATGATGAAGTTTGAGAGTGGATACAATGTGGAGACAGTGTTTGATGGAAGTAAGCTTGGAATTGAGCCATATGCAGTTGAGGTGTTGTCTAATGGGGAGCTTTTGATTCTGGATTCGGCTAATAGTAACATTTATAGGATTTCATCTTCGCTTTCTCTGTGTAAGTGTGCCAATGTGGTAGCTTAAGTTTATAATCTCACTCATTTGCTCCTATTAACTAGTACATTTTTTCAATAATAATTGTTGCTGTTGTTGTGAAATTAGTATAACCTTTTAGTCATTATAAGTTTGGTTTTGTAGTAGTACTTATAGGGAATTATTGTTCAGCTTCTTTGGTCTGATTTGAAAATATTACTAACTAGATTGTTGAAATTTTGATCCATATTCATTGTTTAGCATCGAGTGATGTGTGGAAATGAAATTGAACTTACTTTGACCTTTGAAAATATATTCAATTTTATTTGTAATTGCTGCAACTGCTAAACATGTTTTGTGATATTTTTTGCTTTGTAGAGACTAACAAGAAAGCATGGATGAAAAATGTCATTTCTTGTTCCTTATTCTCCCCTTTGGATTGTAGAATCGGAAACAATCAATTAAAGGAATATGACATTTAAGAGTTTGGTTAATGTCGTTATCATAAGTTTCAACGTGATATGTACAATGCATGATATTGCGTCACTCTAGTTGTAGTTTATGAGCTAATTACTTAACTGTCATGGATTTTGAACTCTGTGTCTATGACATCTTAATGTGATTTATATGCCCCACTTGAAACCATTGACATGTGTATATAATATATTTTCTTTACTTAAAAAAATAACATATGCATTACAAATGTGCAGATAGCAGACCAAAACTAGTGGCAGGATCCGCTGAAGGATATTCTGGGCATGTTGATGGAAAATTAAGAGAGGCTAGGATGAACCATCCAAAGGGGATTACTGTTGATGACCGAGGAAATATCTATGTTGCAGATATTATGAATATGGCTATTAGGAAAATTAGTGATTCAGGTTAATATTATGTTCTACTTTGATTAATCTATGGTTCTCTGCTCCTCTAGGGACCCTATTCATTATATTCATAGGATTCCTAAATGAGGACACTTAAACTCTGGTTAGAAATTCAATGCAACTTATAAATATTGTGAGTGGTGTGTTAGGCCAAAGTTATATTTGGGGTCTGTTTTGGATTGACTTATTTGAGCTCGTCGACTAAGACTGTTTGAGAGAGCTTATTATGGAAACAGGTTAAGAAATGTGTATAAGCTATTTTCAACTTATATGGAAACAGCTTAAGAAATGTGTATAAGCTATTTTCAACTTATTTGTATAAGCACTTTAGGATTGCTTCTAATTTATATGAAAATAGTTTAGCTTTATTTTATCTTTTGTTGTAGAAATAGCATAGACATAAGCACTTGTATGATAAGCGCTTATGCTATAAGCAACTAATTATGTTGTTTATCCAAGCATTGTTCTACTTCTAACATTAGAGTTTGAGTTCATACTTTGTATTGAATTAAGATATTTGTTTTCAGGGGTCACAACAATTGCTGGAGGAAAATTGGGCCGTGGAGGGGGCCATGTTGATGGACCTAGTGAAGAAGCTAAATTCTCTAATGACTTTGATGTGGTTTATGTTGGAAGTAGCTGTTCCCTGCTCGTCATTGACAGAGGAAACCAAGCGATCAGGGAGATCCAATTACGCTTTGATGACTGTGCTTATCAATACGAAAGTGGCTTTCCACTTGGTAAGCTGAACAGAATCAATTCAGAGTCTATCACTGGAGTTTTTATTAGTTACAAATTAAGAGTGTATATTCCTTCAATTTGCAGGAATTGCAATGCTTATTGGGGCTGGTTTCTTTGGTTATATGCTGGCATTACTGCAGCGTCGACTAAGTACAATTGTTGCATCTCAGGATGTAAGTCTTGTGTCTAGTCTGCATCTTTCTGCTGCATTATGTTAAATGAAATAAATATAGTCTATGTAGCACCGACACTTCAGATTGATGGTGTGTCCAGTGTCCATCGACACATTTGGTTGCATTCAATTACTTTCGCTTTTTGAAAATTATTACCCCTGTCCACATGTCCAGTGTCTCTGTGTGTCAATGTTTCATATTATAGATATAAATAAATATGACCACAAAGCTATCCAAAAAATAATGGACAAAAAAGAATGTTACTTCTTACTTCTCTTTGTAGCTAGCTGCAGGACTAGGAAAACTATGAAATCTGAGATCATGGACAATCATATTCATTGAATTGAAACATATAATTTGTTCTCTAAAGCTGCATAATTTAATGTTCCTAAAATATATATCAGAATATATTACAATAATTCATGCCATTCTTTTGTAGGCCGAGGGCCCAGTAATGTCGGCCATTTCACCCAGTCCATACCAAAAGCCATTGAAATCTGTCAGACCTCCTCTGATTCCATCAGAAGATGAAACTTATAAGCAAGAAGAAGGTCTCTTTGGATCCATTGGGAAGCTTCTTTCCAATGCTGGGGCATCAGTAGTTGAAATAATGGGTTTCAGGAAAAAACCACAAAGCTATGAATTTCAAAGCCAACCCTTATTCCATCAACCTGAAAATCAAGTGAATGGTTGGCCTGTTCAAGAAAGTTTTGTAATTTCAAATGAAGATGAGCCCCCTTCTATTGACCCGAGAACTCCAACCCCCAAGAAAACATATCCTTTCATGTCCAAAGACGCTGAAAAAATGCAACAATTGTGGCAAGGTCGAGCGATCTATAATGGATGGGACGGAGATCTTCAGCAGCAGAAGCAACAACCAAAACTTCTCTATAGCGGGTGGGATGGAAATCATCAGCAGCAGCCGCAACAACAACAGCAACAACAAAAACTTCTCTATAGCGGGTGGGAAGGAAATCATCAGCAGCCGCAACAGCAACAAAAACATCTGTATAATGGATGGGATGGAGATCTTCAGCAGCAGCAGCAAAACCATCATTATCGTCATCAGCATCATTCATCAGTCGCTCACACTTACTATGAGCAAAGTCGCGAGGAAACCAATGAGACAGTATTTGGAGCAGTGCAGGAACAGGATAAGGAGTCCGTGGTTATCAAGCCTTTGGATTATGGTGATTCTCTCTATGATCATTCCAATATGCGGTCTCGAATCAGTTCCATTGGTTATATCCAAAAGTACTGAGTATATACAATAAATGTTTTGCAGTAATGAATCCCCAATAGGTAAGGGTGAAATCAAGTACAAAAATTATAATGATTTCTTTTAAACAGTAGGAACTTATCTTAGTAAGGAGAAGTTGGTCATCAGAAAACTATTTGTTTGTTCGGTTTTGCCAAATTTTCAGCTGCTCTGGTGTGTAAACAAATTGAACATTGAGCATAATTTAAGGGCAAGATCAAGAAATTTTGGCATGTTATTGCTTCTGATGGTCATTTTTAAACTTTTTGTATGATCATGTTTAAATATTTTGTATTATGTTATATACCATGAAAAATCTATCATGCTCCTTGGAAAAACATTCTTCCTCCTTATAGAAGTATAACTAGCGCTAAATTTATGTATTAAGTAATTACTGTAAAAAAAAAGTAATTATTGTGTTGGTACTTGGTACCATTCAGACATATCCTACCAGTTGTTACAACTCTTCCTCTTGGAGCATGTTAGTATTTTCATCTTTGCAAAATTTGCTTGTAAATTGTAAGGTGGGAATAATTTTCAGAGTATTTTTCATTTTCTTCATTTGTAAATCATTATTTAATTTAATGTGGACCTCTCAGTGATTGTAATTTAGTTTATTTTTTATATATATAACTATTTTTTTATTTATTTAGTATACATAATTGGAAGCACACTTATATATTGAATTTATTGATTGTGCTTACAAGTATCCTCATGCTAAAGATATAGGTATGGATATATTTTTTCTTTATTCATAAAAATTAGGAAAATGCTAAACGGTGCCCCCGGGGCAATGATTAAACATATTAATATAGAAAGTTTGTCTCGAAATATGTGCATTCAACACTTTGAAAATGTAAAAAATTGTCTTTTCAATATTTGATTTCTCTTTTATTTCCTTCTTTAGTATGTTTAACAAGTGTCCGGGGGTACTGTTTAGTATGACCCAAATTCAAAGGTGAATCAGCTTCTTGTGATAGACTGAGTGAAGATAATAAATTAATGATGCCAAATGAGTACAGATATATCATCAACAAATGAATTATGAGAGTAATAATATTGATTGACAAATGGAAGTCAAAGATGTTTAATGATAGAGAGAGAAGCAGTGGCGATTTCCAAATACGTCATTCTGCATAACAATCAATTTCCCTACAGCCTCAAACCACCGCCAACCACCAACAGCTCTGTCGTTTCTTCAATCTTCACCTCTCAGGTTGATCAAACAGCTTCCAAATATGTAAACAACATATGCGAGATTGTATTGCCATTACCACCCTAGAAGACGAGTATCTTGCAGAGGTGGAAGCTTGCAAACATACTCTGCACGAAAGAATTGTTTGGCCAAAGGGTGCAACCCCGTTGCCTATGGTTGCCTTGTGCATTAAGCTAAGCACACTTTGGAAATCTCTAGCAAAATGGGGTATCACTTCTCTATGGAAGGGTTTTTATGAATTGTCATTTTCCACTTTAGAAGATGTTAGAAGTGTTCGATCTATTAGCTCGTGGAACTTGAATCCTGGTTTTCTCAAGCTTTTTCCATGGAGCAAGGATTTCAATCCTAGTACGCAGAAGCAAACATCAGCTCAGGTTTGGTTATGTATATATGGATTATCTCAAGAGTATTGGAGGCCAAAAGTTTATTTGTTATTGCTAGTAGTGTTGGAACCCTACTTTGTACTGATGCTGCAACTAATAAATCTAAATTTGATCGTACTTTTGGTCATTTTGCTAGAGTGTTAGTTGATATAGACTTATCCAATGAGTTAAGATATAAGATCCTTGATGAACGAAAAGGATTTGCTTTCTTTGTTGAGGTTGATTATGAAAATTTATCGGATTACTGTAATTATTGCAAATGCATTGGCCGTTGCTTTGAAAATTGTAAAAGAAGGTCTCATTTAGAGCCTAACCAGAAGGACAAAGTGAGTTTGAACAAGAAAATAGAAATGTTTATGTTCCAGTTCAAAGAGATGGTAAAGCTACTTCAAGAGATTTTCAATTGGTGAAGTCCAAAAAGAAAGCTCAAAAGAAGTAGTCCCCTGTGAGTTCAAGCAAGTATGATACCAGGTCTAAGGATGGAAATCTAAAACATTTTAAATGAAGTGCATATTTTGGAATATAAGGAGTATTGCCAACTCCCCGTCAAGACTGGCACTTAAAAGACTTATAGTAAAGCATAAGCCTGATTTTTGTCTAATTGCAGAACCATGGATGTGTTTTGCTGAACAGTAGAAATAACTTTCTGCCTAATCTATTGTGTGTGTGTGTGTGTGTGCGCGCGCTTCTCTCACTTGTATCCAACCATTGTTTCCATTTGATGAGCAACAAGTTTCTTTCAAGTTGAATGATAATGGTAAAGTCTTTGGCTTTACTGCAGTGTATGGATCAACCTGTTACTTAAAGAGGAGAGAATTGTGGAATAATTTAAATGTAATTTTTGGTCAGAATAATATACCTTGGTGCTTATTAGTAGGTGATTTCAATGCTTTAACTGGAGCTCATGAACATAGAGGTGCCTCTAACCCTGCTAGATTACCGATGGAAGACTTTCATGCTTGGTCGAATGCTAACAACTTAATTCATTTGCCTACAAAAGGAGCTTTTTTCACTCAGTCGAATGGTAGGAGAGGTTCTAGAAACACTCAAAGGAGACTTGATAGAGCAATATGCAATAAGCTATGTCTTGATATGTGTACTTCAATTTCCAGCACCATCCTCATCAAAACAAGGTCTGATAATTATCCTTTGTTGCTAGACTTTCAAAATAGTAATAGTAGATTTGCTTCTCAATTTAGATTTATGAAAATGTGGTCTTTACATAATGATTGTAAGAATGTTATTAGTATTTGTTGGAACACTAGAGTCATTGGTTGTCTCAAAAACTGAAGTTGCTTAAGAATCATTTGAAAGATTGGAATAAGAAAATATTTGGTAATGTTCATGACAATGTCAAAGAAGTTGAGGAAAAGTTGCAAGATATTCAAAATGTCATTGACTCTAATGGTCATTCTGACTCTTTGATGAACCAAGAGAAACAAGCTCAAGTTGAATTGGGGATTGGCATTTGGAGGGTGATAGGAATACCAAAATTAGATGTGCAACAAAATTGTTTACTTCTATCAGAGATGGCTAGAATATCTTGACAGATCCTCAACAAGTTGTTGATCATATTGTTAATCACTTCAAAAATATTTTTTCAACTAACATTGATTTGCAGGTTGATTCTATTGTTGAAGAATGTATACCAAACATGATTAATGAGAATACTAATGCTAAGCTGACTCTGATACCTTCTCATGATGAAATTCAAAGTGCGGTTTTTGCTTTAAACAAAGATGGAGCTCCTGGACCTGATGGGTTTGGTGCATTTTTCTTTCAAACATATTTGGGATATTGTGAAAACAGATGTGTCAAGTGCCGTCTTAGAATTTTTCATAGATGGTTGGATTATGCCAAATTTTAATGCGAATACTATTGTTCTCATTCCTAAAACTCCAAGTGCAGATTTCGTGGAACAATATAGGCCTATTGCTTTGGCCAATTTCAAATTCAAAATTATTTCAAAGATCTTGGCAGATAGACTAGCTCAAATTATATATGCCTACCATGATTTCTAAAGAAGAAAGGGGCTTCATGCATATGGTACACAGATTAAAGATTGTATTTGTTTGGTTTTTGAAGCTGTGAATCTTTTGCATTATAAATCTTTTGGAGGTAACTTGGCCATGAAATAGACATCTCTAAGGCTTTTGACACTCTTGAGTGAGGTTTTTTTGCTGAGAGTGCTCAAATCGTTTGGTTTAAACTCAATTTTGTGACTGGGGGGGAGACAAGGTGACCCTCTATCACCTCTTCTCTTTTGCTTAGCTGAGGAAGTTGTTGGTGGATGAAGCCAAGGTGAATCTCATCAAAGGAACCAGATCAATCAATATTCCATCTCATATTCTATATGCAGATGATATTATGGTTTTTTGCAAAGGGAAAATTTCTTGTTTGAATGCTTTAAAAAATCTCTTTACAAGATATGCTTTATCTTCTGGCTAGATAATTAATGTCAACAATTTACTCAGGAGCTATTCCACATGTTAGGCTCATCTTCAAGCTAGATAAATTATCTTCTTGGAAGCCTTCATTTCTATCCATTGTTGGGAGAGTGCAGCTAGTCAAGTAAGTGGTTTATGGTATGCTTAATCACACAATGTCTATTTATTCTTGGCCAATCAATCTGATTAAAACTGCTGAAGGTTGGATCAGGAATTTCATATGGAGTGGAGATGTAAATAAAAGGAAGCTAGTCACTGTATCTTGGATCAATGTTTAGTTTGAATGCTGCAACAAATCTAAACTTGTGCTTGGAGCTAGTAAATTCTGAGGAACCTTGGGCTGTCATAATTTCTTAAAAGCAGAATTTTAAGAAACGATAAACTTATCTCACACCACATTTTTTCCATTGTTGGGCGAGTGCTCTGGTGTGTAAACAAATTGAAAATGGAGCATAATTTAAGGGCAAGATCAAGAAATTTTGGCATGTTATTGCTTCTGATTATCATGTTTAGATTTTTAGTAGTATGATCAGGTTTAAATATTTAGTAGTATGTGCCACAAAAAATCAAACATGCTCCTTGGAAAAAATTTCTTCCCCCTTATAGAAGTATACCTACCTTTATATTTGTTGCTCTTGGCGCTTAAGTTAGAAAGTATATATGTAGTTTTAAGAGTGTAAGAGAATGTAACTGACTCCTCTGTAAAAGAGGAGTATATATAGCCCCCGGCACTCGATCAAGAGTTTATTGAAAAATAAGAGTTTTTAGAAAAAACAACTAAAGCTGATTGATAATTATTGTATTTTCTAGCTTCAAAAGTTTTTTATTTATGTATTTTACTTATAACAATTAAACAATTTTTTTCTTCCAAGAGTTTATTGAAAATTTGTTTGGCCTAATTTCTTGTTTTATTGCGTAAAAGAATAAGTTAGGTTAAAGAGTAGCTAAATATGAAGCAGAAATTCGCTAGCACTCTTTGAATAGAGTTTGGATCTGCCCCGGTTTTTATATGCTCAGTTTCCCAGTTCCTTTGACAGATGAGTGACACGTGGAAAAGTAAATGATCAACGGTACTAATTAAAAGATGAAAGCAAAATTGAAAAATTAGTATATTCCCCCTCTTCTCCAATACATACGATATCTTCTTCTTCCTTCCAATTTAGGGATTTGTAGCTTTTGCGATTCTATCTATGTTGTAGTTTTAACTAGCAAAACAAAATTGAGAAGAAGAGAATATTGGAACAAAAACTGAAAAATATTCTTTTACACCTTAACTGTTGATTATTTATATTTCCACATTTCACTTATCTGTTCAAGGAACTGGGGTAAACCTGGTCATATAGGTACTGGAGCTAATCTCAACTCCTTTGAACAAAGCTGCTACCCAATTCTGATATGTCAATCTCTCTCGTTCGCGGTTGAGTGGTCATGCGGCCCATACCATAATGTGCTGGTTTTGTTGTAACTTGAAATATTTGAGTTGAAGACCAATAATAGTTTGTTCTTCTAGATCACTCATCATCCTTAATAATTAACACTATAATGCAATTCAGGTTTATGTTCTAGGAACACTTTGTGATGAGTATGATGGATTTACAAGCTTTAAGCAATTTGTAAAATACAAATATGAATATAAGAACTTTTGTAAGTAACTTGCGAGTTTGTAGACTTGTTGGATTTGCTTCAACAATTGAATGGCTAACTTGATGTATAAACTCTTGACTTAATCTTCATGTGACTCCTTCTATTTATAAGCTTTGAGAGAGTAAGAGGAGCGTATGAGAGAGGAGAAGAAAATATGACCGTTGGGTGACCCATTGCTTAGTGATATTTTTCTTCTGTTATGAAAAGTGCATTATCGTTGCTCGAGGAAAACGTTATCGTTGCTCTTTTGCACTTCAAAATTTTGTATGGATACTAAGGTTTTTACATGGCCATCAGTTTGTCCATAAGAAATAATATTTTTCAAATATCTTTGTGAGATATTAATCAACATGTGGGAAATAGATTTTGTTTTTAAGGAGTCCAACTCATGTGACCTTGTTTGGTGACTCATTGTATCAATCTTTGTTGGAGCGAAGACATGGCTTAGTGTGTAACTTTGATCATAAAACCTTTCTATATTTAAACATGTTTATTGTATGGCTTAGCTTGAATCACTTGATTAAATTTGAAAACTTAAGTTTATTTAAGGTATCTTTCTTAAAAAGGCCTTTATGCCATGTTTGGCATTTTTCCATTAAAGATATCACCTTTAATTCAAACCACTTTTGATTAGGCATATAAAATATTCATTTTAATCATTTATTCCAAGACCAGATTGCTTTCATAATTAATTCTTGTTTCATAGTGTGACTTCATTGTTTTGGTGTGTTGCATGTTGATCAGCCATAACTTTATCATATGAAATCATTCTCACAAAACACATTATTAGATAACAAGTTAAATATGATAATTGAAATTAATTAATATGTTTGTTATGTTTAAAACATCAAATAAGGATTTTGTCTAAAAAATAATATGACTAAATTGTTTAATTTTTGTAACTTAAGGGATCAAAGTGTTCAACATTTATAATTTAAGAGATCAAAATAAAACATTTTTTTTAAAGAACTAAATTGCATATATAGCATTTCTAACTTAAAGGACTAAGAGTGTGCTTGTTTTAGCTTTCTAGAAATTGGATTATTAATTTACTATACAGTGTATTGTGAAGGTGTGAAAAACACAAGAAGGGGGGGTTGAATTGTGTTTTGGGTAGTTTGAAAATTTCTTCTAAGTTACTAAAACTTATCAGAGTTTGCAGCGGTTTGAAATCAAAACACAATTAATCAGAACTTTGAAGGTAGAGAGAAAGATAGAGACAGAGATTTTATACTGGTTCCTCTCACAAACCGAGAGTACGTCCAATCCTCTTGTACTACCAAGAGAGTTCACTATAATCACCAAAGATTACAAATGCTCAAGCACACTTGCAAGAGACTTCCAATGCTCAAGTATACACACAAGAGACTTCCTAATGCTCAAGCACGCAGGCAAGAGACTTCCAACAACAAATATAAGAAAAACAGAGTCTGAACAATTGATATATAAATCAATGTTCAGTTACAAAGAAATACAACTTTTGATACAAGACTTAACTTATAATCTTAATAAAAGAATTCTAAGGTTCAACTAATGAATTAACAGAAGCTGAAACTGGAGTCTTGGATTTGAATATGAGTTCAAGTTGTATTTGAAGTTCTTAGTGCTTTAGGATGATTTTGGCAGAATAACAGCTCTTTCAAATTGTTCAAAGTGTTGTATCCTAAAGCTTCAAATCTGCTCCTATTTATAGATGAAGGTGGAGCACATTTGATTTGAAAATGATGCGGTGAGATTTTGCCAGCTGTGGATAGTACCATTCTTTAACCAAATCAGGTAACCTTGAATACGATCAATCTTGAGGATAACGTTTTAGCCAAATCCGGTAAAGAGTTCGTACAATAGTACTAACGTCACTATCCTGTGGATAAGATTGATTCTATCAGCTTTTGGAATGTCAGAGGATGATGATGATATCTGTTGGAACAAAGTGGGTCTGACATGAACCTCTAATGATTTAAATAGTTTTGATGATAACAAGGTATTAAAATTACAATTGGAATTACTAATGATTATTCTAGTGTGCAGAATTACAAGTTAAAATTCATTCAGAAGCACTATGAATAATAGCAGAGAAGCCAGTCAAAACAAGCTCTGAAAGCACATCATTGTTCATCAGAAGCTTAAATTTTGTATGTTGAAGAAAGTGCCTCTGAGGACAAAAACAAGGCTCTGACGGACTCAGAAGCAAAAAGGGTCTCAAGAAGCAATGACAACAGCATCTGAAGCAAAAGGAATTTACGTCACTCAAGAACTGACATATTCAGAACCAATGATTGAAGAACAATCTACTTCAAGGATCTGTCACGTCCACAGGAAGGAATATTCGTTGGTACAACGTTAACCTTATCCATATGTGGAGCGCAATTGAGGATCGTACTATTGTACTATTATTACTCGAAATGGATGAGTGATAATTTAAATAGCAAGGTAGTGGAATTGGATATCTTTACCAAAGAAGGTAACTACAGCTATCACAATTGTACGAGCAAATTCCAGCTGTCACACCTCTCTCTGCAACGGTCATCAATCTTCCTCCAAGTATAAATAGAAGACTCATAAGGAAGATATGGTTACCGTTCCATTAACACTGTTCTATTACTACGTTAAAAGACTAAGAAGCATTCTGACACCATAATTTAAATCTGTCATTCTAAGTCTTAGAACAATTTGAGTTGTATTTTGTAAACACCTCTGATAGTATATCAAGTGTCCCTAAACATTCATTCTTAGATTTTAAGTTTGATTGTGAAGTCTCTTGTTAAGTGTAACTTGAGCATTTGAGAAGTCTCTTGCAAGTGTGCTTGAGCAAAGTGTAATCTTGTAAAGATTATAGTGAAAAGCTCTTGTTGAGAACAAGGGGACTGGACGTACCTTCAATTTGTGAAGGGAACCAGGATAAATCTCTGTGTCTATCTTTCCTTTTCTCTACATCTCCTTGAATTTGTTTTAATATCCGCTGCATATAATTCTTTAAGAACCAAAAAGTTTTAATTTTCTAAAACACAATTCAACCCCCCCCTTCTTGTGTTTTTCCACCTTCAATTGGTATCAGAGCCTGGTTGTTGCCTAACTCTCACCTATCAGTGAAACAGTTAAGATTCAGGAAGGAAAAACATGTCTGCTGAGAAAGGAAACAATAGCAACAACAACAACAACAACAACAACAACAACAACATGAACTATGACTATGATTCCAATTCTAAAGACAGAAGGTCTTCTGACAAAGTTCCCTTTTTCAATGGAACTGAGACTGGTTATCCATTCTGGAAAACCAAGATGTACAGTCACATCATGGGGATTGATTGTGATCTGTGGGACTTGGTAGAAGATGGAGTCAATTTTGAAAATATGGATTTGGAAGGAATAGTTAGCTCCAAAGACAGAAAGGCTTTTACACCTGCTCAAAAGCTGGAGTATAAGAAGCACCACAGTGTAAAAGGGATGATGACAAATGCCATCTCTCATGATGAGTACTTGAAAATTGGAGATAAGAGAACGGCTAAGTCTATTTGGGATTCTCTTAAATCCAAGTATGAAGGAAATAAACAAGTTAAGGAGGCTAAGGCCAACTTGTTAGTACATCAGTATGAGTTATTTAAAATGAAGGACGGAGAGGACATTGAGACAATGTTCTCTAGGTTTCAAATTCTTGTTTCTGGACTTCAAGTTTTAGATAAGAGCTATACTGAGGCTGATCATGTAAGGAAAGTACTCAGAAGCTTGCCGCCAAAGTGGAGACCAAAAGTGACAGCGTTTCAGGAATCTAAGGATTTAGATACTGTGTCTCTTGAAAGCTTGGTTAGTTCTCTAAAGAGTCATGAGATGGAACTCATGACTGATGAATCGACTAAGAAGCTAAAAGGGATAGCCCTGAGCACCAAGAGTTCCTCTAAGGCTCTGAAGGCGAAGGTTATAGTATCTAATGAAGAAGCTTCTGAAGAAGGTCACGAGATGGACTCTGATGAAGAAGAAGAAATGGTTCTAATGGCTGCAAGAGTATCGCAATGGGCTAAGAGAAGCAAGAAGTATGCTGGTAAGTTTGGAGGTTCTTCCAAGAAGGTTGGTGCTTCTAAGGATAAGAAGGAAGAACAAAACAAATGCTTTAAGTGCAACAAACCAGGACACTTCATTGCTGATTGCCCAGAGAACCTGAGTAAAACATCCAAGAGAACCTCTAACAAAGAAAGATACAAAAGTAAGCTCAAGAAGGGGTTCCTTGCCACTTGGGATGACTTGGATCAGGAATCAGATTCTGATGGGGAAGAAGAAGCAAACCTAGCGTTGATGGCAACCACTTCTGATCAAGAGAACTCTGAGCACGAAGCTGACTCAGACTCAGAAGATGAAGATGAGGTACTTGCTAAACTTTCTCGTTCTGAATTAATAGATTCCTTGAAAGATGCCTTAAAACTTTTAACCAAAAAGGCAGGTGAATGTAAGGTCCTTAAAAAGGCCTATAACAACCTGACCGAAAAGGCAAATGAAATAATTGAGCAAAATGAGTCTCTAAAATCCAGAAATGAATTTATGGAAACTCATTATGTTCTTGATGATAAGGTTCCTCCAGAACATGAATTTGCTCTTCAGGAATTCCTTATCAATGGAATGAAAAGAAGCAAAATAGCCTGTTTGATTTATCATGTAAGTAGAAATAGAGGTGAAGGTCTTGTATTTTCACGTTTTAAAGATGATCCATTATCTTCAAAATCCTCTAATATAGATAAATCAAAATCTAAGGCTGTCTTTGTAAAGAGTCAATCAGAAGTTCTAAATGAGTCAGCTTCTGATAGAACATCAAAGCCAGAGGCTTCAAAGTCAAAGGCTCTGAAGGATAAAATCTCAGAACCTAAGATTTTTAAGCCTCAAGCTAATGTTAAATCTAGAGAAGCTCTGACTCATTCAAGAGCAAAGCTCAAGAGCTATCCTAAACCCAAAGCCTTTTTAACAAGGGTGGATAACTCTAGAGGCTCTGATAGGCCCTTCAAACAAAGACCACCTAGGCCTGTGAAGACTAACACAAAAGGACCCATAAAGATATGGGTACCAAAGTCTCAAATAATATTTGCTTCAGGTTTGCACACCAAGAAGGCCAAAGCAGCAATGCTGGTACCTGGACAGTGGCTGCTCACGTCATATGACGGGAGAAAGGCATATGTTCCAAACCCTGACTCTGAAAGAGGGAGGTACTGTGGGGTTTGGAGGAAACCAAAAAGGGAAGATCATTGGTACAAGTATAGTTGGTAACTCTTCTCTTTCAATTAAAAATGTTTGGTTAGTTGATGGCCTCAAACATAATCTGCTTAGCATTAGTCAATTTTGTGATAGCGGATTTATTGTTAAATTTGATAAAGAGGCATGTACAGTAATCAATGACTCTGACAAGTCCATATTGTTTAAAGGATTAAGAAGAGGTAATGTTTATAAAGTGAATCTGTCAGAACTCACTGAGCAGAAAATAGTTTGTCTTCTATCTCTGAATGATGAAAAGTGGGTCTGGCACCAACGCTTAGGTCATGCTAACTGGAGATTAATATCTAAGCTTAGCAAACTAAAGTTGGTTAAAGGCCTGCCAAATCTTAAATATCATTCAGATGCTCTGTGTGGTCCTTGTCAGATTGGCAAAATTTCAAAAACTTCTTTTAAACCTAAAAACATTGTCTCTACCTCAAGACCTTTAGAACTACTTCACATTGATTTGTTTGGTCCAGTAAGTACTGCCTCAATCAATGGGAAGAAATATGGATTAGTCATTGTTGATGATTACAGTAGATGGACTTGGGTAAAGTTTCTAAGAGTGAAAGATGATGCATATGATGTGTTCAGCATCTTCTGCACTCAAGTGCAAAACGAGAAAGGTCTCAAAATCTTAAGGGTAAGAAGTGATCATGGTGGTGAGTTTGAAAACGAACCATTTGCAACTTTTTGTGAAGATCATGGCATTGTCCATGAGTTCTCTGCTCCTAGAACACCACAACAAAATGGTGTTGTAGAGAGAAAGAACAGGTCTTTACAAGAAATGGCAAGAACCATGATGCATGAGACAAAACTTGCTAAGCACTTCTGGGCAGAAGCTGTAAACACAGCTTGTTATATTCAAAATAGGATCTATATTAGACCTCTATTGAATCTTACAACATATGAACTCTTCAAAGGAAGAAAGCCCAACATCTCTTATTTTCATCAGTTTGGATGTACCTGTTACATTCTAAACAACAAGGCCTACAAAAGAAAATTTGATGCCAAAGCTTGTAAGGGAATCTTTATAGGTTACTCTGAACGCTCAAAGGCATACAGAGTGTATAATTCTGAAACTAACACAGTGGAAGAATCTATACATGTTAGATTTGATGATAAAGAGCCTGACAGTAAAATGTCAGAGCAATATAATAGTTATGCAGGTGTTCCATACCAATACATCAATTCAGAACCTGAAAAAGCATCAGAAGCTGTTGAAACTTCAGAAGCTGTTGAAGCTTCAGAAGCGGTATTGGAAGAAGATGCTGAAGAAGCATCTCAATTAGAAGCATCACAAGAACATGATGACACTTCAGAAGAAGACACTCAACCAAGTGCTGATGTTGATGAAGCTCCAAGAAGGAAGTTCAAATACAGATCATCACATCCAGAAGATCTAATTCTTGGAAAGTCCAAGAAAGACAAGATCAGACTATCAACAACTTGATTCACTTCTGGGACTAATCTCAATGATAGAACCAAAGAATGTTGATGAAGCACTTACTGACGATGGATGGATTGTAGCTATGCAAGATGAGCTCAATCAGTTTCAAAGAAATGATGTATGGGATTTAGTGCCAAGACCAGCACATAAGAACATCATTGGAACCAAGTGGGTATTTAGAAACAAGATGAATGAACAAGGTGAAGTGGTAAGAAATAAAGCTAGACTGGTAGCACAAGGCTACAGTCAGCAAGAAGGTATAGATTTCACTGAAACATTTGCTCCAGTAGCAAGACTGGAAGCAATCAGGTTACTTCTTTCATATGCTGTTAACAATGGAATTACATTATACCAAATGGATGTTAAGAGCGCCTTTCTTAATGGTGTTATTTCTGAAGAAGTATATGTCAAGCAACCTCCAGGATTTGAGGATGTGAAAAACCCTGATTATGTTTTTAAACTAAAGAAATCACTTTATGGTCTCAAACAAGCTCCTAGAGCTTGGTATGAAAGACTAAGTAATTTCTTATTAGAAAATGGTTTTCAAAAAGGACAAATTGACAATACATTATTCAGAAAGACATCTAAGAAAGATATCTTAATCATTCAAATATATGTTGATGATATTATTTTTGGTTCTACTAATACTTCCTTGTGCAAGAGTTTTTCAAAGCTGATGCAGGATGAATTCGAGATGAGTATGATGGGTGAATTGAAGTTCTTCCTTGGAATCCAAATTAATCAAGGAAAAGACGGCACTTACATTCATCAAAGCAAATATACCAAAGAGCTTCTGAAGAAGTTCAACCTTGATGACTGCAAGATAATGTCTACACCCATGCATCCTACCAGCAGCCTAAGCAAGGAAGAGATTGGAAGCAAAGTAGATCAGAAGCTGTATCGAGGTATGATTGGTTCTTTACTCTACCTTACAGCATCTAGACCTGATATTTTATATAGTGTATGCTTGTGTGCTAGATTCCAGTCAGATCCTAGAGAACCTCACTTAACTGCTGTTAAGAGGATCTTTAGATATCTGAAAGGAACTACTAATCTAGGACTTCTTTATAAAAAATCCCTAGATAGTAAGCTAGTTGGATTCTGTGATGCTGACTATGCTGGTGATAAGATTGAGAGAAAATCCACTAGTGGAAATTGCCAATTCATTGGTGAGAATCTCATATCTTGGGCTAGCAAGAGACAAACAACTATTGCTTTGTCTACAGCAGAAGCAGAATACATCTCAGCTGCTAAATGCTGCACACAGCTTCTCTGGATGAAATATCAGTTGGAAGATTATAACATAGCTGAAAGTAGTATTCCACTATATTGTGACAATACTGCTGCTATTCATTTGTCTAAGAACCCTATTCTACACTCTAGAGCTAAACATATTGAAATAAAACATCATTTTATAAGAGATCATGTTCAAAAAGGTACAATAAATATTCAATTCATTGATACTGAACATCAATGGGCTGACATATTTACTAAACCTTTAGCAATTGAAAGATTTGATTTTATCAAAAAGAATTTGAACATGCACTATATCTCTGAAGAAAATTAGCTCTGAGAAGTAGAATTGAATTAGCATCTGAAGCTCGATCAGAACCCCTTATAATTCAAAGTCTCCTTTGGGAAGCTCTGAATGATTTGGGCTCTGAAGGGCAACAGGTTCTGATATGGTATCAGATACAAATGAGTTTGGCTCTGAACCTTTCGGAAACGAAACGATCAGCACTAGTAAGTGTATAACAGTTGTATGTACACGCGTCAGCTACGATTAAACTCTTTCAACACGTGTCTAGATCCTGACGGGTAGAGAACAGTTAATGATGATTATGGCAGTTAAGTATATTATTTAATTTTAAAAAACTGCTCGCGCTCCCTCCCAATGTTTATTTTCTCTGTGTATGTGTGCTAGTTACTATTTATAGGTCACTTCACTCACTTGCACAACTTTTTACACGCAATCACTACCTACACAACCCTAGACCTTACAGAAATTTCTAATCTTCATCTTCTCATTTTTCTGAAACGATGGCTGCTCGTTCATCCAACGAAATCATTCAAGAACCCTATAACCCTACCTTACCACCCATTATTGATCTCAATTCTGAGGATAATCTAGTCTACGAACATCATCAAACTGACGCTGGACCAGATGCTTATGATTTCTTCACTGAGAAGTTCGTGGATTTTGACAGTTTGAAAGCAAATGGGATTGACATTCAATACTTGTTCTACAACCAACAATGGCAGAATTATTTTGAGATGCTTAATGGCTTCGTATACTACGACATAGTGAAGTACTTCTGGCAGAAGGCTAAAGTGTACGATAGAGCAAGTGCTGATAAAGAATACAAGGATATGGTTGAGAAGAACAAGGAATTACGAGGGAAAACAAGAAAGGAACTTGGTCTTAAACCTTATAGAGGAAGGGAAATTAGGTCAAATATTTTGGGAATCAATGTTGTGATAACTCAGGCACACATTGCTAAGATTCTGGGCTTAGACAACAAAGGAGAAGATATAGAAGTGTATGATAATAAAAGCAAATACCTGGATTCAATCCATCAGGACCTCTTTAAGCCTGGATGCTCAAAAAGGGATTTTGGAAAAATAATGCACATGAAGCACACATTTGAATTTGCTTTCAGAATGTGTTTGTCTACCATTTTTACCAGAAAAGGAGGATTAGATTCCATCTCCATTCCACACAAACATTTCATTTGGTTCTTATACAAGAGAGTGAAAGTCAATTTGGCTAAGATTCTGTTTGATCACATGTGCTTTACCATCAATGAGGGCAGAACGAAAATACCATCAGTCATTCATCACCCAAGGTTGATTTCATAACTGATAAGGCAAACCAAACTCACAGATATTGTGAGTGCCAAAGAAAAACTTAGAGTTTTCCAAACTGCTAAGTATGATGCATCAGTTCTGGTCAACATGAAGAGAAAAACCAAGGAAGAAATCATTCCAGTGAAAACACCTCTACAACAAGTGTACGAAAAGTACTTCTGGTGTGATGGGTTTCCCACCATATCAGAACATGATAATGATGAGGTCATCAAGAACTTTCTTGAGTCAGTAAGAAGAGATACTAGGGTTAGTGTGCCCAGAAAAATGGTTGTAAGTGTTCCTAATTGGGATATCTTCAAGGGTCCAAGAGATATTACAAGGAACAGAAGAAAGCCAAGGACTACTGAGCAAGAAATGATTGATGAAGGTTCTGATGATCAAAAGCATGATAGTGCTGATGAGATTAAGGAAGGTGAAAGTGGTGCTGGAAATATGATGGCTGAAGCTGTTTAGAAGGAAAAGCGTACAAAGAAAAGGCATGATAGGCCTTCAGCTTCTGAGGAAGATCAGAACCTTGCTAAGCCTGCAAAGAAATTAAAGGTCAGAGCCTCTAAACCAAAAGGTAAGATCTCTGAATCTAATACTTCTAGCATTCCTGTAGCTCAGGTTATTGGTTCTGAACCTCAACCCTCTATTGCTAAACCATATATCTCTCAACCTCCTTCATCTACCAATCAAACTCAACCCATAGACTTCACTGTACCCCTTAGTGTAGTCTTGCCTGATCATGGAACCATATCATCATCATCATCTGATACAAGCACTAACTCTGATGAGTTCATTGCTAAGCTTACTAGAGAAGCAAAACAGAAACAAAAGACACATGAACCACCAAAGAAAACAAATCTTAAAAAGACCACCAAGAGACCCATCAAAAAGCCAATCCAACTCTCTTCTGATGAAGAAACCCCCATCATCATAGACACTACCATCCTTAATCAACCAACCACTACTGAATCCGTTCTTGATCATCTCCAACAACATCTATCTGGAGATGCCTTTACACATTCCAATCCCAACTCTCCTCGTTTTCCTATTATCAAACCCTCTACTGTTCAAACTATCCAAGAACCACCTATTGTTCAATCCATTCAAACTCCTCCCCCCTCACTTGATCACATCTCACAAGTGAATCCACCTACATTCACACCTGTTCAGGATGAGTCAATTGCTCATTCTGAAGAACAACAAAAATCACCTCATCCATCACCTATCAGTGTCATTGAAACTGAACAATCTCCATCACCTCCACCAGAAATACACACTTCTGAATCATCTCCCTCACCGTCACCACAACCTGTCTATGACTCACTCAACAAACCTCTAGTTTTAGAAGAGGTTCTTGAGCTTTACCAACACCTAACTGAGGCTGAACATCAAATATTCAAGGATTCCATCAATCTTGATGATGATGTCATACCTCCAAATCTCAGTAAAATCAAAATCATTGAACTCAAAAGAAAGAAACCCGAACCAACTATTCCTTTTGACCCATCCTTACTCTTTTTCAATTCTGACTCTGAACCAAACCTTGAGCTGCTAAATAATGCTATAGGTATTAGACTTAAGAGGTTCAAACAAAGGGAGGAAGAAGCTCTTATCTTTCCTTCTGATCTGGATGCTGATGTCAGAGAATTAGAGTACTTGTTTAGTCAATCTTTAAAGATTCTCAGTTCACATCTGAAGGACAAGATTAAGGATAGGGGAGCAAACACTGTAAGGGAATTGTTTGAGACTGCTGAAAGATTAAGTGCTCCAATGCTCACCTTCTACAACCATGATGAAGAGCAGGCTAGGATAGCTGCTGAAACTGAGAAGAGAAGACAAGAGGAGATAGAATATAAGAGACTTGCAAACCAAGAAGCTCTTAGGACGCTGGTAAACATGGGAACTCACATCGCCATTATTGAGACAGAAAAGATTCTCTCTGATCAGATCGTGGCAGAGAAACTTCAAATGGAGGAATTCATTCATTTTGAACAAGAAGATACTGATATGGTTGATCAAGGAATTGTGCTTGAAAAATCTGCTAAGGGTAAAGATCCCATTGTTGATACAACCCCTCCTATCTCTCCCAAGAAAGAAAAGGGTTCTCCATCTTCCGAACTACCTCCAGCAGTTCAAAAGGCTTTGGAAACCATTAAATCTGATCTAGCTGAGGAGATGAGAGATGAGATTGATGAGCTAAGAGTGGATTTGGAAACTGGCTTCAATGCCGCCATCACTGCATCTGAAGAAAACACTCGTAAACAGATGAATGACATGATGGCAACTCTTCTGAAAGCCATTCAGGACATTAAGAAGCCATAACCTCTATTTGTGCACATAACTTTGTTTCTTGTTATTGTTCTTATTTATGGTTCTTATGTAACTTTGGATAATTTTATCTTTTGAATTCAAAGTCCTTATTATCCATATTTGTGTGTTTAATTACTTGCTTGTGTGCTTTATCTTTGATTTTCACTGATTCGCTCCTTAATATACCCTGA
Organism: Trifolium repens; assembly: GCA_030408175.1. Classification (NCBI taxonomy): domain Eukaryota; kingdom Viridiplantae; phylum Streptophyta; class Magnoliopsida; order Fabales; family Fabaceae; genus Trifolium; species Trifolium repens. Next base: position 24,303,844 of record CP125844.1, on the reverse strand, counting down.
TATTGTCTGGTACTCTTGTGGGTTCTGGCTCCAGTGTAAGGTGCTGAAGAGCATCTTGGTTTTCTAACTAATTTTTTTTAGGATTTTCAAAACCTAAGAGTCCCCCACATCAGTACTCCTGTTTACTCATGAAATAGCTTCTTAGTATTATGGCCTGTTCAATAGCTGGGGCATCTACGATTACTTAAAAAGTATCCTAGTTTAATACTGTATGAGGCGTGTCTGGTAACTGGTGTTCTGACAATAACCATGTGGTATATAAAAGAAAGCAAGCTTAAAAGAGAGAGATAGGTAGAGGAACAACTTTTATTATTAATAGAAAGATTCTTTATTACATATGATTACATCTAGCCTAAGGCTTAGATTTAGAAGCCTCTGATTCTATACTCTTCAGTTTCTCTTTGAGAAGAGATAGTGCTTCATCAGCAAGCTTCTGAACCTCAGCTGGATAATCTGCTAGATTATCTTCATATGTCCATAAGAACTCTTCCAGATCAGAGCCCAATTCTTCCTCCTCTGACTCTGTTAAAATAAGTTCTTCCTTGTTTCTCTCATATCGTAGCCTGTTTTCTTCGCAGCGCCAGGGCTCTGCTTCCTTCTTGCTCTTGTCTTTTGAGCCTGAAGCATCTTTGGTAACCTGATTTTCCATTGTATGTTTGTTTTTGGAAATGACTTGATTACTCTGAATGAGTAAAATGCGAGGAATCATCCTTTATTTATAGTGCCATCAAGATATCTTGTCAGTAAGATAATCAATGTCATTCATTGAATGCGTTGGTTGTCACTACCTTTTTGACTTGACTACCGTGTTTGGCGCTTTGACTACTTGGTTTTCAGTGTCTTTTTGACTGATGCCAAAAGGGGGTGTAAGAGTAGCGTTAAAATTAATGTTGATTGATTCATATACTGCTCAATTCTGAAACTATTGTGATAAATGCATTCTGAATCAACTCTTTATCTCTTCTAATTCCTTATCATTCTGAACATTATTGAAAGGAGAGAAAGTTTAAGAACCTAAAATAAAATTCATAGATAATATCAGAAGGGCTTGCAAACCTCTTCTGAGCATTATCAAACTCTAAGAAGCAAAGCTTACAAAACTATGCCTCTAAGAGTTAAATATGAAAATTTATTTTAAGTTAATAAATTGACTCTTAAACTGTTTTAATTAATTATGGATAAGACTTAGGGGGAGCTTACAAACCTACCCCTATGGATTATCAGACTCAGGGGGAGATTGCAAACCTTTGAAACCTGAAGTCAACATAATTGAATTAAATCAACAACAATTGAATTTTAATACTTTAATTTGTCATCATCAAAAAGGGGGAGATTGTTGGAACAAAGTGGGTCTGACATGAACCTCTAATGATTTAAATAGTTTTGATGATAACAAGGTATTAAAATTACAATTGGAATTACTAATGATTATTCTAGTGTGCAGAATTACAAGTTAAAATTCATTCAGAAGCACTATGAATAATAGCAGAGAAGCCAGTCAAAACAAGCTCTGAAAGCACATCATTGTTCATCAGAAGCTTAAATTTTGTATGTTGAAGAAAGTGCCTCTGAGGACAAAAACAAGGCTCTGACGGACTCAGAAGCAAAAAGGGTCTCAAGAAGCAATGACAACAGCATCTGAAGCAAAAGGAATTTACGTCACTCAAGAACTGACATATTCAGAACCAATGATTGAAGAACAATCTACTTCAAGGATCTGTCACGTCCACAGGAAGGAATATTCGTTGGTACAACGTTAACCTTATCCATATGTGGAGTGCAATTGAGGATCGTACTATTGTACTATTATTACTCGAAATGGATGAGTGATAATTTAAATAGCAAGGTAGTGGAATTGGATATCTTTACCAAAGAAGGTAACTACAGCTATCACAATTGTACGAGCAAATTCCAGCTGTCACACCTCTCTCTGCAACGGTCATCAATCTTCCTCCAAGTATAAATAGAAGACTCATAAGGAAGATATGGTTACCGTTCCATTAACACTGTTCTATTACTACGTTAAAAGACTAAGAAGCATTTTGACACCATAATTTAAATCTGTCATTCTAAGTCTTAGAACAATTTGAGTTGTATTTTGTAAACACCTCTGATAGTATATCAAGTGTCCCTAAACATTCATTCTTAGATTTTAAGTTTGATTGTGAAGTCTCTTGTTAAGTGTAACTTGAGCATTTGAGAAGTCTCTTGCAAGTGTGCTTGAGCAAAGTGTAATCTTGTAAAGATTATAGTGAAAAGCTCTTGTTGAGAACAAGGGGACTGGACGTACCTTCAATTTGTGAAGGGAACCAGGATAAATCTCTGTGTCTATCTTTCCTTTTCTCTACATCTCCTTGAATTTGTTTTAATATCCGCTGCATATAATTCTTTAAGAACCAAAAAGTTTTAATTTTCTAAAACACAATTCAACCCCCCCTTCTTGTGTATTAATATCCAATCATTGTTGCAGAGAATGTTCTTCTGACAAAACGGCTCTCACTGCTCTTATCAGAGTCTGATATTTCCAATCTTCAGAGTCTGATCTCTAGCTTCTGATGTGAATGGATGTTGCATCTTCTGATGAATCATGACATGGTCAGAATTTGCTTGACACATCAGATCTTCCAATGTGCTTCTGGGGAATATAAAAATTAACTTGTATATCTGCACACTTAGATCAAATAATCAGTATACCCTATTGTATATTAATACTTTTGTTATCATCAAAACTTAATTGGATCATGTCAGAACCTATTTTGTTCCAACAATCTCCCCATTTTTGATTGATGACAAACTAAGTATTAATTTACAATGGTTGTTGATAAAATTTATCAAGCATCTCTTAGGTTGATGAGTTTTGCAAGCTCCCCCTAAGTTCAGCAATGATTAATTAAATCAGTTTAAAAATAATTATTTGAATTTTGAACTAAACTAATACACTAGACTCTCAGAGGCTAGGTTTGCAAGCTCTCCCCCTAAGTCTGATACCCATGAAAGAAAATTGCACTTTTCTTTCATATGTACCATGTATCAGAAGTTCAAATTTCAACTAATATTTTCCTCAAAATCATATCATACGAAGTTATAATTTCATTAAACCAAAATATGGAATTTGGTTTCAGTTTAGCATTTCATAAATTAATTACGACTCTTACTCCCCCTTTTGTCATTAAACACTCTTACTCCCCCTTTTGTCATTAAACAAAAAGATAAAACTGACAAGTATTAAATGACAGGTTTGAAAAAATTGGTCAAGAGTAGAGTTTCAATGTAGTCAAGGTGGTTACAACTACACCAATTAAATGGTTTGTCGTAAAACCATGAACTTGTCTATTTTGAATCCACTATATAAGGACCATAACTTTGTCATTTCACTCAACACTTCCAGTTCATTGTGAAAAATCAACAATGGATAAGGATAGAAGAGTGATCAAAAGTAAGAAAGCACAGGAGAAGAAGAAGAAGAAGGTGAAGATTCAACAAGACTCAGAGCCTAAGAAGAAACCTCAGAAGATGAAGGCATCAACTTCTGCTCCTGTCAGAGCCAATTATCAAACAAGATCCAAGACCAAACAACAAGAGTCCTTATCCGAGTCAGAATCTGAATGGGATTCTGACTGGAAGGAATTCTTGAGTACATATGTTCCTCCTAGGGAAGAATACTCTTCTTCTCCCTCTGATTCTAATAAGCTAGATTTAGAACTAGTTGTGTCTGATGTAAAATCTAAGTAGGAAGATAGATTAGAACTTATGTAATCAACAATTATCAATTGAATAAAACTCTTTATTTAGTTTTGAAATCTATGTGTTGATATTTGTTTCAAAAATATTTGTGAAAACGTGAATTAAAGACATAAAGTAAATAAATTATAAACAAACACAAGAGATTAACCAACAATCAATAATGTACTTAAACCAACAAGATTCAACAACGTTACAAAATATCAGAACATAATAAAGAGATTAAACGAAACAAAGTGCATAGAATCCTAGGTTTAAGGTTGAGGTGGAGGGGGTAATCTGTCATTCATGCTCTGGAGAGTATTCATAATTGTTGTCAGCATAGTTGAATGCTCATCAATCCTTTTCTGCATATTCTCTTGATTATCTCTAATGATTTGAGCATACTCTGGTGCATTCCTAGCAATGTTCTCAAGTCTTGCTTGTTCAGCAGCTCTTCTAGCATCTTCTGCTAGTCTAGCTTCCTCTCTAGCTTGAGCTTCTTGCCTCTCCTTTTCAATACGCTCATCTTCCAACCTCTTTCTTTCCCTTTCCTCAGCTTCTAATTTTTCTCTTAACAGCCTCTCTTCTTCTTCCTTCTTAGCCAGTTCATTCCTGAAGTCCAAATCCTTAGTATATGCTTGCTTGACTGATCTTATCATGAGCACCAAATTTTCTTCCATAATGTCACACTCTTTGTTGATGTGTGCTGTTTCAATGGACCTGTTAGGAATAGCACTGGACATTCTTCTAATATTTTTGTCAACAGCTTGCAGCAAACTAGAGATATCATCCTAGGTTTGTTCTAAGGGTTCATTGACAATTCTGGAAGGTAGGTGAGGAGGAACATAAATGCAGTCAAGGGACAGATCCTGCATTAGGTTCTTGAGATGATTAGTTTGGTGAGGAGGAGTTTTCTGAATAACTTCAAGATTCAGAGATTCATCAATTTGTTGGAATTGTTTCTTGAGTGGTGTTGGTAAAGTATATGAGTTGTCCATAGCCACATGATGTGGGGATTGTTCAGCAGCATGTACTTCAGAGTTAGGTTCATCAACCACTTCAGCAACTATAGGTTCTGGTGATTTTTGGTTTTCATGTTCTTAGTGAGTATGTTCTGGTGGGGGTGTTTGTGGTTGTGGTTCATTTTCTGGGTGAGGTGTTGGTGGTTTTTCTTGGTTCTTTTCTGGTTGAGGGTTTTCATGTTCTGGTGTAGGTTTCAGAACAGGAATATCATTGTGTGTGGGGGATTTTTGGCGAGGTGGTGAGGGTGTGTGTTCAGAATCTTCATCCAAAGAAAGAATGACTGGTGCAGTACTTGTTGAAGCTTGTGCTGCATCATTACATATATTATTAGGTTGAGATTCTGAAGGGTTAGTTTGAATAGGGTTAAACTGCTCTGATGATGGTTGATTCTTAGAAAGAGTGAGATCTTTCTTAGAATTAACTCCTTTAAAAATCTTATCAAAAGCATGTTTAACTTTGATTTCAGAAGGAAATTGAAGTCTTCTGAAATAATCTCTAAAAGCTCTGCTACCTCCAATAAAATTAGAAAACTTACCATCAGCCATTCCACACATAGTTCGTTGAGCCAACACATCATCAGAGGCTCTTGGAGGAAGTTTGGAGTACATATCCTCAAAAACTTTAAGGTCAATGCCACAGTCATAGCCATCCTTCAGTTCCTCTTGCTTCTTATTGAACTGATTAATCTTTTCCAAAGCTGCTTTCAACTCAGCTTTTTCCTTCTCTTCCTCAGTAAGATCCTTCAACACAATCTTCCTAGCCTTCGGTTTCTTAGTTGATCTAGGAGCTGTAGTCTTTTGGGTTTTAGCAACCTTCTTCCCAGCAGGACTCTTTACAGCTTTTCTTTTGGCAGGATAGATTCTGGTTGGTTGTTCCAAAATCCTTGATTGTCTGATTGTCAACTTTGTAGGTTCTCCAGTACCTACCTCAGCACCTAGCTTTTTCAAGAAATCAGCATGTGCTTCTATAACTCTCTTAGCCTCACTATCACTGACATGCACAAGCCTACATTCAGCAATGTTTTCCTCAGAATCTCTGAGCAACAGGGGGTGTGTTGGATGAACAATCTGGTTGTTTTTCACCAGTTTCAAGTACCTTAGAGTAGTGCTATTAACAAATTTAGAACTAAGCAAGAAGGAACCATATCCTGGGAGAAACGGTGTGGTAGTTATCAACAAACCACACTGTGCAAGCATATGACTGAGTAGCCTTGGATGTCGCACAATAGATTTGGTAGAGAGAATAGAAAGTGCAAGATGATCAAAGATAAGCTTACCAATATCCAGAAAATTTCCTTTACCAATATGGAAAGTGAACAGCTTCTGGAGATTTGAAATTTGATCAGTACCTCCTAACTTGGTCAAAATGCTGTTAATCAGAATCTTGTAGATGACTTTGCAATTGTTGGTCCATTCAGACTTGTCCTTGGGATCAGTCTTAGGTTTGAAAATGAATTCTTCAACATCAGGACCAATCTCATCAGAGATTCTTAGTATCAGTCCACCACGGTCTAGCTTCAGAGCCTCAAGAATATGACACAGCCTGATAGACTCTGAATCCAGCCACATATGATTCAATCTCTGTTGATATGAAAGGTTTCAATCCCATTTCCTCTGGAGTTTTACCTTCTAGTTTAGGATTTTCTTCAACCATATCTTTAATTTTCTGAATGTACCTATCTCTGTTGATAACTGATGCTTTCATCCAAAATTCTTTCACAAGTTCTGTATATGTTGGTCCATTCAATATATCAAAGTAGTATTCCAATCCTTGTCTTTTGAACAGATCAACAACTTCAGAGAAACCGTTTACTCTTAACCCTTCAAGATCAACAGGGTTTTCAATCGCAACATTTAGGTCATCATATTTGTAAGGACGTTGATCTTTAGCAATTTTGTCTGGTACAAATTTAGCAATGTCGATTATACAATCTCTAGGAATGATTGAAGTCATTGATGGAGTTTGGGGGTTAGGGTTTCTAATGAGGGAGAAAGAAATTGCTCTGAGTTTTAGAAGATGAAAGTGTAGGTTGTGAGAGTGCAAAAGTGTGAATGTGAACAGTTAGTGTGTTTAAATAAAAAGTTTCGCGCAAAAACAAGTACAAACACGTAGAGGGTAGTAGAGTATTTTACCTCAAAAAGGAATTAGAAATGCTAATCATCATTAACCAACCTCTTTATCCTCTTGCAATAAGACACGTGTATCAAAAGATTATTTGAATAACTGACACGTAAGTGAGGGAAAACGAAAGGGTTTTTATAAAAGATTTTTCCTTACGCGCCAGAACTATTTTCTTTCTAACAGACTCTTATAGTTTATCAGAAGATGTTCTCATCACAACTTCTGATACAGAAGGTTCTGATGACTTCAGCTTCTGATTGCTATTAGATTCTTACAAACACAAATTTTTCATTAGAGGCTAAGTTCATCAGAGATCTCCATCATGTTCAGATTCTTTTTGATAAAATCAAAATGTTCAACAGCTAAAGGTTTTGTAAAGATATCAACCCATTGATTTTCAGTTTCAATGAACTTGAGAACAATTACTCCTTTTTGGACGTAGTCTCTGATAAAATGATGTTTAATCTCAATGTGCTTAGCTCTAGAATGTAAAATAGGGTTTTTAGAAAGGTGAATAGCTGCAGTGTTATCACAATATAAAGGAATATTGTTACTGCTTATTTGATAATCTTCCAATTGATATTTCATCCAAAGTAGTTCTGTACAGCATTTAGCTGCTGATATGTATTCAGCTTCTGCTGTTGACATAGCTATGGTGGTTTGCCTTTTACTAGCCCATGAAATTAAATTCTCACCAATGAACTGACAGTTGCCACTGGTGGATTTTCTTTCAATTCTATCACCAGCATAGTCAGCATCACAGAATCCAATCAGCTTGTAGTCATTGGATTTCTGATACAGTAATCCAATGTTACAAGTTGCTTTCAAATACCTGAAAATCCTTTTCACTGCATACGCTGAATAAAATATCAGGTCTTGATGCAGTTAGATAAAGAAGAGATCCAATCATACCTCGGTAGAGCTTCTGATCAACTTTGCCTTCAGATTCTTCTTTGCTTAAGCTTGATGTAGGATGCATTGGAGTGTTCATGGGTTTGCAATCTTCCAAATTGAATTTCTTCAGAAGATCTTTTATATATTTTGATTGATGAATGAATGTTCCTTTCTTTGTTTGATTTATCTGGATTCCAAGAAAGAACTTCAATTCTCCCATCATGCTCATCTCGAATTCATCCTGCATAAGCTTAGAAAAATTCTTGCACAGAGTGGCATTAGTTGATCCAAAGATGATATCATCAACATAAATTTGAATGATCAAAATGTCTTTCTTTAGTGTTTTTCTAAATAATGTATTGTCAACTTGTCCTTTTTCAAAACCATTGTTGACTAAGAAAGTACTCAGTCTCTCATACCAAGCTCTGGGAGCTTGTTTGAGTCCATAGAATGATTTCTTTAGTCTAAACACATGATCTGGATTTGCCAAATCCTCAAATCCAGGTGGTTGTTTGACATATACTTCTTCAGAAATAACACCATTAAGAAATGCACTTTTAACATCCATTTGATAAAGAGTGATATCATTGTTAACTGCATAAGATAAGAGTAACCTGATAGCTTCCAGTCTTGCTACTGGAGCATAGGTTTCAGTGAAGTCAATTCCTTCTTGTTGACTATATCCTTGTGCAACAAGTCTTGCTTTATTTCTGGTAACTTCACCTTGCTCATTCAATTTGTTTCTGTATACCCATTTTGTTCCAATAATGTTCTTGTGCTTAGGTTTGGGTACCAGATCCCATACATCATTTATCATGAATTGATTTAACTCTTCTTCCATATCAACTATCCAAGCATCATCTGAGAGAGCTTCATTCGTTGTCTTTGGTTCAATCAAGGATACTAATCCAAACAATGATTCTTCATCTCTGAAGTTTGACCTTGTTTTTCTTGGATTGTTCTTGTTTCCAAGGATAAGCTCTTCAGGATGTGATGCTTTGTACTTGAACGTATTTCTTGGAATCTCTGTTGCTTCAAAGTTGTCTTCAGTTGTTTGATGTTCTTGAGAAGCATCAGAAGGTGTAGCTTCTTGAGTTTTAGAATCTTCTACAGGTTCTATGTAGTTGTCATACTCTGGAGCTTCATCTTCTGATTCATCAGAACCTGACAAATCTTTAACAGGCTCTGACTTTTTATCATCAGGCTCCTTATCATCAAACTTTACGTGCATTGATTCTTCCACTGTATTAGTTTCACAATTATACACTCTGTATGACTTAGAGCGTTCAGAGTATCCAATGAAGATACCCTTACAGGCTTTAGAGTCAAATTTCTTAAGATGAACTTTGTTATTCAGAATGTAACATGTACAGCCAAATTGATGAAAATAAGAAATATTGGGTTTTCTTCCCTTAAAGAGTTCATATGTTGTTTTGTTCAAAATAGGTCTTATATAGATTCTATTCTGAATATAACAAGCAGTGTTAACAGCTTCTGCCCAAAAGAATTTTGCTAAATTATTTTCATGCATCATGGTGCGTGCCATTTCTTGCAAAGACCTATTCTTTCTCTCTACAACTCCATTTTGTTGTGGAGTTCTAGGAGAAAAGAATTCATGGAGGATTCCATGTTCTTCACAAATTTTTTCAAAAGGTTCATTTTCAAATTCACCACCATGATCACTTATTACTTTTAAAATCTTTGAATCTTTTTCATTTTGAATTTGTGTACAGAAGATGCTAAACACTTCATATGTGTCATCTTTAGTTCTCAGAAATTTAACCCAAGTCCATCTACTATAATCATCCACAATGACTAATCCATACTTCTTACCGTTGATTGAAGCAGTGCTAACTGGTCCAAATAGATCAATGTGTAAGAGTTCTAAGGGTCTGGTAAAAGAGACAATGTTCTTGTTTTTAAAAGAACTTTTGACAATTTTTCCTTTTTGACAAGAACCACAGAGTGAGTCTGAGTGATATTTTATTTTTGGAAGGCCTCTGACAAGATTGTCCTTACTAAGCTTAGAGATTAACCTCCAGTTAGCATGACCCAATCTTTTGTGCCAGACCCATTTTTCATCACTCAGTGTCAAAAGACAAAACACTTGTTGTTCCTTTAAATCAGAAAAATTGACTTTGTAAACATTGCTTTTTCTATTTCCCTTAAAGACTACAGATTGATCAGAGTTTCTGATTACAGTACATGAATCCTTATTAAACATAACATCATAATTACTATCACACAATTGACTTATGCTAAGTAAATTATGATGTAGTCCATCTACTAACCAAACATCAGAAATTGACAAAGAAGAATTACCAACTGTACCTATACCAATGATCTTTCCCTACTGGTTGCCACCAAACCCTACTGTTCCTCTCTCTTGCTGATTCAGGGTGTGGAACAAGAGCTTGTCTCCTGTCATGTGACGTGAGCAGCCAGAGTCCAGATACCATGAGCTTTCTTTTCTTCTTTGGGTGCATACCTGCAGCATACACTATTTCAGATTTTGGTACCCATACTCTGATGGGTCCTTTTTGGTTAGTTTTGAGAATCTTATTCTTCTTGTTAGAGTACTCAGAAGATCTGGAGTCAACAGAGCCTTTAGAAAAAGGTTTAGGCTTATGTTGTCTCTGAGACTTTCCTCTTGAGTGTGTCAGAGAACCAGTTACCAAGTTTGCTTTAGAAGTACTAGTGCCCCGCTTATCAACAGGCTTTGGTACTCTGACAGCTTTAACTTGAGTAGACATGGGTACTGATGTGAGGGGAACCTGGGTTTTAGAAGATTTAGGTTCAGAGGATGAGTCATCTTCTGATACCTTATCTTGTGGTTCCAAGCTCACAAGAGTACCAGACACAGTCAGAGGTTCTGATGTACCCTTAGTAAAGTTTGAATAAGATTCTGATGGTGACTTGCTTAACAAGACAGGGTTGTTTGATTTCCCCACATCAGAAGATGTGTGGGAACCAAGTCCTTGTCTTTTATAACAATTACTAAGCCCACCATGAATCATGGAAGTTACCCTAGTTTTGTCAATGTTATGGTGTATAAACTCTTGAAGAGAAACATCATACTCATCATAGGGTTTGTGACATGTTCTGCATCCAGTCTCAAGCACTTTAATTGTTTTAAAAGATTTTTGAAAATTTGCTTGAGTCTGGGTGAGATTTTCATTAAGTAGCTTCAATTTTTGTTTACAAAAATCTAGCTCACTTAACTTTTCCATGTACTTCACCATAGCATCTTTCAAAGTTTTAGCCATCTGAGTACTAGTCATTTTAGAGATTACCTCATCAACATCTTCTGTGTCAGACTCTGAATCACTTTCATTGTCTGATTCACCAGTGGCCATAAGCGCTAGGTTTGCTTCCTCAGAGTCTTCATCCTCAGATAGTTCATTAATATCCTCCCATGTTGCCATCAGACTTTTCTTGGCTTTGTTCTTGATTGTACTTTTTCTTCATTTACCCTTGAAGTTGAGTTCAGGACAATCAGCCATAAAGTGTCCAGACTTGTGACAATTGAAACAATTTTTTGTATCATCCTTCTTCTCTCTGCTGGTGTTGTTTCTTGATCCAGATCCTCTGCTTGGAAAATTTTTGCCCTTCCTTACTGTCCACTTTTGAAACTTCTTGGACAGGAGTGCAAAGACGTCATCATCTGATCCATCTTCTTGGTCATCTATGAAAGATTCCTCTGCTTCAGATTCTACAACCTTAGCTTTCAGAGCCTTAGATGAAACTGAAATAGATGGCAAAGCCACAGATTTTAGTTTCTTCTGAGGCTCATCAGAAGATAGTTCAATCTCATGACTCATGAGTGAACTTATCAATTCCTCCAAGCCAAGTGTGTCCAAATCTTTAGCTTCCTGAATAGCTGTTACCTTAGGCCTCCACCTTGAAGGTAAGCTTCTCAGAATCTTTCTTACATGATCAGAAGTTATATAGCTTCTCTTTAGAACTTGGAGACCAGCCACTAGAATTTTGAACCTAGAATACATAGATTCAATATTCTCATCATCCTTCATTCTAAAGAGTTCATACTGTTGGATCAAAAGAGTAGCCTTTGCCTCTTGAACCTGTTTGTTCCCTTCATATGTAGAGCATAAGGAGTCATAAATACTCTTGGCAGTGGATTTGTCTGTGATCTTGAGATATTCATCATGAGTTATACACCCAATAAGTAGATCCTTGACTTTGTGGTGTTTCTTGTATAACTTCTTGTCTGTAGGAGTGAACTTCTTTCTTTCTTCAACAGAAAGCTTTCCCTTTTCATCAAGTCCTTTAAAAGTTACCCCTTCTTCAACCAAGTCCCAAAGTTCATCATCTAAGCCAATAAGATGACTGTAGATTCTATCTTTCCACCAGGAAAAGGTAGCACCATCTCCATTGAAATTTGGTGCTTTGTTGTTTGTCTTATCTTCAACAACATCATAGTCATGAGAAACTGCTTTCATGCTTCCACTTGCAGCTGCGTCAGTCATAGTGTTTTTCAACAAGAAACTGTCTCACTGTTAGGTGATTAAAACAGAACCGGGCTCTTGATGTCAATTGAAGGTGTGAAAAACACAAAAAGGGGGGTTGAATTGTGTTTTGGGTAGTTTGAAAATTTCTTCTAAGTTACTAAAACTTATCAGAGTTTGCAGCGGTTTGAAATCAAAAGACAATTAATCAGAACTTTGAAGGTAGAGAGAAAGAGAGAAAGATAGAGACAGAGATTTTATACTGGTTCCTCTCACAAACCGAGAGTACGTCCAGTCCTCTTGTACTACCAAGAGAGTTCACTATAATCACCAAAGATTACAAATGCTCAAGCAAACTTGCAAGAGACTTCCAATGCTCAAGTATACACACAAGAGACTTCCTAATACTCAAGCACACAGGCAAGAGACTTCCAAAAACAAATATAAGAAAAACAGAGTCTGAACAATTGATATATAAATCAATGTTCAGTTACAAAGAAATACAACTTTTGATACAATACTTAACTTAGAATCTTAATAAAAGAATTCTAAGATTCAACTAATGAATTAACAGAAGCTGAAACTGGAGTCTTGGATTTGAATATGAGTTCAAGTTGTATTTGAAGTTCTTAGTGCTTTAGGATGATTTTGACAGAATAACAGCTCTTTCAAATTGTTCAAAGTGTTGTATCCTAAAGCTTCAAATCTGCTCCTATTTATAGATGAAGGTGGAGCGCATTTGATTTGAAAATGATGCGGTGAGATTTTGCCAGCTGTGGATAGTACCATTCTTTAACCAAATCAGGTAACCTTGAATACGATCAATCTTGAGGATAACGTTTTAGCCAAATCCGGTAAAGAGTTCGTACAATAGTACTAACGTCACTATCCTGTGGATAAGATTGATTCTATCAGCTTTTGGAATGTCAGAGGATGATGATGATATCCAATCATTGTTGCAGAGAATGTTCTTCTGACAAAACGGCTCTCACTGCTCTTATCAGAGTCTGATAATTCCAATCTTCAGAGTCTGATCTCTAGCTTCTGATGTGAATGGATGTTGCATCTTCTGATGAATCATGACATGGTCAAAATTTGCTTGACACATCAGAGCTTCCAATGTGCTTCTGGGGAATATAAAAATTAACTTGTATATCTGCACACTTGGATCAAATAATCAGTATACCCTATTGTATATTAATACTTTTGTTATCATCAAAACTTAATTGGATCATGTCAGAACCTATTTTGTTCCAACATATTGTTTTTGAAATTATGTTCCTAGGGAGGACATATGTCGTACACAATGTCTAGGACAATGTGTCTGTAGTCCAGATGTCTTAAACAACTGGTTCGACAATTGGTTATGAGGATCACAAATATTATTGCAGTACTGAAGTAAATAAAAGCAATAAAGAACACCAGTAATTGTTAACCCAGTTCGGCGCAAACCAGCCCTATTCTAGGGGATACCAATCCAGGAAGTGAACACTACTAATCTGAATTAATACTTAGTCTTACAACCATACCAAAAACCCTATTGGCATGTATGCCTTTTCTTAATCCTATCAATCTTCTAATCAAGGGCTAACTCCCCCTGAATATGAGAATCTACCCAACTCCCTCTAATCACTAATCCCAAGTGACAACAACTTTAAACTACAAAGTTTAAAGACCAATTTAAATGACAACATTCAACCACAAAGCTACAAAGCATCAAAACCAATACTAAGAGCCACAAAGCTGCAAAGTATTAAACAACGATACTACGAGCCACTAATGCTTTGCGCAGTAGGCACAAAGCTTTGAACTCACAATCTTCAGTTCTTGTGGGTTAAGTTTTAAGCTCTATGTTGAGTTCTATTTATAGGCGTGCAAGTCTTCAGATTATCTTCAGTCTTTCAGATGCACTACAATTAAGAGTTAGTTTTAAAACAAACTTGTTTAAAAACAAACTCCAAAAGATAAAGAAATTAATCTTTATCCACAAATTAAACACGATTCCAAATCGTATCTAACACTTAAGATTAATAACAAACTTTATCATTAATCCTAATCTCAGCTTGTAACTTAAAGATTCGCGCTTTATTCAAATTTAAAAAAAACACGCGTGCTTAATGGATAAGCTTTATCTTTTAAGCTGAACTGGGCCAAGATGTCCTACCCACATGTCTTAGGACATCTTGTTCGACATGTTACCCTAACATGCTATGAACTCAGTGACAAGATGTCTAGGACATCTTGTTCAACATGTTGCATCTGCACATCTTCAATATGCACAAGTGGTTTAGACTTAATTACTTTAGCATTGGTGCTTCAGTTAAGTCATTCTGACCAAGTTGTTTTAGCCTTATGATGCAGCCAATTTCAGAAGAACTGTAATCTCCCCCTTTGGCAAATTATGGCTAAAACAACCACAAACCACTATGTTGAGTGTGCACTCTTCAGTCTTCAATCTTCAAATTCTTCAATCTTCAAATTGATCTCTGTTGATGCAATCTTCTGTTCTGAGATCTTTGGGTCTTCAATGTCTTTGATCTTTAGAATCTTGTGTGTCTTCAATTTTCAAGACTTCTTCAATCTTGAATGTGTGATGAACCTATTCTAGTATGAGACAGTCTTAGTCTTGTCTTCATATGATCTATTAAAATGAATTTTCTAAGTCCAGGGATGAGATACCTAGTGACTTAGTGAACCAAAGTCTTGAGTTGCAGCGGAAAGTACTTAATCAGAGTGATCAAGACTTACTAGACGTTTTAGAGGTTCAATCTTAGCATTTTAATTATGCTCTGGACACACTTATTAAGCATAGCTTTTAGTTTTTAATTTTTTCTAATGCTTGCCATATACATCCGTAAGCAAGAGAATGATTCTACTTGCCAAAGTGTTGTTCATAGCATCAATTATTTCTCCCCCTTTTTACCATAATTTGACAAAGGTTTAAAGGAAAATACTTCATTGATTTAAGAGAGAACGAACAGCTTACAAAAATGCACACTTAGTGCCGGATGTCAAAGCCTCCAATGTCTAGGACATTTGGTAGGCCATAATACTTACAAGAGACAGATAGTGTTGGATTGTTGTCTTGTTTCTGTCTCGTGCTGGAGGCGTGCTTTAGATCTTCTGATGGTTGCACGCCCTTTTGGTCTGTAGTGATCTACAGACCTTCATGAATGCAAACGCCTAATGCACTCCTCATTCGTTCAAATCGGACTGCATCAAGAGGTTTTGTGAAGATATCTGCCAGTTGATCTTCTGTGGCTATGTGTTCTAGAGTAACTACTTTCTTTTCAACAAGTTCTCTGATGAAGTGGTTGCGAATATCAATGTGCTTTGTCCTGCTGTGTTGAACCGGATTCTTTGATATGTGATGGCACTGATGTTGTCGCAGAATAATATCATGACATCTTGTTCGACATTGTATTCTGTCAACATTTGTTTCATCCATAGTAGCTGTGAACAACCACTTCCTGCAGCTATGTATTCAGCTTCAACAGTGGATAGTGACACACAGTTTTGCTTTTTGCTGAACCATGAGATGAGATTCTCACCAAAGAAGAAACATCCTCCTGAGGTGCTTTTTCTGTCATCAGCACTTCCGGCTCAGTCTGTATCACAATATCCAATGAGAGTAGGATTTGCATTGTATGAGTAGAGCATTCCATGATTGCATGTACCACTAACATATTTGATGATTCTCTTAACTTGTAGTAGGTGACTTGTCTTTGGATTTGCTTGATATCGAGCACACACTCCTACTGCAAAAGCTATGTCTGGTCTACTTGCAGTTAGATATAAAAGACTCCCTATCATACTTCTATAGAGACTTTGATCTACATCAACTCCATTTTCATCTTTACTCAATTTGATGTGAGTGGCAGCTGGAGTTCTCTTGTGTGTGGCATTCTCTAGTCCAAACTTTTTCACAATGTTTTTGGCATATTTGCATTGTGATATGAAGACGGTGTCTTCTGACTGTTTGACTTGTAGACCAAGGAAGTAGGTTAGTTCCCCTACTAGACTCATCTCAAACTCAGACCTCATATGTTGAACAAATTGTTCCACCATCTGGTCTGACGTGCCTCCAAAGACTATGTCGTCTACATAGATTTGGGCAATTATAATCTCATTTAGATTTTTTTTCACGAACAGTGTCTGATCTATACCTCCTCTGACGTACCCATTGTTGATCAAAAACTCAGTTAATCTTTCGTACCATGCTCTTGGTGCCTGCTTCAATCCATACAGAGCCTTTTTCAATTTGTAAACATGTTCTGGGAAGCTGGAGTCTACAAATCCTTTTGGTTGTTCTACGTATACTTCTTCATGTAGATATCCATTTAGAAAGGCGCTTTTAACATCCATTTGATGAAGTTTGAACCTCATTGTGCACGAGATGCTCAGAAGTAGTCTTATGGATTCAAGTCTAGCAACTGGTGCAAATGTCTCATCAAAGTCCACGCCCTCTACTTGTGTGTACCCTTGAGCAACTAGACGAGCTTTGTTTCTTGTAACATTGCCGTTCTCATCAGACTTGTTCTTGAACACCCACTTGGTACCTATCACATTGATTTCTTCTGGTCTTGGAACTAGTTTTCATACTTGATTCCTAGTGAATTGTTCCAATTCTTCTTGCATGGCATTGATTCAAAATTCGTCACTCAGAGCCTCTTTGATATTTTTAGGCTCAATTGAGGACATGAAGCATGAGTTAGCAATTTGATCTCTGAATCTGGTGGTGACTCCTTCATTTGGATTCCCTATAATGTTGTCAACTGGATGCATCTTCAGAAATCTTGTGGAGGATCCCTTGAACCTAGGAGATATAGTGCTTAGTTCATTTATAGCTATGTCTGGCCTGTTGTCCTGGACATTTGGTTGATCACGTTGTGGCTGAGGAGAGTTGTCTTCTTCTTCTTCTTCTACAGTGAGTGGTTCTTCAGGAGTATCATTAAACACGACATTGATGGATTCCATGATTGTCTTGGTGCGTTTGTTGTATACTCTGTACGCCCTACTGTTTGCTGAATATCCCATGAAGATGCCTTCATCACTCTTGGGATCCAATTTTCTTCTCTGCTCTCGATCAACTAGGACATAGCACGTAGTTCCAAAAACGTGGAAGTACTTGACTGTTGGCTTTCTTCCTTTCCACAGTTCATACTGAGTTTCTTTTGTCCCTTTTCTTATAGTCACCCTGTTGTGAATGTGACAAGTTGTGTGCATAGCTTCAGCCTAGAAGTGGTAAGGTAGCTTTTGTGCATGTAGCATGGCTCTAGTGCATTCTTGCAAGGTTCTATTTTTTCTTTCCACCACTCTGTTTTGTTGTGGTGTGATAGGAGCTGAGAACTTTTGTTCAATGCCTTTAGTAGCACAGAATTCTGAGAATTTGGAGTTTTCAAATTCTTTCCCATGATCACTTCTTATTCTAATTACCTCACTCCCTTGTTCTTTTTCAATGAGATAGCATAACTCTTTGAACACATTAAAAGCATCAGATTTTTCTCTGATAAATCTGACCCATGTATATCTTGAGTAGTCATCCACGAATACTAGAACATATCTTTTGCCATTCAGACTTTCAACTTGCATAGGTCCCATTAGATCCATATGAAGTAGCTCTAGGTTTCTTGTGGTGACCGTATGTCGAACCATCTTGTGTTACATCTTGGTTTACTTCCCAATTTGGCATTCTCCACATACTTTGCCTTCTTCTATTTTGAGTTTAGGTAACCCTCTGACTGCTTCTTCTACGACCAGTTTTCTCATACTCTTGAGATTGAGATGTCCTAACTTTTGATGCCATAGTTTGGTCTCATCTTCCTTGGTTATCATGCATGAGATGTCTTGATTCTTGTGTTGAGACTGCCACAAATAGCAGTTATCCTTGGATCTTGACCCTTTCATGACTTCTTGGTCTTTGTTAGTCACAATGCATTCAGAGTTGTTGAAGCTGACTCTTAATCCTTGGTCACATAGCTGACTTATGCTTATCAGGTTAGCTGTAAGCCCTTCTACTAGGAGAACATTATCAAGGTTTGGTAATTCAGGTCCATTTAGCTTACCTATCCCTTTTCTTTTTCCTTTTGCTCCATCCCCAAAGGTAACATAGCTGTTGGAATAATTTTTATTTCTTGAAGATAGGCCTTTTCTCCAGTTATGTGTTTTGAACATCCACTATCAAAGTACCAATCATCTTTGGAAGATACTCTGAGTGATGTATGGGCTATTAGACAAGTAAGCTTGCTTAAAGCATTATTTGCTTGTCTTTCAGCTGCGTGTCTGCTCCAGAATTGTTCATGAAACTTGGGGAACCCATATAGTTTGAAGCAAAAGGTCCTTATGTGTCCTTCTTCTCCACAGTGATGACAAACCTTCTTTTTCCTTCCAGTTTGATTTTTGTCTTTGATTGATCTTTGGTTCTGGTCAGAAGGGTGGGACATGTGGTTCGACATGTGCTTCTTTCTCTGCTTCCTTGATGGTTTGGTCCTCTTGTTCTGAAGCTTTATTGATAGAGCAATCTCCGTGAGTTTGTTATTCAGCAAGGAGATTTCCTTCTTGAGGTCAGTGTTGACTATTTCTTCAATATTCTTCTGGAGGAGAACATCTATGAGTCCTCTCTGTTGTGGTATCACACATGCCTTTTCCTCGTTCCTTGGTGGGAGGTTTTTGGAAGAATCCTCTTTTGTCATGCATTTACTAGAGAATGCAAGATTGATTGCTGTGTCATGTTCTTCTTTAGATAGGGTAGTATTCATACCCTTATGTTGTCTTGTGAGATGATTAGGGCATTCGTGAGTATTATGTCCATATCATTTGCATTCAGAACATCTACCTTCTTAACATGTCTTGCACTGATCATTACTTTTCTTCTGAGGCTTGATGTCTGACCGGATGTTTGGGACATATGTCTTCTTATAGTTCCATAGTCTTGCCAAGGATCTGTTGAAGTCGTTGCTTATGAGGGCTATGGCTCTAGATATGCTGTCTTCGTCAGAGTCTTCCTTAGATACAAAGGCTATGCTTTTGACTCTCCTTTCTGATTGGTTATTGAAGGTCATCTCATATGCTTGTAATGAACCAATAAGTTCATTCATCTTCATTGTTCTCAAGTCTTGAGATTCTTCAATGGCTGTCACCTTCATGTTAAATCTCTTAGGTAGTGATCTAAGGATTTTTCTTGTCAGCTTTTCTTCAGGTATTCTTTCTCCTAGAGCAAAAGATGAGTTAGCTATATCACGAACTCTGTTGTTAAATTCTGATATATTCTCATCATCCTCCATTTTCAGATTTTCAAATTTTGTAGAAAGGAGTTGTAGTTGTGACATCTTAACCTTGGAAGTTCCTTCATGAGCAGTTTGAAGAATTTCCCAGGCTTGCTTGGCTTCTGTACATGTGTTGATTAGTTTGAATATGTTTTCATCAACACCATTGAAGATAACATTCAGTGCTTTAGAGTTGCCATTGGCCTCTGTCTCTTCTTCTGAAGTCCAATCTCCCTCACCTTTTAGTATTGAAGAGCCATCTTCTGCAAAGACTATTGGGTGATTCCAACCCGTGATGATTGCCCTCCATGCATTTTGGTCCATGGATTTGATGAAGGCAATCATTCTTGCTTTCCAATAGTCATAGTTCGATCCATTTAGAACTGGTGGTCTGTTTATTGATCCTCTATTCCTGTCCATCTTGAACAAGATTTTTGTCTCCCTGGAACTCACCCAGCAGGTTAGGGTGCCTGCTCTGATGCCAATTGAAATTCTGTTCCTAGGCAGGACAGATGTCGTACACAATGTCTAGGACAATGTGTCTGAAGTCCAGATGTCTCAGACAACTGGTTCGACAATTGGTTATGAGGATCACAAATATTATTGCAGTACTGAAGTAAATAAAAGCAATAAAGAACACCAGTAATTGTTAACCCAGTTCGGCGCAAACCAGCCCTACTCTGGAGGATACCAATCCAGGAAGTGAACACTACTAATCTGAATTAATACTTAGTCTTACAACCATACCAAAAACCCTATTGGCATGTATGCCTTTTCTTAATCCTAGCAATCTTCTACTCAAGGACTAACTCCCCTGAATATGAGAACCTACTCAACTCCCTCTAATCAATAATCCCAAGTGACGACAACTTTAAACTACAAAGTTTAAAGACCAAGTTGAATGACAACATTCAACCACAAAGCTACAAAGTATCAAAACCAATACTAAGAGCCACAAAGCTGCAAAGTATTAAACAACGATACTACGAGCCACTAATGCTTTGCGCAGTAGGCACAAAGCTTTGAACTCACAATCTTCAGTTCTTGTGGGTTAAGTTTTAAGCTCTATGTTGAGTTCTATTTATAGGCGTGCAAGTCTTCAGATTATCTTCAGTCTTTCAAATGCACTACAATTAAGAGTTAGTTTTAAAACAAACTTGTTTAAAAACAAACTCCAAAAGATAAAGAAATTAATCTTTATCCACAAATTAAACACGATTCCAAATCGTATCTAACACTTAAGATTAATAACAAACTTTATCATTAATCCTAATCTCAGCTTGTAACTTAAAGATTCGCGCTTTATTTAAATTTAAAAAAACACGCGTGCTTAATGGATAAGCTTTATTTTTTAAGCTGAACTAGGCCAAGATGTCCTACCCACATGTCTTAGGACATCTTGTTCGACATGTTACCCTAACATGCTATGAACCCAGTGACAAGATGTCTAGGACTTCTTGTTCAACATGTTGCATCTGCACATCTTCAATATGCACAAGTGGTTTAGACTTAATTACTTTAGCATTGGTGCTTCAGTTAAGTCATTCTGACCAAGTTGTTTTAGCCTTATGATGCAGCCAATCTCAGAAGAACTACAGTGTTTGTGTTACAAATTTTTAACAAAGAATTTTTTTTGTAAAAGCTACAAATGAAAAATTTGTTTAAATAGCTTCTCTTAAAATATCGTTTTAAGTATTTCATCATTTTGTTATAAGTTTTTGGGTCATGCTAAACAGTGCCCCCGGGGCACTTGTTAAGTATACCAAAAACAGAAATAAAAGATAAATTTAATATTGATAAAAAAACTTTCTACATTCTCGATGCATTGAATGCACAAATCCCGAGATATAATTTCTATATTTATATGCTTAACTAGTGCCCCGGGGGCACTGTTTAGCATTTTCCTAAATTTTTTAGGATCATAAAATTTCAAAAGAGATCTCTAAAAAACAAAACTATTTCAAATATCTTTTCATAAAATATATTTTTTAGAGATAGCTTTTTTTAAAAAATTGTAAGATTTATTAAGTTAAAATCTCTAACATGAATATTTAAGTTATTGAATGTCAAAATCACTCTTTTAATTAATAAAAAGAAGAAGTTTAAGAATAGGAATTGAATACCTAACCCTCTAATGACAGAGGGTTTTTATAGGGAGCCGCCAACGCAGTCCCCCTAATGGGCCGCGTAGGGAAACCCATTAGGAGTGACTGCCAGGACTCACACATGGATGTGGTGATAAGACGCGTGTTCCTATCGTCCTGGGAGAAGTTGTTCTTCTTATCGGGTGTAAGGGATTGACTGCATCTTGGCAAGTGCATCAGTCCGTCGTCGAGTAATAATTCACACTCTAGGTGTCTAGAATGAGTTCGTATCCACAGGGATCGTGCCGAAGCTTCGCTAGCGTTATTTAAGTTTGTATATTTTGCATTCGATTTGGTTTTGGAAAAAGGTTTTTATAAAAATAGCGTAATGCTTGCATAAATAAATAAATAGATAGATAGATTCAGAAACATAGAGGATAAGTATGGTGGTTGGACTCCCTCCCTCTTCATATTTGGCATGAACGGTGTATAACATAGTTACTCAAATTATTGTTCGGCGGTGACTTTTCCTTTATTGTAGTAACACCTTACTGTTACTCTATGTATATTGAAGTTTCCTTACTTTAATAACTAAGGTACCTACGAGAGCCTAACCTTGCAGTGTCACATACCCTAATTACTAGGTGAGTTATTCATTACATATGCATTATTACCTTCACCCATCCAATGCCTCTAGATCCTAGTATCCTCCAAGGCTAAATATTGGCGAGAGACCGATAGCGAACAAGTACCGCGAGGGAAAGATGAAAAGGACTTTGAAAAGAGAGTCAAAGAGTGCTTGCTATTCATCTTCTAAGTGCTCAGTTTATACCTAGTGCATGATTCCTCCTCTAACGGCTCAGTTCACGACTAGTTCAGGATGTTACCGTCTCTATACACCTACTATTATTTACTACTAGTTCCGGACCATATTAAGTAAATACCTAATATCAATTCTATGAGCGCTCCCGCTTATCCGGCTAGATTACGAGAATACGTTATTAAAGTGCAAGAAAATAAATAAAAAACATAATACTAAATAACGATTTATTATAACTTTGACTCAATCACAGACTCCAAATATTCATAGGGGAGTTCATCTTCTCCACCGCAACCTAAGGCATCTATTACAAAAGACTACATATTTAAATTACAATAAAAGAATTATAACCTAAACATAAAAGTCTAAAGAAAACATACCTTGCTGAGTTAGTTTTCCCGTAAGGGGAGAAAACTATGCCCAATAGAGCTCCTCTGAACCTCTCCTTATAGTAGAGAATGTTCTACTATTTCTGAGTGATTTAAACAATGAAAGGAGGGCTCTATTTATAGTTTTCGTAATGGGCCTCAGTCAGCAAGCCATCGTACTGCGATAGGTCCATCGCAGTACGATGGAAAGATTCAGTTAAATTTTATAACTGATCCTGTGCATTTCATCAGCTTGGTCGCCAAGTAAAGTTATTGTGCTGCGATGGCACTCATCGTGCTGCGATGAACAGATTTTCTTCAGATTTATTTCTTCTGTTTTCTTGGCCAACAAGCAGCTCCCATCGTGGCACGATGGAAGCCATCATGCTACGATGAAATGCTCATTTTCTTCACTTTTTGGGCTTTTTCTTGTCTTTTGGCATCTTGGACTTGGTCTTAATGTTTTTCCTTGATTCTGTAGGTTTTCCTTCGTATTTGGGTCTTGTCGCGGTGATTTTCGGACGCCAAGCTATTGGTTAGCTTTGGTTCTAAAAAATTATGATTCACCACCGAACTTTAATTTATCCAAGGGAAGGGGAAAAGATCGAATAAACCCACAATTAAAATTTAGAGATTAAAGGTTCGGGGGTTAGTTATACAAAGGGAAGGTATTAGCACCCTATGTATCCGTAGTACTCTACGGGAACCTCTTGTAAAATATGTATTTTTGTGCTAAAAAGATTTGCTTGTAAAATTTATTTATAAATGATTTGGATTATGGGAAAAGAGTATATTCTTTTTATTAATTTTTGAATTGGAAAAGAAATTGTATTTTATTAATTTTGATTTGGGAAGACACGAGGGTCTTTTGCACTACGTACCCGTTAAGGATCAAAATCCCGTAGTTCGGGGTAAAAATTTAAAAGTGGTTTGTTTGATTGATTTTAGGAGAAAAGACGAGTCGTCATCTTAAGTTTTAAACTCCTTTTAATCCGCCACGAACATACTGAAAAGTTTATCTTCCTTTTCTTGCCATATGTTAAGGGGAATATTGAAATTCTCGACTAGAGATGACTTACGTCTAAACTCTTTGAGAAAAAAGTTTTAAATTGGAAAAGCCAAGCGGCAAAAATGTTTGAATTTGTTTTTGTATTTTTTAATCTTTTGAAAAATATTTAAATATGCTTAAGTGTGTTAAATCATTTATTGAAAAAAAAGTTTGGAAAAGTCTCTCGACGAAAATAGAGGTTTATTAGAAAATGATTTCTTTTTTTGAAAGATTTTTGGTTTATTTGAATGTTTTTGTTTTTGTTGTTTTAAGAAAATTTATATTTTTAGAACGTCGATTACTCGGACTGCAAGCCATCCGGCAGGAAATCCGAAGTAACCGGAGAGTGGAAAGTCATCCGCCAGACCACTCCTTTTTCATTCTTTTTATTTAAAAGAAACGGGGAGCGCGAGAGCCATACGGCAAACCACTCCTTTTCATTCTTTTTTATTACATGCAATTTTTATTTTTAGTCGAAGAACGAGTAAATATGCAAAATAATCGTAACGCGGGGCTAATGAAAATTCATTAATTCCCTTGGACTTAAACAAAATAAATCACACAACATATATATTTTTTTGCAAGGCATAATACAGAAATAATGTGCAAATAAATAACATTAAATGACATTAAATAAAATACGACAAATAAATAAGCAAAAGATAAAAATAATTAAGAACAGAGGTGCAAGCAGCAAGCAACAGGGGGTGGAAATAGTAATTCTGGGCCTAAAGCCCAAGATCCAAACAAAATAAACAGCAAAAAAGAAAGGAAAAAATAGTGGAAATGCATCCACGGGGTTTCGAACCCGCGCCGTCTCTCTCACAAACTCGCACACTAACCAACTGCGCTGCGCATGCGCGTGTGATAAGTTGATAGCGTCAAACATATATGAACCAAAAGCCAACGAGAAAATTAACGGAAACAGGTGTATAAATACCCAGTTCCATTCTTTTTAATTCATTTTACAATTTCTTTCCTTCTTCTCTAACCCCTCTTTCTCTCGTTTCTCTCTGTCTTCTCTCAAACTTCCGTCGCCGGAGATGGCGGCCGGCGGTGGTGCCACCGTCGTCTCCGGCGAGACCAACCCAAAAATAAAAACTTTTCACACCAAACCCCTTTGTTTTTACATGCTCGTCCCGAATCCGGAACTCAAAATTTAGAAAGACTCACCCAAACGGCTAGATCGGGTTTTGAAAGGGTGGCGGTGGAAATTTCTTTCTCTCACCTCCGTTCGCTCTATTCTTTCTTTCTTCTTCTTTCTTTTTCGTTTCTAGTTTTGGTTGCGTGTTGTTGGTGAGGTTTTTGTGTTTTGGACGGTTTTGAGGTTACAGTGATGTTGTTGGGTTGTTGTGGGTTTTGGTGTTGTTGATGGTGTTGCGGAACGATTATGTTATGGTTCAGTAAGGTTGTTATGGTTACTGAGGTTACTAGTGGTGGCTGTGATGTTTCGAGTTAATGATGGTTTGATTTTGTGAGATTGAAAAATTAGGGCTTGTGAATGTTTGGCAGCGGCTGCTCAATGAAATTTTTCTCCCCCTTCACTGATTTATTTTGCTTCAATTTATAAACAAAATTTAGGGTTTTATTACCCATTGAACAATTCTGAAAACTGGATTAAAGTGTGGTTATGGAAGAAAAAAAGGTAAAGGTTCTGTTTACTTTTTGATTGAGTGCCAGATTGATGAAGATTTTGCAAAGTTTTGAGAAGCTGAAAACAGGGGAAAGAACGTGACTCTGTACTTGCTGTTACTGTTCCTATTTTCCTTTATTTATTTATTTTATTAATAATAATAAATAATAATAATAATAATAACAAAATAAAATAAAAGAAAAGGGATGGGGGAAGACAGCACCACGTGCTATTCTTCTTTGTTTTTTTTTCTTAATTAATAATAATAATAATAATAATAATAATAATAATAATAATAATAATAAATAAACGAAAATGAAGATAAATAATAAACAATAAAATTAAAATGGAC
Organism: Trifolium repens; assembly: GCA_030408175.1. Classification (NCBI taxonomy): domain Eukaryota; kingdom Viridiplantae; phylum Streptophyta; class Magnoliopsida; order Fabales; family Fabaceae; genus Trifolium; species Trifolium repens. Next base: position 24,278,047 of record CP125844.1, on the reverse strand, counting down.
ACAAGGATGATCGGACCAAAACCCAAAAAAAATGAGGTATTTTAAAATATCTTTCTGCCGAAATTTCGTTTAAAAGAGCATAAAATATTCCGGACAAAAAATAAAAAAAATGCAAATGAGACGGGATCTTAGGTCAAAAATTGGGGTATGACAGATGCCCCTATTTAAGTTTCTTCATTCGGAAAGACGAAGATGAAATATTTGTCTAGACGAGATGAAGGGACTTAAATACAGAATACGCAATTTTGGACCTAAGATGCCGAGAATGCTTATGACGCAAATGCAAATGCAAATGCAATACTCTGAATCTTGTGAGAATGTGGAATCACAAGAGACAAATTTTATTATTGGGGGAATCAGGGACGTTCACAGTGGAATGGCACAAGTGACCCGACTGGGAAAGAGAAAACAATAAAAGGGAGAGAAAAAGAATTCAACTCTATTGGTGAAGCAATGTAGTTTCACTGGGGGAAGAGATTGTCTACTATCATGCAAGTGATAGCATGTCAAGACAATATGAAAGGATGAGACATTATCTACTATCCAACAAAATGATAGTGTAACACCCCGTTTTTCAAAGCCTAAAAAGGGGCATTATTATTTTATTTTTTTTTAAAAACACGAGACAGAGTGCGCGGAAAATATTTTACAAGAGCCGGCATTATTCATACAACAGAACTAAAGCATATAATAGTACGACCAACAAGGTGACTGAAATAGTACTATATGCATCAATAGTGCTTCTCAAAGCAAAGTGTGTACCTGAATATTTACATATCCAAAACATAACCTCTAGTTCACGACAAATATACAAGGTAGTCGCGACTAGGGAAATACTACAGCCAATACCAAAAGAGGCTCATCCAAAGTGTAAGAGTATAGAGTACAGTCATCCAAAACATTAGAACCTACTACAAATCATGCTACCAGTCACCGGCCAACAAGGCTTGTCCAAAAGAATACTACTCTAAGTCAGTGGTCCTAGTCCTAACATGCACATCGGCATCAGGAGTCGTCTGTATCACTCGATAACAGTACCAAGCTCAAGGTAGAAGTGAGAGATACCAAGTGAGGTACTCCGGGTCCTCCAATGGACCCATCCCCTGCAGCAGCCGCTGCCTCCTGAAAAACATCATCCGGCTCCCCTAAGAAGTCGGGTAAAGCCCCATCACCCCAACTGCCCATGGAGGAGGAAGAAGAAGTGACTAGTCCATCCGTGGAGGTCTCTCCAACGACCGATCCACCACCCTCTGGTGTATCTGGCGCCCCTGGCAGGGGTCCCCCAGGAACCGTCCACAATGCACTGAGCAGAACTGGTATAGGTATGGAGAAAGGCGGAGTCTGCCATATCAGACACTGATGAACCTGACGGGTACCAAGAAAAGTAGTAATCCTAACGCGCCCGTGGTAACTAGCCGTACCGGAAGCTGGGTCGAGGCTCCAGGCAGGCAGAAGCAGGCGATCAAGAAAGTCCCACCTCGTCACCGTCTCCCTCACGAGTACCGGTAACAAAGGGTGATCCATCGTCTGGGTGGGAGGAGCCCGCAAATGAAAGAACGCAAGGGTCACCACACATAACATAACAGCAAATAGCATGTATATATAAAAACGAATAAACACTTAGCAGTTCATATACTTGCACACAGTATCGAAATGCACACCAGCCTATCAATGCATACTCTAAATGATTGTGATCACCCTAGCCGGGTCTTTTTCACATGCATGCATTATTCCGGAATAAACCTCTGCAGAAGGTCGTAGGCTCGGGTGGGATAACACCTCCTACTAGTGGTGGGATAACACCAGGTAGAGTCACTTACTCAATACCAAAACAATCACGGTGGGATAACACCGGGTGAGTCACACGGACAACACCAAACTCAAAAAGGAGGACACCAATCACTGGTCGTCGCACCCCGTGGTCCATTCCCGTTAACCACGTACTATGAATGCATGAGCATACGATTCCCCTTATATGCTAATGCAACAAATACATACCTCTCAAGCGTATGTAATTCAATCATAAATGTGTACATATATTTTCAAAATCATATGCACGCCAATCACATATTCATACACATATTCTCAAACATATGTAAACCACACATGCGATACAAAACACCTTCTCATCACGAGAATACATAATATAATCATGCCAAACATTCACAACAATCCAGAACCAGGCATACATATATTAGACGGAAAAGTAAAGGTGCCCTTACCTTAGCAAGCTTCCGTTACTTTAATTCCGCGAAAAACTACAACACGCGCTACCTAAAATAAATGTAGCGTAACATCAATAAAATACTCCTCGTTTATCCTATCGAAACGAAACTCGCTCTCAAAGCTCCAGAGGGGTCTAAGGTACTTCCTAAAGCTATCCCTCAATGATTTCAGGTTATTCTCATAGTGTTTAAAAATTCACGAAGTAAATTGTACTATTTTTATAACACGAAAATCATTTTGTTTTCAAATCATTAACTAAAACCATTTTGGATTTCTCCACCTCAAGGACTTGTTTCCCACACCACAAGACCATTTGAAACACAACTAAAACTTTTCAAAAATATTTTTATGAAAAATCGAAGTTTTCTTGCGTTACAAGTTACACATTTTTTTCTTCCTAACAACCTTTCCTATACTCATTTTTCTTCAAAACTAAGATTATCCAACACATACAAAATTTTCACACAATTGTGGACTTAGAAAAATTTTGAAATTTCTTCCCCCACATAAGGAAAAGGCCACGGCCATTTTTTTCAAAAACACCCTTCTACTCAAAAAATTTCACTTCTAAATGCATGGTAATATCCCATAATACCTAACTAGCACTTATCAAAGCGATTTAGAAATTATAGAGTCGAATCGCAAATTTCGAAAAATCTCAAATATGTTTTTCTTAAGGCAAGAGATCATTTTTCTTTTCAAAACATCTCATAACCAATCAAACAATTAAACAATGCTCATGGGAAGCAATTTGCCTCTAAACAATTTTCGAAATTCGATTCCTCGAACCCTACATGGATGCCACGGCCAAATGAGGCAAAAGGGCAATCCTACACAATTTTTCTTCATTTGAAACCCTAACCACATTTGTTAGCTCGTAACGGTATTCGATCGTATACCCGACTCTTTTTGAAACTCGAAATAAAATTTTTCTAAATTGTGTTCTTCGAGTCGCTCAAGAACACGAGAAATTTTTTTTTCTTATTTTTCGAAACAAAATTCATAATCAACAATCCATTTTGTTTAAAAGCTCAAATCTAACTTCAAAACCAAAATCTTACAACACAATCCAAGTTTTTGATCTATTTCAATTTTTTTCTTCAAAACTCTTAAACAAAACTTTGTGAAAACAAGATTTAACCATGGAAATTAACTCATTTTTCACTCATGTGTACTAATCACTCTTATGAACACATCTATGGAACCAAAACTAATCAAAACTAAATTCTAACATTTTTCTTCTCAAGAACAAAATTATGAAACTTAAAAATCCAAGAGATTTTAAGGCAAGAATAGAGATGGAAGAGGTTAGTTACCTTAAAGAGCAAGTGATTCCTAAGTAAGCCAAAGATCCAAGCTTGAATAGATGAGAAAAATGAAATTTTAGAAGAGATGAGTGAGGGAGTGAGAAGGGCGGCCGAGTGAGTGAGAGGGGAGGGAGTAGTTTTTTGTGATTTTGCTTCCAAGACCAATAGTTAAACCTCCTTACTATTCAATCAAAGTCTTGATCAATCTAGGCCCTTAGATTAAAATTAAAGTTGCAAGACAAATCCCTAGCCAATGGATCAAATAACTCATGATTGCTTTTTGAACAAATATCCTCTTTACGCTACTCAGCTCGTCGCGTTTGCTCTCGGCGAGTCGCACCTCGCTAACGGACGGAAATCTCAAAAACATAAAATATCACAAATAAACGTCCGTCGTAAACCGTTTCCAAATATTATCGCTAAACTTTATTCTCCGACTGAAATTTATTTCCTTAGCTCCCAAAAATATTCTGAAACTAGATTCCAACTTACGTCGATATATAAAGTCTCCAATTAAAATTCGACGGAAAACAGAAACCGTAAAATTCTAAAAAGCGGATACAGTTTTCTACTCGTTTTTCCAATAAACGGAGAAAGTCGAAACTCAAAATTCTGAAATCACAGGAACGTTCTCGTATATAAAAGAGGACTAAGAACCAAAAGCCTGAGCTTAAATGGCATACGAGTCCAAAACCAGTTCCAACTTAGCAAAAACGCTGTTATTACACGATACTTATGAAACTAATCTTACAGAAACCCTAAAAACTCTTAGTCACTACTTACGCTTATAACTTGCGTACAATACAGTAGAATTATGGGTCTTACAGATAGCATGTCAGGATAATGACACAGATATTACCTACTACCATACGAATGATAGCATGCCAAGGCAATATGAAAATATGGAACATTATCTACTATCCAACAAAATGATAGCATGTCAAGATAATGACACAGATATTACCTACTACCACACGAATGATAACATGTCAAGGCAATATGAAAATATGGAACATTATCTACTATCCAACAAGATGATAGCATGTCAAGATAATGACCGGATACTACCTACTATCATACAAATGATAGAATGTCAAGGCAATATAAAAAGAAGATACATTATCTACTATCCAACAAAGTGATAGCATGTCAAGATAATAATCGGATACTACCTACTACCATACAAATGATAGAATGTCAAGGTAATATAAAAATATGGGACATTATCTACTATCCAACAAGATGATAGCATGTCAAAATAATGACCGGATACTACCTACTATCATACAAATGATAGAATGTCAAGGCAACACGAAAATATGGAACATTATCTAGTATCCAATAAAGTGATAGCGTGTCAAGATAATGACCGGATACTACCTACTATCATACAAATGATAGAATGTCAAGGCAATACGAAAATATGGAACATTATCTACTATCCAATAAAGTGATAGCGTGTCAAGATAATGACCGAATATTACCTACTATCATACAAATGATAGCATGTCAAGGCAATACGAAAAGATGAGACATTGTCTACTATCCAACAAAGTGACAGCGTGTCAAGACAATAACGGATACTACCTACTACCATACAAATGATAGAATGTCAAGGTAATATAAAAATATGGAACATTATCTACTATACAACAAGGTGATAGCGTGTCAAGATAACGACCATATACTACCTACTACCATACAAATGATAGCATGTCAAGGCAATTTAAAATGATGAGACATTATCTACTATCCAACAATGTGATAGCATGTCAAGATAATGACCGGATATTACCTACTACCATACAAATGATAGAATGTCAAGGTAATATAAGAAATCAATAACTCTACCGGGAACTTCAAAAGAGACATGAGTAGGTTAGATTGTAAATACAGGTTTCTTACAATGAGAAAACGTCTGTAAATTTTTTGGGTGATATCTTTTGACCAAGCACAATGGGGATGACGCCACTGGAGAAAATTGAAGATATATTTGGCATCATGCAAGCTATCCATATAACGGGACTGCCACTTGCTGTCTGGTGTCAGAACTCGATCCAGGAAAGAACTGTAGAGAAATAGTCAAACAAGACTCTAAACCCAATGAGGAATGAACTCGATTGGGGATCTTTCCCATCCTTTATATTCGGAAGGGGAAACAACTGAAGCAACCTTCTTCCACAAGGATGAGCTCGGTGGGGAATTTTAGAAAGGATATGCACTTTCTGCTTATGGCTGACAATCTACTGGAGAGAATGACACGCCCAACTTTTAATCTCGGGGATAAACACAACCAAGATAATTGGATTAACCTACATTAGGAAATGCAATCATGCATGAATTATGCAAGTGTATATATTATGCATGTATGAATGTTTGTATGAATGTCATGTATGCACTATGTATGCTGACAAAACTGACATGACAATTGAAACTGGAGGTAAACCAACATCGCAGTATGTCCAAATACTCGGCAAATCTCAACACGGTGTAGATATCACTGGAGATAGAGTAAAAGCCATTGATGGAGCAAAGTCCGGCTATAAGGTTTAACCTTTTCTGGGAAGAAGAAACTTCATGAGGAGAAAACCCAACATCAATCCAAAATCTGAATCGCAGTTCATCTGGAGACGACATGCCTAAAAGGTTCCATTGATGGATAAGAAGCTGCCATTTGTGAACCAAACAAGAACATTCTTCTATTTGCGTGGAGCAGTCATAATGTCTTTTTGCTTGCTTCTTTTTTTTTGTAAAATCCCTAACTTTTGCCTAGACCGCCTTTTCAGGTTTTCAGTCCACCGGGAGTATATTTCCTTTTTTGGTGCCCCTAATTTTTGCCTGGACTGCCCTTTCGGGTTTTCAGTCCACCGGGACGCTCTCTATTGCCTAAGCCGCCTTTTCAGGTTTTCGACTTAGCGAGCTCTTTTTTGTTATATTTTTTTTCTTAGGCATTGATTCTTTTGACTACGGTAGCATCCACCGAGAGCGAAAGCTTTTTAACCACTGGCTTGAATCCTTGAAGGGTATGCCCCTTGATGTAAAGACTTGCCCCTGATTGGCAGAACCAAGAGGTAACTTGCCCCATGTTAGGAGTGTCTTGAGTCGGTTCGACCTTGATCAGACCATCACACAAATTTCCTTATGTCAAGTATTTATTTGCAAACAAAATTGTATTTTTTAAAAAGTGCTTCCGATGCAATGCACATGCAAGTTTTGGAATCGGAAAATTTTATGAATAACACATGTGGAGTGTATGAAAGATAGTTACTCAACAAATAGGTGGAGTCAGTTTAAAAATAATTCTGCCGAATATGCTTTCAAAATTGACCTAGCTTCAATTAGGTCTTTTGAGGGTTATAACGGGGCCTGGCTCACGGTTTTCGAAAAAAGAGATTATTAGGCTCAAAATTTTGTTTTAACCCGCCCATTCTTCTTTGATGTCCTCTATTCCTAAATTCAATTAATTCGTCGGACACACTTTGGTCGACAAGAGAATTTTTTTGGAAATGATGTTTGAGGTCGACGCTATGGTCAAAGCTCCTTATGAGGCCCTTGAAGTGGCAATCACTTTTGCATTTATAAGCTTTTTTAGCTTTTTTTCTAGCTTCTAATCCCTTATTTTTGCATGGACCAAATTTTTTGAATTTTGTGTTCCATCGGGATGCCCTATCTTTTGCCTAAGTCTTTTAACTTAGCGGTTTTTTTTTTTTTTGTAGGAGGATTGTGATTGCCTCGTATTATGATGAATTTGTCCTCTCACAACCTCTTCCATTTTAGATGGATTGGTCCTCTTGCATATGGATGTATCATTGAATTAATTGAATGACTACCCTGCCCCGGGTTAAGATTAAGGGTTTTTTTTGAAAAGTAGAAAGAACTACAACTTCTGGCTCGAAGGGGTTGACTACGGATTATCACCTTATATCTCCGGTGTTTGGGAAGGTGAAACAATGCTTTACATCATCAGCTAGGTCTTACTAACAAAAGCATATATCAGCAAATTCAGTTTATTTTATTTACATCATTCTCCCCTCAAGTTTATTAACATGAAAAGTGAAATGGAAAAGAATTGCCCTTTGTGTGATGGCACAGGAAAAGAGTGAATACGAATGGATGAATTATGAAAACATGCATGCTCATTTCATTGAAAATACAAGTCAAAAAGTACAACTTTTAAAAGTAGACAAATACTTGGCAAAAAGGAAATTACAAATTGAAACGAAAGGTCTAGTGATCCTAGGGATGAACTTCCTTGTAGATCCACTGACTTGAAGGCGCTTAGGAAAGAGGTTGGCTTTCGACTAAGAGAAGTGAATGAATCCTGCACTGTGGAAGGTTTCCTCAATCGTCTTGATTGCAACATTTGACCCATTAGCGTTTGCGGATGAAGGGGAGAAACCCAAACCTTCACGATGATTGTCCCCAACCTATGGACAAACCACTCTCAACCACCTTTTGTGCATCCTTCAAGGAAGAAATAGAGACCCTATTCTCCTCGGCATTTTCATTGTCCAATGAGAGCCCTTGGAATTGACTGATCATCGTGTTAGAAGATGACGTCTCACGTTGTGGAGCTTGTTGTCGTTGATGTGGGAGAATCACCAATGGTCGAGGTGTCTGAGGTGGTGGGTACGCCTGTGGCGTGCACGGTGAAGGATTATCTTTTCCCTTTAGTAAGATTTGTATGATCAAGCTCACTTGAGTCTTCAATCCGTTGACCTCTTCTTTCAACAACTCTTGGCCCCTTCTGAGTTCCTCAACAGCCTCTTGCGACATGCTTCCAACTTGTTTCTCTTCGCGAGGCTCGGCACTCTTTTGCCCCACTTCCATTCTATTTTTCTGGCTTGCTTGAGTATTAAATCTGCGAGTTGGCTTGGACGAGGTCGTCGGGCCACTTTGAGATGAGACTGGTTTACCTTTCGAGAAGTAGCAAAGCGTAAGGCTCAAACTCTCGAGACCATGAATGCAAAAATGATGCATGATGCTATATGCAGAAAGAAAGTTTTTATTTTCCAAAGGACTTTAAGGTAGTTTTTTTAGAATGAATTTGACAAAATAGAGGGTGTTTACAATGTCATCCCTCTAAGTCCTTTGGAAATTGATGGAAAAAAAAAATTTAATCGATGCATAATTATGCATGAATGAATATTGTCCGGGATAGTTTTATGGTGTTAACTTTTAAAAGTCTTTGAACCACCACCCCTCACATGTAGATTCTAGATTTTGAACACTTGACACGGTTCCAAGAAACATTGATCTTATTTGAAAATATCATCGTCATTGCAAATACTCGCAAGACAACAACACCGTCAAAGGATCTCCTCTAGGTAAAGCTTTCGTGTCAACCCTACGAGAAATACATCAAGAGGGTCAACATTCAACCTTGACTCGGGATCTAACAGAGGTCCCTAATAACATGTTTCAAGGTTCTAGACTGATTAAAAGGTCCCTAGAGTCACGGATCCAAACGAGAAAACATCATCGCCGCGCAAATACTCACGAGACAACAACATTTTCAAGAGGATCTACTCTAGGCGGAGCTTTCATGCCAACCCTACGAGGAATACTCCAAGAAGGCCAACAATCAACCCCTAACTTAACTTAAGTGTTTGCTCAAGTCCGGGTAGAGGACTTTTCTCTCATAAATATTACACCCAAACAAGTAAGCATTATAAAATATACAAGATATACAAGCAAATAATAACACAAAATAACATATATATACAAGTTAGGCTCAACCCTCTTGGGGAGTCCCCAGTGAAGTCTGTTGGAGTAAGCCCTAAGAGCCAATCTATTTTCATAGTATTTGCTTTAGGAGTCTGAATATAAATATGGCATTTCTTCATTATGTTTGTAGGAGTCCAAAATAATGAAGTCCCAAGAATAGATAGTCCGTTTAAAGAAATATTAAGTGTGACTTAATCATGAGATTCTATTAAACACAAGGACACTATTCTTAAAATATCCGTAGTCGAGCTTTATGGTGAAATGGGATAACCTTAAAGCGTAAAGACTATTATGAAGATAGACTGATGATCGCATCTCATGGATCATGGGATACGGAGTTATCAAGTCTTGACATAGGTATAAATATTAAGAGTAATATTTATACCGGATTGACCCGCTATGAGAGTACTACATGCAAAGTTATGCAAAGTGTCATAAGTTACTCTCATGGTGATAATGGTGTAAGTTGCCCTTAGACCTGAAACCACTTTGTACCCTAGATGTGGAGTCAAGTGTTTTGTTGCTGATCTAACGTTGTCCGTAATAGGATGACCATAAAGGCAGTTAATGGGTACTTCACAAAGCATGCTGAGGGACAATAGTGACCTAGATGGAATTTGCCAATCCTGCATAACAGGATAAATGTCATGGGCCCAATATTGAACTGGACAAAGATGACACTAAGTATGCTTTGTGTTCAATATAGACATAAAGGGCAAATGGGTAATTGTACACACTGATATTATCACTAGAGGTTGTGTTTTAGATCACATGTTAATTTCTCATAACTTGGGTAGCAATGATGTGTTGCTAGATATCGCTCATTGTTTATTATATTAAATAAAGGATTTAATATAATTGCCAAAGTTATGGAAACCTACAAGGGTCACACACATAAGAACAGTATAATGTGAGATTGGAACACCGTAAGGTACGGTGCACCTCAGAGAAATATGGAAATATGATAAGGGTATCATAGTAATTAAATAAGCGTGTCATAATTTGTTATGATAAAGAAGCACTCATGTGAACATGACACATGGGGGGTGCGCTAGTAATAAGCTTATTTAATTAAAAGGGCTTTAGTGTGATTGTAGCCCAATGACAATTAATTGTCTTGGTGCACAAGACACTTGGTTCTATAAATAGAACCTTTGTGATTGAGAAAATACACTTAAGTGATTTCTTAAGAAACAGAAAACCCTAATCCTTATTTCTTGCCTCCACTCACAAAAGGCCTTCATCCTCTTGAGCTAGCACTCTCTTGAAGGTTCCTGTTCGTGTGGACTAGATAGAGGCGTTGTTCTTCGTCATCAACGCTCGTGATCTATCCGGTTCGTGATCAAAGAATTGACCGGCCACCGTTCGTGAAAAGAAAAAGAAAAGGATTTTCTACAAGAGGTAAAAATCCTAAACACAAACTCATGCCCATTCGTAAGGATCTCTAAAGGAAAATTTTAAATTCCGCTGCTTTATTATTACTATTTTCCTTCAAAGTCGCCATTTCTGTCGCGGTGATTTTCGGACGCCAAGCTATTGGTTAGCTTTGGTTCTAAAAAATTATGATTCACCACCGAACTTTAATTTATCCAAGGGAAGTGGAAAAGATCGAATAAACCCACAATTAAAATTTAGAGATTAAAGGTTTCGGGGGTTAGTTATACAAAGGGAAGGTATTAGCACCCTATGTATCCGTAGTACTCTACGGGAACCTCTTGTAAAATATGTATTTTTGTGCTAAAAAGATTTGCTTGTAAAATTAATTTATAAATGATTTGGATTATGGGAAAAGAGTATATTCTTTTTATTAATTTTTTAATTGGAAAAGAAATTGTATTTTATTAATTTTGATTTGGGAAGACACGAGGGTCTTTTGCACTACGTACCCGTTAAGGATCAAAATCCCGTAGTTCGGGGTAAAAATTTAAAAGTGGTTTGTTTGATTGATTTTAGGAGAAAAGACGAGTCGTCATCTTAAGTTTTAAACTCTTTTTAATCCGCCACGAACATACTGAAAAGTTTATCTTCCTTTTCTTGCCATATGTTAAGGGGGATATTGAAATTCTCGACTAGAGATGACTTACGTCTAAACTCTTTGAGAAAAAAGTTTTAAATTGGAAAAGCCAAGCGGCAAAAATGTTTGAATTTGTTTTTGTATTTTTTAATCTTTTGAAAAATATTTAAATATGCTTAAGTGTGTTAAAGCATTTATTGAAAAAAAGTTTGGAAAAGTCTCTCGACGAAAATAGAGGTTTATTAGAAAATGATTTCTTTTTTTGAAAGATTTTTGGTTTATTTGAATGTTTTTGTTTTTGTTGTTTTAAGAAAATTTATATTTTTAGAACGTCGATTACTCGGACTGCAAGCCATCCGGCAGGAAATCCGAAGTAACCGGAGAGTGGAAAGTCATCCGCCAGACCACTCCTTTTTCATTCTTTTTATTTAAAAGAAACGGGGAGCGCGAGAGCCATACGGCAAACCACTCCTTTTCATTCTTTTTTATTACATGCAATTTTTATTTTTAGTCGAAGAACGAGTAAATATGCAAAATAATCGTAACGCGGGGCTAATGAAAATTCATTAATTCCCTTGGACTTAAACAAAATAAATCACACAACATATATATTTTTTTGCAAGGCATAATACAGAAATAATGTGCAAATAAATAACATTAAATGACATTAAATAAAATACGACAAATAAATAAGCAAAAGATAAAAATAATTAAGAACAGAGGTGCAAGCAGCAAGCAACAGGGGGTGGAAATAGTAATTCTGGGCCTAAAGCCCAAGATCCAAACAAAATAAACAGCAAAAAAGAAAGGAAAAAATAGTGGAAATGCATCCACGGGGTTTCGAACCCGCGCCAACGAGAAAATTGATAGCGTCAAACATATATGAACCAAAAGCCAACGAGAAAATTAACGGAAACAGGTGTATAAATACCCAGTTCCATTCTTTTTAATTCATTTTACAATTTCTTTCCTTCTTCTCTAACCCCTCTTTCTCTCGTTTCTCTCTGTCTTCTCTCAAACTTCCGTCGCCGGAGATGGCGGCCGGCGGTGGTGCCACCGTCGTCTCCGGCGAGACCAACCCAAAAATAAAAACTTTTCACACCAAACCCCTTTGTTTTTACATGCTCGTCCCGAATCCGGAACTCAAAATTTAGAAAGACTCACCCAAACGGCTAGATCGGGTTTTGAAAGGGTGGCGGTGGAAATTTCTTTCTCTCACCTCCGTTCGCTCTATTCTTTCTTTCTTCTTCTTTCTTTTTCGTTTCTAGTTTTGGTTGCGTGTTGTTGGTGAGGTTTTTGTGTTTTGGACGGTTTTGAGGTTACAGTGATGTTGTTGGGTTGTTGTGGGTTTTGGTGTTGTTGATGGTGTTGCGGAACGATTATGTTATGGTTCAGTAAGGTTGTTATGGTTACTGAGGTTACTAGTGGTGGCTGTGATGTTTCGAGTTAATGATGGTTTGATTTTGTGAGATTGAAAAATTAGGGCTTGTGAATGTTTGGCAGCGGCTGCTCAATGAAATTTTTCTCCCCCTTCACTGATTTATTTTGCTTCAATTTATAAGCAAAATTTAGGGTTTTATTACCCATTGAACAATTCTGAAAACTGGATTAAAGTGTGGTTATGGAAGAAAAAAAGGTAAAGGTTCTGTTTACTTTTTGATTGAGTGCCAGATTGATGAAGATTTTGCAAAGTTTTGAGAAGCTGAAAACAGGGGAAAGAACGTGACTCTGTACTTGCTGTTACTGTTCCTATTTTCCTTTATTTATTTATTTTATTAATAATAATAAATAATAATAATAATAATAATAATAACAAAATAAAATAAAAGAAAAGGGATGGGGGAAGACAGCACCACGTGCTGTTCTTCTTTGTTTTTTTTCTTAATTAATAATTACTAGTATGATAGCCCGTGCCGTGCACGGGATAATTTTCTTTTTTAATATTATTTATATGTTTATTTTGTAATATTATTTGAGTAATTTAGTTTAAAATTCTACGATAAAAATTGAGATAATTTTTGAATTATATAGGTTTAAGGATGTTATAAAATAGAGCGAGATGAAAAATATTTTTACGTTTCCCGTTCTACATTGTTGATAGATAATTTTTTCTCTCAATTTCATTCACGAGACTATATAGTGTCCCTTTAAATATAAAATAATTATAAACTTTGCTCTCAAATGAAAATTTAATTAGTCTAGATACACTTTAAATAGCGGGGTTGAAAATGTTCCATGTTTCTCATTCTACACCCGTGAGAGTTCTATCTCTCTCTCTCTCTCTCACTATTTCTACATCTCTCCCACAGGATAATTTTCATTTTTTAATAATATTTATTTGCTTATGTTCTTTTTTTTCTTTTGCATGTTGTCTATGTCATTTTTCATTTTATATTACTTTGAATGTTCCCTATATGTTTAATTTAAAAATGTTACAGGGGCATAGTGGGGTGGTAAATAATCCATCATTCCTCGTTCAACAATACTATGAGATTATCTCTTTCTCCCTCTCTCACATCTCTACAGGGACTCCGTCAACAAAAAATAATTATAAATTTTATATTATTTTTCAAATGAATATTAACATATTTTGACCATGTTCCCATTCTCAAACTTTTTTTTATCATTGTCCATAAAGAAGCAATTTTCACGTGTAAACGTAAAATGGAAAAATCTATATATGAATCTCCACTCACATTGATAAATTAGCATCCCGAAAAAAATTTGAACGAAGGTTTATGGAAAGCTTAAAATTGGAGTTATAAAAAAAATTCATTGATTATAAAAAATTAAAATTATATTTATTTATTTTTGGTTTCAATTCCCATAGATTTTTTTTAGTTTGATGTAATATAGTGAAAGTCTGATAAACACAAAATATAAAAACAACTCCCGTAGTCGGAATTTAAATTTTAATTAGTCAATGTATATTTTTAATAGTAGAATGAGAATTGTTTCCCGTTTCCCATTGTTTATTTCTATCTCTCTTTTTGCTCATTAATTTATCACTTTCTTCTTCATAGACTTTTCTTCATAGCGAACCAATTTTCATCGTGCTAAATAAAATTTTGAATAAGGGATCCTCGTGATAAAATATGAAATATGAAAATATGGATATGCCCCGCAGTCAGAATTCAAATTTTAATTAGTCAATGTGTATTTTTAATAGTCGGGGGAAGTGTTCCCCGTTTCTTATTCTACACAACTGAGAGATCCTCTCTCTCTCTCTCTCTCTCTCTCTCTCACTCTCTCGCTATTTCTATCTCTGTATCGCCTCTATTACAGATCTATAGGGACCTATCGACAAAAAAAGTTGTTAATTCTATATTTGTTTTTAATAAATATCAATAAAATTCTCGTGTTGAGTTCTCACTATCATATACATTCACTTTTCATCATGAGGATCATGTTTCATCGTGCTAGATAAAATTTTGAATAAGTAATCCTCATGATAAAATATAAAAATATGGATAACTCCTACCGTCGAAATTCAAATTTTAATTCGCCAATGTGTATTTTTAAAAATGGGGGGTTAGAAGTTCTTCCCGTTTCTTATCTCTCCAACACTAATAGATTTCTCACTCTCTTTCTCTCTCTCTCTCTCTCTCTCTCTCTCTCTCTCTATATATATATATATATATATATTAATTTTTAATGAATATTAATAAAATTATCATGCTCAGTTTTCATTGTCATATACATAAACTTTTCATCGTGATAGATAAAATTTTGAATAAATAATCCCCATGATAAAATATAAAAATATAGATCCACACTTTGAATTCAAATTTTTATTATTCAATGTATTTTTTTAATAGTGGGGTGCGGAATGCTCCCCGTTTTTTATTCTACACCATTGAGACTCTCTCTCTCTCTCCCATTCTACCCGTCTTCTGTGTACGTTACAGGACTCTAACTGCTCCATGAACAAAAAATAGTTGTTAATTCTTTATTATTTTTTAATGAATATCAATAAAATTCTCGTATTTAGTTCTCACTATTATCTACGAACGCTTTTGATTATAAGGATCACTTTTCGTCGTGCTCGATAAAATTTAGAGATATTTAGTCAATGTATAATTATAATAGTATGGTGTGAAGTGCTCTTTATTTCCTATTCTACATTATTTTAGAGATTCTCTTTATATCTATCTATCTCTCTCTCTCTCACAATATATATATATAAAATCTCTGTTGCATGACTCAAATGTGTGCAATCTAATTATATAAGGATATGAAATCTGATTTTTTCCTTCATCAATTTACCCTAAAATTATCGTGGTCAGTTCTCACTATCATCTTTGGACACACTTCATCACATGATCAGTTTTCATTTGTGGTAGATACAATTTTAAATGAGTGATCCCATAAAAAAATATGAAATATGATTTAAATTTATTTTAAAACAAATCAACATATAAATATAACATGTAATTGAATGATTGGATAACAGATACACGTCCAATCAAATTTTAGTCGAAGTGTTGACATAGTTTTTACATAGAAAATATATAATATTTAATAGATTAAATAAACTTGTCGTCATTAAAAATATAATATATATTAATAATTAAAATATAATATTTGAATTTCTACAAAAAAAATTATTAGAAAAACTTTAATTGAATTTCACCTATGTAATAATATTAAAATATAATATTAGGATTTCTAAAATAAAAAAAATACCAATCCCCGCAAATATAAAGATTTCTACATAAAAAGATATAATATCGAAGATTCTACTAAAAAAAATAGAGTTTTTACAATAAATAAATATTAGAGAATCTCTAATTGAATGACAATAAATAATAAAAACTCGATAAAAAAAGATACAAAAAAAAAAAAGAGAAGCTTGAGTCAAAAAACAAAAAAAGAGAGAAGCTCTAGTTTAGTTGTATATATCCAAAACCATTTTTTTTTCAAACAATATGGTTTTTTTTTTCTAAAAAAAAAGATAGTAGCTTTCCATAACATTAAAATATTATAAAAATTAAATTATTGTTGTCAATGAGATTCGAAGAACATACCTTAGACTAATAACAAAGTAGTTTTCTCTAAAAAAAAAAGAAGGTAGAATTCCATATAATATTATAAAAATTGAATTATTGTTGTCAATGTGATTCGAACCGCAGACCCCGTACTAAAAGCTCCGCATAAGTAGAATCTCTATAATAATGCCACATAGGACTTTTTTTCTTGAGAATGCACGAGAGAGCTCCGTGGGAATCTCGTAATGTATATAATAGAGATAATAATAATAAATAAACGAAAATGAAGATAAATAATAAACAATAAAATTAAAATGGACACAAGGATGATCGGACCAAAACCCAAAAAAAATGAGGTATTTTAAAATACCTCTCTGCCGAAATTTTGTTTAAAAGAGCATAAAATATTCCGGACAAAAAATAAAAAAAATGCAAATGAGACGGGATCTTAGGTCAAAAATTGGGGTATGACAGGTCTGTCTTGGTCATTTTACTTTTTAATACTAACACTAAAAATACCATAGAAATTCCTGTCATCAGGGATATACTTGGAAGGGCACATGTGTAACTATGAAGAAGTATAGGTGTTCAGTTACGTCTTAGACGTCATCTTCGGTGAAAGGAGAAGCCTCTTCTCCGTCTCTGTGATGTGGGGAAACCTCCTCGAATTCTAGTATGTTGTTGCAGACAGGAGAAAGAACATCGTTATGGTTGTTGTCACCCTCACGGGTCTGATTGGCCATGATTGATTGAAATCGATTTTGTTCTTAAGTTTATTGGTGAAAGAAAAGGGAAACATAGTCCCCATAGATGGCGCCACAGATCTTACCTGATGATCAAAATAAGGTGATGATCAACAAGAGCATTCGAAGTTGAGCAATCCACTGAGGGGGTTTGTATCTGCAGGGGCTCCGGTGCTTAAGTCAAAAAGAGCATCGAAGATACAAATTTACGCTAGGTTAAGAATAATAATTGAATACCTGACCCTCCAGTGAAGGAGAGTTTTTATAGGGAGTCCTCAGCGTTGGGTCAAAGGTCACCCTAATGGGCCAAAATTATAGAAAGATAACATAAAAATTATTTTTAAAAATATTAAGAAAAATTCATATTTTTAACCTAAAACAAATGCACCCTTAAAATAAACATGAAAAACTTGGGGACCAAAATAAAACGTAAAATCAACTTAGCAATGAAAAGTGTAATCTAATCTAAGTTAATTTACGATTTCAATCAAAATATATTTTTGTTGGTATCAAACGAACTAAAACTGTACAAACTTTCTTTCCAAAATAACATATATAATTTTTGTGTCACTAAAAATTGACACACCTAAAATAAAAGAACCAAGATTTAAACTCTAATCATAAAATTTGAACTAATAATTTTGATATTCATGCAAAAACAGTTGAGGAACATTTTCCTCGATGAAGATAATCTCAAATATGAAGCCCAGATACGTGACACGATACCGATACGATATGATACCGATACAGTAATACAGGAAAATTTTCAAAATTATCGATACGATACGGCCGCAATACATTATTTAAAAATTAAATTAAACATAACTAAAATCGGTAATGATAATAAATTAATATTCAAATTATTTAAAATGAGTAAACAAGTGATAATTACATATTTTAAGTCAAATACTAGACAAAAAAGACATAATTAGTAGTACTATAAAAAAAGTATCATCAGTACTATCCAAACAAGGCAAAACTGGTTATGGATAAAGAACTTCATACTCTAATATTCACCACTTAAGATGAAACACAGATTGTATCAAGGCCCTCTTATCTGTTCCAATCATCAATGAACATTATTTGCCCGATACTTTTCTGATACACGTATCAAAGAAGTATCCGACACGTATCAGTATCGGTAATTTTTTTAATAATATTAATTGTTCGATACTTCTCAGATACGAATATCGGGAGGCATCAGATGTGTATCAGTATTGGATACGTGTCGGACATGATACTTGACAATTTTTGGAGTATCAGATCTTCATAGGATCTCAATTACGAAAGTACATAATTAATTTTAAGGGTAAATAAGCTCTTACCCCTGTTAAGTAGACAAATTTTGTTTTACCCCTTCAATTAAAAAAAAAACTACTGGAATAAAATAAAACCTGTCTACGTTGCGGGAGGTAAAAACCTAGTACTCCCTTCAGTCTCATATATAAGCAATAAAATAAAAAAATTGAAACTCTCAAATATAAGCAAAAAAAACCTCTAATCATTACAATAAATGTCACTTTTTCAAATATATCCATACTTTTTTCATATTCGCATCTTTTTAACAGTTTCCAAGTCAAAAAATAAAGATAAAATTAGAAAAGTCTATGATTTAAATGTTTTAGACACTTATTTTAAAGGAATAATTTTTAAAATTTTTTGTTTATATATGAGATTGCAGTAACTAATATATTCATTATTTTATTCGGGCCTTTTCAACGCTATTTTTTTTTTTTTTTTAAATCTCGGAAAATTCAGAGTCAGAACTCAGAAACGTTAAAATTGTAAAAACGTCGCAAAGTAGAAGAAAGAAAAAAAAGTGCGGTGGCGTTAAGTTCTTCCCCGAAATTCACAACACATCACTCTCTTCGTATCAGATCCGAATCTCTCTTTCCTTTCTTCTTCGTTTCTCCGATTCCGATCTCCGATTCCGACCACTCGATTCATCGATTCCTTCCCTTCGCAATTCGATCCGGTTAAACTTTCCGGCGAACACAATCATCAATAGTCATGAATCCGTTCTCTTCAGGAACGCGTTTGAGGTAATCAATTGAATCATTTAGCATCGGATCAGCTTCACACTCTTCTTGCAATGCGTTGTTCTTCATGCTGATTTTGCAGCTGACTATTCCTTTGTGATTCGGAGCATTTTGAATTATCTTTGCATTTTTTATCCAATTAGAATTTATGTCTTTTTTTTGAGTTCTAGCTTATTAGATTTTATTATTTTAAGCTGAAATTAGTGATTTTGTTTAGAATTTATTTGTTTTATGGTTTTGATGTGTTTAGTTAGGTTAGAAATTTCTCACAGTATCCGAATCAGGCATTGAAATTGAAATGTTAGCTTAGTTTACGTATATAAATAGTGTTGCAATTCAACTCTAGTATGTGGCGTCAAACTTTAATTTTAAGTTTAACATTGCACATCTTCATAGGTTCTTTTCTCTATCTCTGAAACCATTAACCATTGGGACAATTCATAAATAGCACATATATGAAATGAACTAATCATTAATGATGCTACAATGTCAATTGTTTGGGTGGTTTCAAACTTTCAATGTCGTAAGAAACCAAATGTTGTGAAAAAAAATTAGTGGCGAGGTTCAGAATCAAAAGAGTGCCTGGCTTACACATTATAAGATAGATTATTACTGTATTTTTGAAGTGTCTCTGATGCTGTCCTGATTTAAATAGGTTCTACCACAACCAATCAGATGGATGAAAACATTGAATTATAGAATTGGAATTATAATCATGTTACAGATTAACGGCTCAAGCAGGATTTTATTTTCAGCATATTCCTGCAGCTATATGTGTGTTTTTCATTGTCTCTTATGACTGAATTTTTATTTCAAAATACCTTTTGTTTGCCAAATCAGATATGGTTAACATATTTTCAGGTTCTTTTGCAAGATACAAAGATGATATAAGTGTTTGATATGTTTTATTTTGGTGTTTAATTATAATCATCATTTTTTACTTATATGGTTCATATCCTAACTTTTAGGGACATGATTCGGGCAATACGTGCATGCAAGACTGCAGCAGAAGAGCGTGGTGTTGTAAGAAAAGAATGTGCAGCCATTCGTGCTTCAATAAATGAAAATGATCAAGATTACAGGCATCGTAATATGGCTAAGCTAATGTTCATTCATATGCTTGGGTACCCGACACATTTTGGTCAAATGGAGTGCCTCAAGTTGATAGCATCCCCAGGATTTCCGGAGAAGAGAATAGGTTATCTTGGCCTCATGTTGCTTCTTGATGAAAGACAAGAAGTTCTAATGCTGGTCACCAATTCTTTAAAACAGTATCCATTTCTTAAATCATAGTTTCCTTTGTTTTTTATTCCCTTTTTTTATATTCCACTTTATACTGTGTTATTGATATTGGTCTTCTACTGAAACAAAATGAGGGAAAACTATTGATAATTGTTTATATAGCAAAGCCTTAACTGAACTACAGAGATCTTAATCATACAAATCAGTATATAGTGGGACTTGCACTCTGCGCTTTAGGAAACATTTGTTCAGCAGAAATGGCTCGTGATCTTGCACCAGAGGTTGAGAGATTGCTACAATTTCGTGATCCCAATATTCGGAAGAAGGTGACCTTTTCAATGTATTTCATGCATTTATTACATCTAATAACTCTTCTGGAACTACGGATACTGTTTTTTTCATTGTTTGTTATATATTGAGGGAGAAGAGGCTGTGGATGCTCCATAGTGACAGTAACATATTATTCCTCTTAACTTTTAGGGATTAGTTTTGGAACTGCTGTACTAGCAACCTATGAATACTAGATTTTTGAACTGCTCTTCACTTATTTGATTAATTTTCTTACATACATCTAGCAACCAATCAATACTAGATTTTGTTTTATGTGGAGTAAAATATCCCATAAGACCGGACTGTGATCCTTATCCATGTATAAATAGTGACATTACTTGCCTCCATCTTTGTGTGATTGCTATTTTTAATTTTTAAAATATTATAACTGGAGAATCAAGATTCAAGAAACAGCTTGCATCTACCCAACCATTTGCAATAGGAAAAGAATGGAAAGACATGATCTGCCATAGATATAATATAAGGCTCCCAGTCAAATAAAAATTCCTGTTCTGTTTTGGTGTTTTCTGGCGAATATTTGTATTTTCAAACATGTTCAATCATTCCAGAAATTATGCCTTTGATCAAATAAATTTTCTATTTGATTTGGCTTAAAGGAGTAATTTTAATGCACAAACTATGATGCTTTATGTTGAATTGCTCATTTAAAGAGTCCGCAGTTTCATTATATTGTCGTGATAGGAAATAGTAATATTACTTTATGGTGGTTTGTGCCACAACTATTTGATATAAAAAAAACCTTAACTGATGTATAATAATGCATGATAATATAATAGCAAAAATGTTTCTGAGTTATGAGATTGCATACAAAAAGTTAGGTGATTGTTGATATCACCTTTTTTCATGATTCTTGTTAATTTTTGTTTAGTGCTGTTTTCTTGTTCCATTTTCTTTTCTTCCAGTTTCATAATTTTGAGTGGATATCTACTTATTCGCATGCTTTTAAGAAATTGACGTCCAGCAAGCTTGGTTGCATTGCCTAATGTAGTAATGTTAGTTGCCACGTCACAGTTAGGTGTGGTTGTTGATATCACCTTTTTTCATGATTTTTGTTGATTTTTGTTTAGTGCTGTTTTCTTGTTTTATTTTCTTGTTAAGTTTCCATAATTTTGAGTGGAAATCTACCTATTTGCATGCTTTTAAGAAATTGACATCCAGCAAGCTGGTTGCATTGCCTAATGTAGTAATGTTAGTTGCCACGTCACAGTTAGGTGGTTGTGGTTGTTGATAACACCTTTTTTCATGATTTTTGCTTAGTGCTGTTTTCCTGTTCCATTTTCTTCCAGTTGTCATAATTTTGAGTGGAAATCTACTTATTCACTCACATGCTTTTAAGAACTTGACATACAGCAAGATGGTTTCATTGCCTAATGTAGTAATGTTAGTTGTCACGCCACGTCCGTATTTCTGTGATATCCTTACCCCCATTTTCTAAGTAATCGCATGTTAAGTGTTTTATCTACAAAAACCTTTTCCATTTAACTGCTTGAGAGTTGTCATGTATAATTCGCACAAATTAACTACGCTCACTGTTATATAGGCAGCATTATGCTCTATACGGATCATAAAAAAAGTTCCAGACTTGGCAGAAAATTTTATCAATCCTGCTACTTCCTTACTTAGGGAGAAACACCATGGAGTTTTGATCACTGGGGTTCAGCTTTGTACAGATCTGTGTAAAACTAGCACCGAAGCTCTTGAACATATTAGGAAGGTAGTTTTTCATCTTCTTTATAATTTATGTTGTCAATCACATAGTGTATTATAGAGACTTACCACGGAAAAAATTCTGTGCTCGGCAATATTAAATCATCTATATTTATGTGCATTCTTCTTCTTTGTCAGTTAAAAGCATCCATAAATTATTGCATTTGCTTCTTGAAAATGTTATTCATAGAAAATTAATACAAAATCATTCATCGTCTTCATCTATCTTACAGTTTCAATGGGACGTAGTATATATATATTTTTTTTGCAAGAGAACCCGTTGGGTATAAATAGCATATGTTTATGTAAACTGTAAAAGAAAATAAAAGAGGGTTCATATGTACGGCATTATGATGCTAAAGTTTACTCTGATGGCATTTTTGTATCAGAAACACTGTAGATTGAGCTTTGACTGTAGGCCAGCTTGTAACAAAATATTCTTTGAACAATTATTACAGAAATGCACAGATGGTTTGGTCAGAACTCTCAGAGATCTAGCGAACAGCCCTTATTCACCAGAGTATGATATTGCTGGCATCACAGATCCATTTCTCCACATTAGGTTGCTTAAGCTTTTGCGAGTGTTAGGTGAAGGTGACGCTGATGCTAGTGACTCTATGAATGATATACTCGCCCAGGTCAGTTGTGTGTGTCCGTTGTTATTTTTATGACAAATGCTACTATATTGTTCATGCTACAATGGTTGCTTATTTGTCATATTGCATGGCTCTGTAGTGTAGATGACCTTGTATGTTGAATACCATATATAGTTTTAGGATATTTTTTCCACTTCTATGTGATTTGATTAAGGCAAATCTTGGTGTTAAAGATACAGGATTTAGATAGAGAGATATAAAAAATAAAGACTTTCAAGTATGAATATGGTTAGACAATGAAGTTTGGAAACTAATCCTAAGAGTTAATCTAAGATAAGATAGTATATGATAGGCAAAATTACACTACAGGTCCTTTATCTTATTTACTTGTAACACTTAGTTCCTTTTATCTTTTTATCCCAATGCAGTCCTTTATCTCCCAAAATGCATACAAACTGGTCTTTTTCGCCACTTCTGTTTAAGAAGACGCTAATGTGTCAGTTTTGTTGCTGATGTGTTGATAAAACTTTAATAAACATTAAACACTTATTTATGTGGAATTAACAGCTTGGCAAACCTTTTTACCTCTTAAAATCTGGAAACAATAGAGAACAATAGGTTTCCCCCAATTTATGAACCCTAAAACGAAAAAGAGAAATTGGAATTTTCAATGGCTTCAATCCGCACCAGTTCTTCGAATTCCAGAAGCTACAACAACTCAAGGTACAGATGAATCAATAGAAACCATCTAAATACTAAATAGACCACTCCTATTTTAGAAACAGATGAAACAGAAGAAACAGTCGAAACAGAGAGAAGAGATACAGTACTAGAAAGACAAATAGAAATAGATGAAAAAGAGATAAATAGAGCCAAAAACACAAATAGAAACAGAAGAATTATAGAGAAATAGAACCAATAGCACATACAAACTGATTAAACAATCTAAACACATAAACCCTAAAACGAAAATGGAAAAAGAAAGGGAAGTTCAACGAAATCGTACCTTCCTTAGACCATCAACAATGGAATCGAACAATCTCTTCCAATCTATGCACGCTTAAGTAACGATTTTGCAAGTTTCTATCTTCTGACAACCCTTGAATCAAACATCTCAATTTGTGCTTTTTCTGTAAAATTCTATGGTTTCCAACGTTTCATTGCATCAGTAAAAAACAGACAAGTCATCGTTTTTATGTACGAAAAGATAAATGACCTAAGTGTTACAAATAAATAAGATAAAGGACATGTAGTGTAATTTTGCCTATATGATATTAGAATATCTTTCACCACTTCCCCAAAAGGTATAGTAATAATCACCAAGCTTTAAGGTTCTTACAAATATACTCTTTGAAATAAAAATAAAAAAATAAGTCGGGCCAGATCATTGCATCTGGAACTGGAACAAGTGTCAAGACTAAATTGTAGCTTGGACAAAAGTTGAGGCCAGAGCTAGACCACCATTGAGACAAAACTGGTGGCAAACCACAGAAAAAACCATTGCCAAACCACAACTAAGACAAAGGTAGTGCCAAACTACAAATGAGACAACCTGATTATGAAGTTAGAATTGGTAACTATGATCTAAGTTATGAGTTTTTACAAGAGTTCAATTATAGGCGATATTTTATATAGATTTATCAATTTGCAAGTGGTTCTAAAGTGCCATACTAATATGCATGATGCGTTGATAATGATTTTTAAGCATAAAATCAAAGTAAAATAATGTTGATGTAAGCATATACTTTGTCGAATATGCTTAAAGTTGCATATTTTTTAATCTTTTTATTTTCTTCGCGTGTCCACGTTTGTGTGTGTGGGGTTATTATATCATTAGTAACTGTTGAAAATGGAATCCTGTTGAGAAGCTGGTTTTCTTAATCTCCAGATCCAATGTTTGACTTATGTTATAATCTAATTCTTTGAAGAATTATGGAGAGGGTTTCAAGGAAAAGGAGGAGCTCTTGGTGTGTGCGTGTGTAATTGTATATTACTCAAATAAATGAGATTTTATTTTTGCTGGGGACTGGTCAAATGTTTGTTTACTCTGTAACCTGCTTCTATATAATATATTAAATTTAAATGAAAGTCACGGCTCTTGAATGGGAGACACTCACTTGCTAAACTATCTCCCAAAAATAACCACGTGGCCATTTAAAATCCTTCAAGTAGCCTCTCGTTTTCTCTTCGTCCATCAGATGTTAGTTCAGGGATACGAGTTGTGCCTTGTAATCTCAAGGGACAAAGTTCAAAATACATGCACAGTTTCTGATTACTTTTATCATCT
The DNA here is from genome assembly GCA_030408175.1 of Trifolium repens. Taxonomy (NCBI): domain Eukaryota; kingdom Viridiplantae; phylum Streptophyta; class Magnoliopsida; order Fabales; family Fabaceae; genus Trifolium; species Trifolium repens. Next base: position 24,252,820 of record CP125844.1, on the reverse strand, counting down.
TACCACTAAATAACCCAAAATTAGTATAATATGCTGAGAAATTATCCAAAAAAATCCAGTCTTGATCCATATAAGTTCTTAAATTGTTAGAGTATATAGATAGTTAGTTATGATATATAGATAGATGGTTCTAGAATACCAATCCTCTATTCAAGTCAGTTACACTATGTAACAGACTCACTTTGTATTCTGTTAGTATATAAGACAGATACACTATCATTTTGTAACTAACTTTCATAATCAATGAAATCATCTTTCTCTATCTCTCTCTCAGTTTCTATCATGGTATCTTGAGCCTTTCTTTTTTCTTGATCCATGGCTGATTCAAATCCCTTCCAAGGAAACAAGATCTCAAACCTCATCTCCATGAAGCTTGATGACAAGAACTTCAAGTAATGGAAACAGCAAATTTCCGGCGTAATTCGAGGTTGTGATCTGCAAAAATACATCACCGATCCAGTTTTACCCGAAGAGTTCCTCACCGACGCTGATCGTGCTGCCGGAATCGTCAATCCTCTCCGTCAACAATGGGAGAAACATGACACATTGATCTCTACGTGGATTCTCTCTACAATTTCTGATTCGCTTCTTGCGAAAGTTGTTGATCTCACCTTTTCGTGGCAAATCTGGGATGAGATTCACCGCCACTTCAACACGTTGCTGAACACCAAAGCACGTCAACTCAGATCGGAGTTACGAACCCTACGCAAAGGTGATCGTACAGTTACTGAGTTCATTCAACGCGTTCGCGAGATCAATGAATCTCTAATTTCTGTCGGTGATCCCGTTCCTCTGCGAAATCTCGTTGAAATCGTAATTGATGCGCTTCCGGAAGATTATGATTCCGTTGTTGCAGCGATCTCGAGCAAATCTACGTCAGTTACGATTGATGAAGTCGAGTCTGATCTACTCGCACATGAAACCAGGCTTGAGAAGAACAAGAAGCAAAGTCTATCCGATGCGGCGACGGTCAATCTTGCTCAAACTCCATCTCTACCTGTTTCGTCTTCAAATTCTACCGGTGATGCCTTTCAACCTCCTAATCCTTCGTTTCCGTCTGGTACTAGTCATGTTACGGCTAATAATAATCAAGGAGGTGATGAGTTTCATCGTGGAGGTAGAAATGGAAGAGGTGGCGGGCGCTCTGGCCGTGGTGGTCGTGGAGGCAGGAATAATGGAGTCGCGTGCCAGATTTGTCACAGAACAAATCATGATGCTTCTATTTGTCACTATAGGCACACTGGAACTATGCCTAACTATGGCTATAGACCTCCTCTCTTTCAAGCTCCATCTTATCAAGCTCCGTTCCCAAACTCCTATGGATATGGCTATGCTCCAAGACCACAACGCCCTCCTATTCCTCAGGCTCTGCTAACTGGAGGCAATGCTGGCTTCAATAATCAGTGGTGGTACCCTGATTCTGGTGCTTCTCATCATGTGACACCAGATGCTTCAAATCTCTCTGATGCTGCCTCCTTGCCTGGTTCTGATCAAGTTCTCATGGGTAATGGACAAGGTTTGGCTATTAACTCTTTAGGTTCAATGTGTTTTACTTCCCAAACCAACCCTAAAACCTCCCTAACCCTTAATAACCTTCTCTTAGTGCCTGCAATAACTAGAAACCTCATAAGTGTTTCTAAATTTGCACAAGATAATAATGTGTTCTTTGAATTTCACCCCACCCTTTGTTTTGTGAAATCTCAAGCTACTTCTGAAGTCCTTCTTCATGGCACAACTGGAGCTGATGGCCTTTATAGATTTGCCTCTCCTTTAGATTCAAATTCTGCATTGAATAAAAGTGTTAAACAGTGTAACTCTGTTTCTCTTCCATGTTCTAGTTTGTCTGCTTTTACTTTGAATTCACAACCTAGTGTTGATTCTAATAATAATAACAACAATTCTGCCTCTGTTTGTTCACCTATGTCTGCTTCTTTATATGATCTTTGGCATGCACGTCTTGGTCACCCTCACCATGATGCACTTAAAGAAACTCTAAAACTGTGTAATATCAATTTGCCATTAAAATCTCAATCTAGCTTTTGCTCTGCTTGTTGCCTAGGGAAAAGTCATAGATTACATGCACCATCATCAAACACAGTCTATCACATACCTTTTGAACTTGTCACTTGTGACCTATGGGGCCCTGCTCCTATCAAATCCACCACTGGCTTTACCTATTTTCTCACCTGTGTTGATGCCTACTCCAGATTTGTTTGGGTTTATCCTTTGAAACTTAAATCTGACACCATGCAGCAATTTATCAATTTCAAAACTATGGTTGAACTGCAATTTAATTGCACCATTAAGACTGTTCAAACTGATGGTGGTGGTGAGTTTAGGCCCCTCACCAAATACCTTACTAACCTTGGCATTATCCACAGATTAACCTGTCCACACACACCATCAGAATGGCCTAGTTGAGAGAAAACATAGGCATATTGTTGAAACTGGCCTCACTCTACTTTCTCAAGCCAATATACCTATGAAATATTGGGACCATGCCTTTGTAACAGCAGCTTTCCTTATAAACAGAATGCCTACCCCTGTCCTAGAAAACAAATCACCTTATTTTGTGCTTCTCAATAAGCAACCAGATTATAAGGCTCTCAAAATTTTTGGTTGTGCATGTTTTCCATTCTTAAGGCCTTATCATACCACTAAGCTTGCCTATAGGTCTCAAGAGTGTGTGTTTCTTGGTTATTCCTCCACTTATAAGGGCTATAAATGCCTAAGTCCTGAGGGTCGTGTGTATATTTCTAAAGATGTTTTATTCAATGAGCAAAAATTTCCTTACCCTTCTCTTTTTTCCACTACATCAGCAGATAACACTCTTACTCCTGCTACAGCCTCACCCTCCCATGTTCCTTTATACTTTCCTACTCAAAACTCACCTATCCCTACAACTACTCAAATCCTTAATCCCACTCCCATTACAACTGTTCATATGGACCCTGACCCCCCATCACCCACCACACCAGTTTCATCATCATTATCTAACTCTGTGGCCAGTTCTCCTCCCATTCAAACATCTAATGCCTCTCAGCACATCTATTCTTCACCCTCCTCTGTTGAGACTAACCATTCAGCTGTATCACCTGTACCCCTTTCTTTACCTATTACTCAACCTCCTATCTCTCACTCCATGATTACTCGATCCAAATCCAAAACCAATCCCACTGTCCTAGTAACTCACATTGAACCTAAAGGTGTTAAACAGGCACTCCAGTCCTCCCATTGGCTTGCTGCTATGAAGGAAGAGTATGATGCTCTGCTTAGAAATAAGACTTGGACCTTGGTGCCTCCTCCTACTCATAAACAACCCATTGGCTGCAAGTGGGTGTTTAGAGTTAAAGAAAACCCTGATGGTACTGTTCACAAGTACAAAGCCAGACTTGTTGCTAAGGGTTTTCATCAACAAGCTGGGACTGATTTTTCTGAGACTTTCTCTCCAGTTGTTAAACCAGTCACTGTGAAGACAGTTCTTACTCTGGCTGTTACTAACAGGTGGCCTATACAGCAGATAGATGTAAATAATGCCTTCTTAAATGGCATTTTAGAAGAGGAGGTGTATATGCAACAACCACAAGGTTTTGAAGTGTCAGATAAAACCCTTGTTTGTAAGTTGAACAAGGCCTTATATGGTCTTAAGCAGGCACCAAGGGCCTGGTTTGATAGGTTGAAAGCTGCTCTCATTGGCTATGGCTTTAGGGCAAGCAAGTGTGATCCTAGTCTTTTTATGATGAAAACTGGCTCTTTACACCTCATTATTTTGGTGTATGTTGATGATATCATTATCACAGGCAGCTCACTACCTCACATACAACATCTTATTTCTAAGCTAAATGCAGAATTTGCTCTCAAGCAACTTGGTATGTTGGATTATTTTTTAGGGATTGAGGTGTTTCACTTGGCTAATGGTTCTCTTCTTCTATCTCAAGCTAAATACCTTAGAGATCTTCTATCTAAAGCCAACATGGATACTGCCAATGGTATGCCAACCCCTATGGCCTCTACTCTCAAATTATCTAAAGTTGGATCTGTTCCAGTTGAAGATCCTACCCACTTTCGTTCCATTGTTGGTGCATTGCAGTATGCCACCCTCACCAGGCCTGAAATAGCCTATTCTGTCAACAAGGTTTGTCAGTTTCTTTCTAATCCTCTTGAAGAGCACTGGAAGGCAGTCAAGAGGATACTTAGATACCTGAGTGGTACTCTGCATTATGGGCTTTTGATTCAGGCAGCACCTATTGATAAACCTCTCTCCCTCATTGGCTTTTGTGATGCTGATTGGGCATCAGACCCTGATGATAGAAGATCAACATCAGGAGCTTGCATCTTTGTTGGTCCTAACCTAGTTTCCTGGTGGTCCAAGAAGCAGTCACTAGTTGCCAGATCTAGTGCTGAAGCTGAGTATAGAAGCTTAGCTAATTTGTCCTCTGAAATACTATGGCTTCAATCCCTGCTTACTGAACTAGGTTGCAAGTTCTACACCCCTAAAATACTGTGTGACAACCTAAGCACAGTCTCTCTAGCTCATAATCCAACTCTACATCATAGAACCAAGCACATGGAGCTGGATATCTTTTTTGTCAGATAAAAGGTTCTTAGCAAAAGTCTTGTGGTCTCTCATGTCCCTGCCCAGGATCAGTGGGCTGACATTTTCATCAAGCCACTATCAGCTGTCAAGTTTTCTGCTCTTCGTGACAAGCTAAGGATCTTTGATAAGCAAAATTTGCTTAAGACCTCCTCAGCTTCTGCAGGGGAGTGTTAGAGTATATAGATAGTTAGTTATGATATATAGATAGATGGTTCTAGAATACCAATCCTCTATTCAAGTCAGTTACACTATGTAACAGACTCACTTTGTATTCTGTTAGTATATAAGACAGATACACTATCATTTTGTAACTAACTTTCATAATCAATGAAATCATCTTTCTCTATCTCTCTCTCTCAGTTTCTATCACATGTAAATATATTAAAATTTAATTGAAAAAAAATGTGAATTGCACAGGGCTAATAACTAGTTATTAAATTATTATATCTATGATTTAGTCTCTGTTAGAAGCTCCGATTAAATTTTCTTCGTAAATGATGTTATAACTAGTTGCAGTAATGAAGTTTTATATCATTTATTTCAATATTCTTAGGCTTTGTTTATTATGTGCCAAATCTATGTAATTAAGGTAAATGTGTTAATGATTATTTTTTATGTACTATTGCTTATTAGTGGCTGTCTTTTCTGAAATTTAAGGTTGATAATTTTAAATTTGCTATCTGTTTTAGGTGGCTACAAAAACCGAGTCAAATAAAGTTGCAGGGAATGCCATTTTATATGAGTGTGTTCAAACAATAATGAGCATTGAAGACAATGGTGGTTTACGCGTACTAGCCATCAATATCCTCGGAAGATTCTTGTCAAACCGTGACAACAATATCAGGTTTACTTCTGGTCATTTATTTTCCTTGACAAGTAACTGAAAAACTTGATTAAGACTAACACCAGTACATTGAGTACTGAAACCAATTTTAAGCATTGTAAGAAGTCTAAAATGTTTCCTCCAACCAGGGAAGGATGTCTGATTACTGTCAAATGAATTGATATTTGATACAAGAATCTAGGTAGTGATCTTCATCATTCGGATTGATTGTTGGCCCCTTAGTACATTCTCCTGTTTCTTTTCTTCCAACCCTCAACCATAGTGCCTTTTGCAAGTGACTTGGAACCTCCTTTTTTTTTTTTTTGACAAATGGAACCTCCTTTTTTGTGTGTTAGGATATTGAGATTATTTGTTCTATGGACCCAAACCAGTATGTTGACTACTGAATATGGAGAAGCTATCATTTTTAACGTTAATCCTACAACTTTAAATCCAGGGCACTTATATTTTTTAACTGGCACAAAAATGATCCGATTATCTATTACTGGCCAGTACGACGTGCTTGTAGAAATTATTTTTATTACTTAACAAAGAATAGGATTATAGGAGATTACAAAGCTATATATATATACAATACCTAATACTCTTAAAAATGTTTCCCGTTTTCCTTAGGGTCTTTTGATAGGTGAATTGTGTACTGGGTTATGAATTTTTGTAAGCATGTGCTTGTATGATTTTGTGCATGTATGTTACAGAGTCTTGAACGACAATGCCTATAAATTATTGACGTGTGTGTGATTGATGGATGCAGTATACTAATTATTGGCGTCTGTTAGAGTACATGGCTATATTATGGCATCTCTGTTATTGTTTAAACTAATCTTGGTTTGATCAAAAACAAAAAAAAAATCTTGGTTAGGCAGTTACGGAAATATGTGCTATCCTGTTAATTCACATCTCTTTTGTTTTAGTACTTTTTATCAACTGACAAATTTATTTGTTAAATTTAATCTTTGTGCTTTGGGGCTATTATACTTCATTATTGTAGTTAATCATACTCTTTCTACCCTCTTCAGATACGTGGCACTAAATATGCTAATGAGGGCTGTAACTGCTGATGCTCAGGCAGTGCAGAGGCACCGTGCAACAATTCTAGAATGTGTAAAGGTATTTGATTTGCTTTCTTTGATATTACTTATCCAATGTCAAATAATGAGTTTTTGCAACTTGAGAAGTTAATCACTGGACTCTTTGCTTCAGGATTTAGATGCTTCAATTCGGAAAAGAGCCCTTGAACTTGTATATGTTCTGGTAAATGAAACTAATGTGAAGCCATTAGTGAAAGAGCTTGTAGATTATCTGGAAGTCAGTGATCTTGATTTCAGAGAGGACCTTACTACCAAAATATGCTCCATAGTTGCAAAGTGAGTCACAAGGTTCTGAATTGCATTCAGTATCATTTGCCTTTTGTTAAGAAAGATGTGGGTGTTGGGGAAGATGTGGGTGGCGGGGGCAGCATATGATGTTAGAATAGCCATGCACTTCATTTAGTCATATGGGTGTTGGGGGAGATGTGGGTCTCTTTTTGTACCACTTGTGATATTACATCAATATAAAACGGTTTGATTAGTCATAGGAACAGGTTTTGCTATTGTTTGTAATAATAAAGATACAATCTGTGTTGGCCTTTCAATTTTTGGATTTTGGATATTGCTGTTTCTTAGTCTCCTCTTTTCTCTTCCTATTTGGTAAAAGAAAACAATCCATTTGCCTTATTTCACATGGTCTGCATCTTTGTGTCACCCCTTCCAGTTTATGACAATCAATTAGAGTTTCTTGAAGTAGCAAATATCTTGAGTTGACTATAATGTTTTTTGTTGTTGCTTCAGATTTTCCCCAGAGAAGATCTGGTACATTGATCAGATGCTAAAGGTTCTGTCTGAGGTATAAAAAAGTCATTTTCTGTATCAGCTAACTATATTGAGTGCATGTACTGATCTTTATTTTATGTTAGTAGGCTGGAAATTTTGTAAAAGATGAAGTGTGGTATGCCTTAATTGTTGTGGTAAGCAATGCTTCTGAGCTTCATGGATATACAGTAAGAGCATTATACAGGGCATTTCAAACATCTGCTGAACAGGTGCTCATTTATTCTTTGACAAAATCTATGCACATTTGTTTATTTGCTTGATTTTAATTTGTTTATTTAGTAACATCACCTGATACTTTTTTATTTCTTTCAGGAAACTCTAGTTCGAGTTACAGTGTGGTGCATTGGGGAGTATGGTGACATGCTAGTCAATAATATTGGAATGCTTGACATAGAAGATTCAATAACAGTGGGTGAATGGTTGATTGTTTATACACGTTTATACTATTGCTTCAAGTTGCTTGAATATGATAAATTGCATGACCTCAAGCAATATATTATCAAATTGATATATTTGGATTGGTCTCAAAGATTTTCTAACAGTGCCCTTTTGATGAGGCTCCTTTTTGTATGGCTTCAGTCTCAGTTTAACATTTTCATATATGGTTCTATTCCCATTTCTTTGATGGAGGAAATGAGTTAAGTACTGGGATTTGTTTTACATGTTTGATTGGTGTATTGAACATTCCCTATGTCAGACACTGCTCCATGTCATTTTCTATTTTAATAAATCTGGGATGTGCTTGGTGCTTAAACTATAAACATTAGGATTGTGGCTTGCCTCTTTCCATAGTTCGTATTGCTTATTGGATTGTTTTATACAGAGGAATGAGTTGATTCCCATGACCATTGTGTCTTTTCTTTTGTGAAATATACACAGCTTAATGGAACCATGACAGGTTCTATCAGACTGGACTACTGACTGTTGATGTCTTTAAGTCTGCTAGTATATAGAAGAGAATTGGAAAATCTTAAAATATGATCTTTTAATACATACCCTTTTTTTAAGTTTTTACTATTTTTAAATTTTTTAATTGTTTTATCTACCAGGTGACTGAGTCAGATGCAGTGGATGTTGTAGAGATTGCTATAAAACGCCATGCATCAGATCTTACCACAAAAGCAATGGCTTTGGTTGCCTTATTAAAGCTCTCTTCCCGTTTCCCGTCTTGTTCAGAGTATGCTCGTCTTTACGTTTGTTTATTATCTATTGCATCATACATAAATTATTGTTTGTTAAGAACCAAATCTCCCAAAAACCTAATTTTTAGATGAAGGCTCGTGAATGATTTTACTTTCTAGTACACTCCCTCGCCAGTGTTGTCAAATTTTTGCCACGGCATTATAGCATTGCGGATTTTATGCCTGCCATCATAAGCTGCAGCACCTGTTATAACTGCCATGTTTCCACCACAAGCCGCAACGCCATGTTTATATTGCGGATATATGGCTGGCTGCCATAATCTGCTATTGATAACATTGTCCCTCACATAAGATCCCTTTAGGCTTGAAAGGTAGGCAGTGAAGTGCATTGGAACACTTGTGTTGAAATTCATACTTTGTTTAGAATTTAGAATAATGGTGGTTGTAAGGATTGAATATGTGACCATTTGGATCTAGAGGCATTGAGGCCTTGTCAAGACTCAAGAACCAATTTTTCTAAGTGTTAGAAATAATATAAAACCATTGATGTGGCCTATCCTAAAAGCTTAAGCTTTTGGGCTAATCGGTTATTTGACATGGTATCAGAGCCTCTATGACTAAGTGGTCTAGAGTTCGATCTCCGCTCCCCTCACTTTCTAATTAAAAAGTGGAATTTAAGCCTATGATAGGTGGACCTATGCATTATCCATGCTTCAAGCCCAAATGGGCTCTTGCGTGAGGGGGCGTGTTAGAAATAATATAAAACCATTGATGTGGCCTATCCTAAAAGCTTAAGCTTTTGGGATAATCGGTTATTTGACACTAAGCAATTAAATTAATAGGTGATGGCTCGTGAATGTTTTTACATATATAATGTAAGATTCTAGTATAATTGATCATACCAGGTTCCAGATTAAAAAAAATGTAATCACCATCATGCGACTTGATCTCGATGACAAACTTTTTCCCTCCACGACCCTTTGTACTTAACTAGACATGCCAAAAAATTGTTTACCCGGTAAAAATTTGTTTCTTCTTGTACTTCGTATTTTGACATAGGAATTTCATTCTCCTTTGAATATGTATATAGGAGGATCGGGGAAATTATTGTACAGTTCAAAGGGAATCTTGTGCTAGAATTGCAGCAGAGAGCTATTGAGTTCAATTCAATTATTTCTAAGCACCAAAATATTAGGTGAGTTTAATTAAGCTGCACATTCTAATATATAAAGAGCTAGGTTTCTGCTATACTCTAATAAGAGAGATCCTATTATGAGAGCCTGTTATTGTGCAGATCTACTCTTGTAGAAAGGATGCCAGTTTTGGATGAGGCTACTTTCATAGGTAGGAGGGCTGGGTCTTTGCCAGGTGCTGCTTCTACAGCAACCACGCCTTCAGTTAGTCTCCCGAATGGGGTAGCCAAACCTGCCGCTCCTCTTGTAGATCTACTTGATCTAAGTTCAGATGATCCCGTAGCACCTAGCTCTTCTGGTGGCGATTTTCTTCAGGATCTTCTTGGTGTTGATCTGTCGCCAGCATCACAGCAATCTGGTTGGTGTCTATAGTGCATCTAATAAATTATTATGATGTCCTAAAAACTAAGCATTTTTGTTTTTAATGATTACCATCTCCGTTTACAAATGCCTGTTTATAGCTTTATATTTATATATGTAATAATGTACGAGTACTGTTTTCGTAAACAAAGTGGGATTGTTTTATGAAGTCCTCTCTAGTTTTTCAACCACTTGATCTATAGGAAAAAACCATTAGAAAGGACTAAACTTTACATGGATTTATTGATAATTTAGTTTTTGTTGCCTGATGATATTATTTGATCAGTGTAGCCAACAAAACCTAGCGGGATAAGGCCTTGTTGTTGATAATTGGTTTTATTGAGGAAGAAACATGTAAACTTACTTACATAGTATGTCTGACTTTTATGGGAATTTTAGGTGCTGCTGATCAAGCATCAAAAAGTGGCACAGATGTTCTTTTGGATCTCTTATCTATCGGATCACCTGCCCAGAGCGACTCATCTACAGTAGACATATTATCCTCAAATACTAGTAACAAAGCACCTGTTTCACCATTGGATGATCTCTCATCACTTTCACTTTCTTCAAGATCTACATCAAATGCCGGTCCTATGATGGATTTATTGGGTGGTATTTCCTCCAGCCCACCAACAGGTTGTAAACTACTAATAATTTGGGTATTATCATTATTTTAAATAGGAAAATGCTAACCAGTGCTCGAGGGCACTAGTTAAGGAAACCAAAAATAGAAAATAATTGGTCTTGGAATTTGTGTAGTCAATGTTTTTAAAATATAAAGAATGTTGTTTCCAATGCAAAATATACTTTTAAATATAGTTGAAGTACTGATTCCTCCTTCTTCTCTTATCTTGAATAGAAAACAATGGACCAGTTTATCCATCTGTAACTGCTTTTGAGAGCAGCTCCTTGAGGTTGACATTCAATTTCACAAAACAACCGGGAAACCCACAAACAACAGCTATCCAGGCTACCTTTACGAATTTGTCCTCCAATACATATACTGATTTTGTTTTCCAGGCAGCCGTTCCTAAGGTATGCCCACCAGTATGCTATTGAGCTGTCTACATGTAATGCTAAGATCATTAGCCATTTCTCTGGTTGCTCTGCTGCATATTCAAAATCTTGAGTTTGCTTGATACCTTTTATTATCTAGTACTTATGTATGTAGTTATTTTCAATTTCAGTTTCTTCAATTGCACTTAGATCCAGCTAGTGGCAATACTCTCCCTGCTACTGGAAATGGGTCTGTCACGCAAACTTTGAGAGTTACTAATAGCCAACATGGAAAGGTATATATCCTTTATTAGTATTGCTTCACTGTAAATATTTATGTTATACAATGCACGTTGTCCAATTTGAATTCTAAATGGGGCGTTGATCACTGGCATGTGCTGCCAAAATACTGCCTCATGTTTTACTTTAAAATTCGGCAGCACATACAGAAAAAACTGCCATATTTTAGTTATTAGGGGGTGTGCATGGTTCATAAACCAAACCAAATTTATGGTCCAGTTTGGTTCCCAAAAACTATTTTAGTAAAAACAGTTTTTTCCAAATTGATTTCAATTCCGCTTGGAACCGGTTTAGAACCAGTTTAATATGTATGCGCCAGTTTCAAAACCCGCATTTCGTTCAAACCTGTTTTCAGTGCACTGGTATTAAGTTTATAATAATAAACCTAATATACTGATATGGAGTGAATTAAACTCTATATTTTTAGTATACTGGACAAGCAAGGAAACACCCAATAAGCATTGCAAAAATTATACCACCCCCAGTCCATTTTATGAGAGACATGTGAGTCAACAAAAGTTGATGTATTTGGTTCATACTATGATCCAAATACATGAACTTTTGTTGACCCATAGGTTTTTTATAAAAAGGGTTGGATTGGGTATATATGAATCTGTATTTAAATTCCGAGAAGTTGTTTAGTTATGAGCAAATTATTTAATGCATCAGAAATTATCAGTATAATAGCCATCATTCTATGGCTGTTATCCTGGATTGAAAACTAACGATTATACTTCCTTTGTCCCAATCCCTCTTTTTCTCTGTGTTTGTGTGCTTTGTGAGTACGTTGTGTGTGTGTGTGTGTGCTCTGAGATCATTTTCGAGCAAGTGTTTATTAGATAAGACTTGATAGGCAGCAACTACTTTTTTCAGAAATCTCTTGTCATGCGCATAAGGATAGCATACAAGATAAATGGCAAGGATACACTGGAGGAGGGGCAAATCAGTAATTTTCCTCGTGATTTATGATGCCAAAGTATGGCCAGGGGTCATTAAGGTGATGAACAAAACCCATTGTTTTTGTCCGCACTTTGTAATACTAGTGCAATTTTCATATTCCTTCACATGAGGAAGGTATGGTTCGAGCAAATGGGATCACTCTTTAGGCCAAATTTGAAGTTTATTTGCTGGCTTCACATATTTGCCATTTTTTCCCCCTTTATTTAGGTGGTTTATGTACATTAGTATAAAATATTTGTGTATGAAAAAGGTCAATCAAATTTTGCCTCTCTAGGCACTGAGAGTTGTTTCATGTTGAGAACTTGAGGTGTTTTCTAGCTACTTCTCCTGAGGTAGTCACTCGGTCTTAACTCTTACTGTCTAAAGTTATAGTGTTGTTGAATGCAATTTGGTATCCCTTAGACAATTGGTATATTATATTTGATTTTGTGTAACATTTTTCCCTCAAAGATTAATGAAATGTCTCTGCCAAAAAATTATTTAAGATTGTAATGCCAAATGATGAAATTATCATAAGTGATGATCTCATTTACTAAACAACTTGTGTACTCTGATTTTCCTGATTAATCTTATTATTATTTTAGATAACTGGTATTTAATTTAGTAAAGTGTACATAGTACGTTTGAGAGATTGAATTGGAAGCTGCTAGAATTATATATCTTACGTGAAATACTTGACATGGCAATATCTCAATTTTGTGCTGTCATTCATATCATATGTAAGACAAAAATCACTCAACTGCCCTTTAATATATACTTAACCATTAACCACCTCGTTTGTTGTTTTCTTTGTCCCACCTCAGACAGTGCAATGCAAATATTTTCTCTATCACTAAATTGAGTTGACAGCAATATTTTAAAACTATATTGACCTTTTAATCTAGACTTTTGAATCATCATTAGGACTGTTTTAAACTGTTCAAATTGGAATGAGATTGTAATTGAACTGCTCAAATAAATAATCAAACCGTAGATCAATTAGTTGGATTTGATTTATATAAAGTAAGTAACAAAGGTAGTTGACTAATCTTTGACTTGGTTAAATTTCTTACTTGTTCTTGTACCAAAAAATAAATAAATTCTTACTTGTTCAAGTCTACAATTACGGAGTTGCTATCTTTCTATGAGATCCAGCTATACTACACCAACTTAGAAGCCACCCCCACCATTTTTTTTGCCTTCTTGAAATTGGTGTTCTGCCTCTGTCATTTTGCCAAGTGAATGTCAAAGAGATGTGTGGTACACCCCATTATTACGGGTCAATAATGAGGAGGTTGGAAACCTACTCTTTTTTCTATAGGCCCCAGCATCATCGGCGCACTGATTCTTCTCTTTAGGTTGTTGACCCAAATGATTAAAAAATGTAAAGGTTTTGGCTGAATCTTTTAGAGTTCATCTGTGGAAAAATGTATTCGGATCTTTACATATTTTTTTCTTTTCAAGAAACTTGGCTGAGGGATCATTTGTGCTCTGGACCGCGGTTTAGAAATATGTGCATTTTGAACATCAAAATATTGATATAATATATCATACCGAATGTGTTATTTATATGTGGGACCAGGATTGAGTGCAGTCACTAATCTGCAGTCAGATCCAAACCATTTAACTTTTGATCAGACGGTTAGAATTACAACTCAATTTTATATTTAAAAAGTAAACTAAAATTTATACTTTAAATCATAACTGTCCGATCATGATCGGACGGTCCATATTCACCAACTGCAGTGCAGTCAACTGCATAGAATCCAATTCCATATATATGTCTACTATTTTTTAGAAGGGTTATTAGGTTATTGGTATGATGTTTTGAGTCATTGATTGATTTCTAACTATTTACTTAAATGATCCAACAGTTTATCATTTGGATCAATTGTTTGTTGATTCTTCGATTTTATTAGTAGTTTATATAGTACTTTATTTACACTTATTTAAAAATATACAAAAAAAAAAAAAAACTTTACACAGTAATTGACATCAATTATTTAATGTCTAAATATCAATTCTCAATTATTTTTTTTAATTTCTAGTAGGTTTGCAGTTTAGGTCAGTGTTATTTAAACTAGACTTTTTACCCGTGCTCGCACGGGATTCATGGGGCACACTCATTCAATTATACAAGATGTATATTAATAATATGTGATAAACTTAAATTATATGATATATGATATTAAGAATATAGCATTCCCAAACCAAAAATGATGCATCAATGTCATTATACCTCTTAATCACCTACGTTTATGTATAACACTGAGACCATAATTAAAAAAAAAAAAATCAATGGGGGCGAACAAACAATAAACATATATAAAAAGAATTAATTCATATGTTATAAAAATATAATTCATAGGTTTAGAAACTAAAATTTCTTTAAAAGATACATTTGAAGTGATATTTGTAATGTTATTGGCATCGTCGACGATCAAAATCTTCAACTCATTTTTTGACGTGACTCTTGGTACAACAACACATAACTGATCGTGTGAAAATACTATTCGCAGAAGGTACACCCAACATGTGATCCAACAGTATGACTAACACCTTGTAAAACCTAAACCTCTTGTCAGCAATTTCAAAGTACAAATTGAAACAAATGAGACCTCAACTCTATACAAAGAAATAGTAAAAAAAAAAAAATAGTAAAAATGCTAATTAATTAATTAATTGATAATATAAGCTTTACATATGCTTACCTATTTATATAGTCTGAACAGGCAAATCACGATTTATAATTAGTTGTATTCCAAATAAAGACATTCGACACCCTCATAGCACCTACATGTATAAATTAAAACATTGTAATCAATATTAATATAATCTCATAATTTTGGACATATTCTTAATAAAAAATAATAAGTAACTATAATTGATTAATTTCTACTATAAAACTTTGAAGTCTTTCGAAGTTGCAATATCACAATTATAGAAGATGATAATTGATATATAGCTTGCAAGAAATTTTTGCAATTGATCTGCAAATTGATTCCAAAGAATTAATGACATGAATTTTGTTTCCTCTGCAGACATAATAACTTTCAATATTATTTATTTATATTAAAATACAATTAACAAATATATTCCCAAAATAAATTACACTTACTCTGGATCTCTTAGAGTCAGGTCAATAAGTCGCATATTTTTACCGTTCTTGAAAGTTTCCTTGATTCGATCTTTCTCAATTACATGTTCAATAACGTCTGAAAGTATAATATAAAATTATGATTAAAATTCATGTCTATGATCACGAAAAAATTGGAAACTAAAATACTGACTTTATGAAAATATGAATAGAAGAGATAATAACATGCTATCATTTGAAAATAGAAAACTGTGTTGATTGCTTTTAAAAAAATTGTTTCATGTTATTTCCAAGCAATCCAAGCACAATTTTCGCAGATATTAGTTGTTAAGCAACTCAGATAATTGTCGACATGAGTAAATATATATTTATTTTAATTTTATTAGGATTCTGTGTAAAAAAAAAAAAGCGAGATTATCACTTTATCATATTTTTGGGGATTGACATGATTCAAATTAGGAAACTTTTCTCCTTTTTCGTTTTTTTCTCTTGTGAAGGTCAAATTTCTCTTCTTCATTATTAATTTTAATTGGATTTTATGTCAAACATAACTTATTAGGTTAAATGCATCCAATAATATTTTGCCACATATTATGTTTTTAAACACATGATGTGTCACATTCATTAATTGATGTGGCAACATAGTATTGGTTTGAAATTCACATATTATGTTTTTAAACACGTGTCACATTCATTAATTGATGTGGCAACATAATATTGGTTTAAAATTAGGTTCATATTAAGTTTTTATCGTAGCCATTGATATAATATATATTTTTCACGTGTCAAAATCTAGACCATTCATATTAGGGTTAGGGTTTAGGGTGCCTCTAGTTACTCTCGTTTTATTATATTAAGATTAAGATTAAGATAACACAAATTCAATACCATATATCGAAACTGTATAAAAATACACTTAAAACAACTGTCTTTTTTTTAATACAAAAAATGAATTAATTGATATGAATATGAAGAAAAAAATTGAAGAATAACTTTATTGTCAAAGGGGTTTATAGTTACAAAAGTTTGGAAGGGGAGGTTTTCTAGTTACAATTAAGCCTTTTGTAACTAATTTTCTAGTAAATCAGGAAGACTTAAAAGGGCATCTCCAATGAGGGAGCTTAGATGGATGACTTAAGTTACTTTTTGTGGATCCAAATAAGCAACTTTAACCAATTTTACTCCAATGACATTAAAATAAGCAATTTATATTTGACCCCACCAATTTATATATATTTTTTTATTTTCACTTAATTTTAATTCAAATTTAAATCTTAATTCAATTATTTTGTTAATATGTTAAAATCTAGTAAGTGTTTAAAATACATAAAAATATAATTTGTTCAAAGCATGTTGGCTTTTTCGAAACAGTTAATATTATATCGGTTGAAAAGTCTTTGACTTTGATATTTATAATAAGAAATTAATAGATTTGTTGGACATATTCAACTTCTATCTGTTGAACCTTTAAATTTTTATTAAAAAAATAAAACAATCATTTTTCTTTGTACCGATGCCTTCAATTTTTTAATAATAATAATAATAATAATAATAATAATAATAATAATAATAATGCATTTTGGTTGAAGATGAATACAACCACTCCATATTAATAGGTATATTCCCTACTAGTCTCTATTAAAATATGAGTTTAATTGCTACGGTTTCTTTTGTAAGAGTTGCTCCATAAAATTCCATTGTCTATTTTTAAGTTATATGTTTTGTCACTTAATTTCAATAGTAAAATAAAATAAGATGCGGTTGCTTAGTTTTAATTAAGTCATCTACATCGAAGATTTTATTATAAGTCTTACTGATTTAGTACTTAATGAAATATCACTAAAGACATGATGTTCCAAGTTCCAACAACTTTAAGGCTGGTTATTATTAGGAGAGAAAGAGGGTGGGGAGTGAGGATAACTTATTTGGATGGCAGAATGAAAAAAGGAAGACATGTGATTAATATTTTCTTTGTTTTGTGATAATAAAATTGAGAAAAAAATTGGAATTTTTTTAAAGGCATGTGTTAGCTTTTCTCTTTCAGAAACCTTCTAAAGTGTTTAAGTAGTGGTTTAAGTAGTTGACTTGTGACACACAAGAGTGTGAGAAGAAGATTAAGAGTTCAAATTTTATTTGTCTATAAAAAAATATTTAGAAGTTCATAATTTATTTTTGAGTTCTCCAAATTGAGAAGTTTTAGTTTTATTAAAAAATAAACTTATTCAAAGTAAGAGAGATATATCATTCACCTAATTTTCCAAGAGCAATGTAGATCGTAGAATAATGACTTATGTGTTTGGTTTATTTAAAAGTTGATATATTTCATTAATATTTACATGAATTCTATTTTTAAATTTTTAAACAGTTTTTTTTCAATTTTTTTTAAACAATTTACAAAACAAATATTTTCACCATCATTCTTTTCTTAATAAATCCATCAAAACTAAAATAAGATACAAAGGAATGCCACTTTTTGTTATCCTATTCTTACCCATCCTTTTAAGCATAGGCACAACTCATCATCAAGGACGAAACCAGAAAAATTCATTTAGAGTTGCAAAAAATATAACATATTATTAACATAACAATAGCCAACTTTTACTATTAATAATTATATAATATATGTTGTTCAATGATTGATGATCTGATTATATTAGAATTTTGTTGGTAGTTTTAGAGTCTTTTAGTAATTTTTATGCGTAATTATATGGTTTAAAGATGATTATAGTAGCAATTGATACATTATAAAAAGTTTAAAGAAAAATCACAAAACATCGCAAATTTCTAGAAAAATCACACCGAAATCAATATCAGCACTTGTGGCACGTTTTTAGCTGCCATAAATTGAAGCTTTAGAGAATAATTGTGGCGTGATTAATCAATGACAAACAAAAACATATATTTACTAAAACAAATACATAAAAAATGTAAACCAAGTTGTTTGGGTTCCAGTGGCAAGGAACTCCTTCTAAGGACGTACCCGGAGAATACTGGGTTTGATTCTCAAGAGAAACAACGTTTGGCCAGTGCGCATGTCTCTACGCATGAGCCGGATTAGTTGTCCATCTTTGGTAGGTCGGAAACCGATGCGAAAAGAATAAAAAAAACATAAAAATATATATGAGATCAAGAGACTCAACACCAATAAGATGAATTACTCTGTCAACCAAATGATAAATTTTAGATATTCCTATAATAAAACATAATGTTCTACAAAACTTAGGATATTGTTGAAATATTTTAAAATTTATAATGCTTTAATACATCGAGGTATAATATTGTAAATGAATTCTCAATTAAAGTATGTTAAACTACCATTATGGTCTTTAAAAATGTAATTTTCTGTTACGTTAGTCACTTAATGTATTAAAATTGACAATACATTCTTAATATCTCTTTTTTTTAGTTATTTTATGAACTAACTTGAGCAACAAAGTTATATGTCTAAACTAAATTAACTAACTTCCGTAAAAAAAAAAGACTAAATTCACTAACTGATATTTTTTATGATCAAAATAACTAATATAAAAGAGATATTTTCAAATAAGTTTGCAATTTTAATACATATAAAAATCAATGTGACATCAAATTACATTTTAGACACTAATTAAAATTGTACACAAACAAAATAGTATTATATTGATATATATTATATATACACTTATTAGTTTATATATGATGAAAAGGTATGTGGTGCATCACTAGTGCATGTATTTCTTACATAGGGTCATGTACATGTGGGGTGGCGAATCATATATACATGCATATGGGTAGTATACTCCTACTAATTACAAGGGTGGCGGTCGCCCCCTTTAACCAACCGTCCCTGCATGTGCTAACTTTACTCTTCTTTTTCCCGTTGTAATTTCATCTAATAGATATAAGCTAATTTGTTACAACTTAATCTCTATACGTATAAAGAAATCAAATCGGTGGGAACTCTAGCTAGATGATAGTTCAATTATTTTAACCGAAATAAAATCACAATTGAACCGCTCAAATAACCGATCTATATAAACAAAATTAGTTCAAGGTTGAAGTGGTTGAACTGTCCGGTTCGATTTTGGTTTAATACAATGATTCAGATCATATTGGTATGAGATATTACAAAATAAAGCCAAACATATACTACTACTACATAGAACAGAATAAGAGTCATTTGATTTCATGGCATAAGTTACATGTATTAGCACTAAACAAAAATGTAAAATCAAAGTGGATGGAAGTAGGAGCTAAATAAACAAATAAGATTCATTGAATTTGAAAAATATGAAATGTATCATATCATGTACCTCTAGCTTTATTCATCCAATGCAAACTTTCATTGGCAACACAATTATGAAAATGTGTATCTGATGACCTTGGTATCTTACTATCTTTCTTAGAACATTGCCATATCTTTGAAACAGAAAAACTTTCACCTTTCCTTGCAATGCTGATTTTTTTACCTTCAACATCACCATCATTGGAAAATCCCTTCAATTGTCTCATACTATCACCTTTAGAAGCTCCCATAGTAACTTGCAAATCTGAATCAGCAAGAACATATTGAAAAGATCCCATTGAATAACATCTCCTAACATCTAAATTACAATTACTACTCTCTCCTTCACGTTTTTCAACCCCTTCAACATTATTTGAGCTTTTAAACTTTCCAAGCCTAACAGAAAATACCCTTTTTCCATTCATAATGCGACTTTCCATATCCTTGTTAACAGAACCAATACCTAAAACCAAATCTTCATTCCTTTGATTAATTAATTTATTTAATTAATTTTTAAGATATTAAATTCAACCAAAGTGTAATCTTAAGTAAAATTGTAATTTTTGTTATTTATTTAATTAATTTTTAAATAAATATTCAATTGAAATATAATATTAAGGCAAATTATAATTTATTTTTTAAATTTAATTCATTTATATAAGTTTTAGGTTATTAACTTCAATCGGAGTATGACACTCAGTCAAAGATCAGGGCTAGTAGTGTTTTAGTTGAACTGAACCAAAGTATAACTCACAGTAAAAAAATTAGAGTTAATAGTGGTTCAGTTGAACCGGAGTAGAATTTTTAGTCATATTATAATTTATTTTAAAATGGTGTTTTTTCAGTTGAAACATTGTATAATCTTAAGCAAAAACTGGGGTTAATAATTTCATCTCAATAATTGCACTCCCTAATTATATATTTCGGCTTATCAGGCTGTAGTAATTTTTATTATAGGGTAAATAGGTTGTTATTCTCCTGTAATATGGGCGAGTTTTGTTTTTTCCCCCTGTAATTTTATTTCTTTTGGTTCGCCCCTTGCAATGTTGAAATTTTTGGTTTCCCCCCTTGGGTGCAAGGAATTTGCACTTTTTAAATTGGTTTGAACAAAATAACCGATTTAAAAAGTTCACCCAAGGGGCGAGTCCAAAAAATTCAACATTGCAAGGGGCGAGTCAAAAGAAAAAAAAAATACAGGGGGGAAAAACAAAACTCGCCCACATTACAGAGGGTATCAACCTATTTACCCTTTATTATATGAATTGAAATTAATTGCTTACCGTATATGCAATTTAATTATTCTGAATTAAATGCCATAATTAAGAATATATTTCAGTTTAACTAAAAATTATACTTTGATTCAACTAAAGCACAATTAACCGTAATCTTTGATTTAAGATTGTACTCTAGTTGAAATTAATGACTTAAAAATTATATAAATAAAGTAAAAAGTTTAAATTTAATAAATTAAAATATAATTTTGATATTTTTAAAAAATTAATAGTTAAAATATTAGGGTTAATAGTGCCTCAATTCAACGTGAGTATAATCTCCAGTCAAACTATACTTAAATTTTAAGGCTTGTTGATTATTTTTAAGTCATTAACTTCAATCGGAGTAAAATACTTTGCCAAAGATTGAATTAATAATGCTTCAATTGAATCAAAGCACAATCTTCAGTCAAATACTAAGGTTAATAGTGCTTCAGTTTAACTGGAGTACAATCTTAAGTCTAATTATGTTGGATTAGCGGCGCATCTTGTTGTCCGTTTGTCTTTCACTCATGTGTAATTATTTTGGATATATATAAATATCAACATTATTAAAATAATAATAAATAAATCATATTTTATTTTTAATTGTTAAATTATGAACTTCAATCGGAGTAAAACACTCAAACAAATACTAGGTTTAACAGTGATTCAGTTGAACCGGAGTGTAATTTTCAATCAAATACTGGGGGTAATAGTGTTTCAGTTGAACCGGAGTACAATCTTAACTCGAATTATAATTTATTTTTAAATTTTAATTTATTTATATAATTTTTAAGTCATTAACTTCAACCAAAGTATTGCCCTTAGTCAAAAACTAGGGTTAATACTTCTCTAGTTGAACCAGAATATAATCTTCATTCAAAGACTAGAGTTAATAGTGCTTCAATTGAACCGGAGTATAATCATAAGTTAAATTTTAATCGTAGTTTAACCCACTAGGGTAAATATAGCTTCAGTTGAATCAGAGTATAAAATTTTAAGTCAAATATACTAGGGTTAATTAGAGCTGTAAAAATGGGTCGGACTATCGGGTCGACCCATTAGCCCTATATTTTTACACTGGACAAGTTGGCCTCACAACTTTTGGGTCGGCTTTAAAGAATTAAAAAAATTTCTAAAAACAATTCTAAAAATAGTTTTCTTATTCATATTTTTTTTTATCTTTATGCGTATATTTAAAAAATTTGTTACAAAATATTTTTAAAATATGAGAGAAACTATTTTAATTTTTTTTTAATTTTATAGTAATTAACTTTATTAGATTATTAGTAGTAATATAAATTTTATTAACAACTAGCGCGGGCGTGTCCGTCTGTGTGATATGAATTTTCTATTATACTAATTTATAATCCGTTATTTTCTATTATATTATTAAGTTGAGAAATATAACCTACACTACAAGAAATATGATTTTTGGCAGCGACTTTTTCGCAGCGACATTCAAATTGTTGACAAAAATATACATATAGCAGCAACAAATTATAATTGTTGTTATAAGTTAGTTTTTTTTCTCAACAATTATATTATCGCTGGGAAAAATTATTTATCCCAACAAGAACTATTTTTGCCACTAATACTATAGATTTTTTGTAACAACCTTGTAAAGTCGCTGGAAAACCACACAATTACTATTTTTTGATGCATATCTTTTATTGTAGTTTCTATTTTTTTTGCGTAGATTTCTGTTAACTTAATTTTTTTTCCTATTTTTATGTTTCGTATCTCTATTTTGAAAACAACATTATAACGTTTTTGGAAAATCTTATAATTATACCAACCACATAATTTGTCAATGAATATATTAAATTTTTTTTGAGCAATTTCAATATACATTATATTGCAAACTTTCTATACCATAGATTATTATTCATCCAACGCTCTTCTTTCTCTTTTGTTCGTTGCTCAAAATTTAATCACTTGATCTCTTCAAAGTTTAACCGGTCAAGTTCTCCATCATGTCATCATTATTTATCAACTTATATAATTTGCCCTTTCAAAATCACTTCTCTCGCTTTGTTCCATACATAACCTGAAGGTATCTAATATTAGAAAGCTTAATTTGAAGAATACTAACGCAATTCAAGAAAAGTGTGAAGACTATCAAAGAAGATGATGAACAATGGAGAAAAAGAGAGTGGGGCAAGTGATCAAGTCATCAGTGTCTTAGTAATTTTATGGTGTTCTTTTGTGTTTGATAGACATTCAAAATAGTGCTTCTCTTTTGGTTTTCTAGCTTCTTGTTGTTGGTCTAGTTGTTAGTTTAGTGTTTTGATATTATGTGAATGACCACTTGGTTTTGTTACCATCTAAAATAGTTGTGATTTGTATTTTGGTTCTTTGTATTTGTATTTGAATTTTTTTATAAATAAAATTGCTGATTAAACAAAGAAAGAAAAAAAAGATTGAACGAGAAACATACTTATAATCAATGGTTGACATTGAATATTAATTTCTAATATATTATTTTATGTAAGATTAAATTAATATTTGAATTATTGTCAAACACTAGTTATGTCAGCGACCAAAACTTTTTGCGATGGCACGTATGGTAACGATATGCAACAACAATTTTTTCGTTGAGAAAAACATATTTTTTGCCAGCGACAATAATAGTTGTCGCAAAAAATACTAGTTATAGCAGCGACATTAATTGTTGCTAAAGACACTATTTATGCCAACGAAATTAATTGTTGCTGCAAAACACTAGTTATGGCAGCGACATTAATTGTCCTTACAAAACTTTTCGCAACGGCACTTATGGCAGCGACATGCAGCAACAATTTTTTCGCTGCGAAAAACACTTTTTGCAGCAACTTTGCGTTTTTGGCAGCGACAAACGATATTTCTTGTAGTGCTAGATTTAGTTGAATTTTTTTTTAACCATGTAATAAAATATTACATTTTTAATGATTTTAGATCACTTGATAAATGTAAAGTATTATTTTATGGTATTTAACTAAAGTTTTAGATCAGTTGACTATGTATAATGGTGAGGTTTAAACCCCAAAATAAGGGTTGAATTGTTACGATGATAAGGTTTAAACTTGGAGGTAAAATATGTAGAGGAGAGAGGAGATGAATTTTTTTAATGGGTTGAAAACAAAAAAGTGGAAAATAGTGACACATGGCGGGATTTTATTTGATTTGTTTTGATTGAGTGTGTCGATTTTTTTAATTTAAATGCATATATCTATGTGTCATATTTTGATTGGGTGCGTAAATTTTTATTTTTCATAATCTTTTTAGGGCAATTATTGGATTGCATATATTTTTTAATATTTTTTTAATACCAAAATTCATAATTTTTAAAACTCTTTAAATAGAGGTATGGTTTGATATACTTTCAATGTAGAAAAAAAAACTCATTTTTACCGTTCCTTCTCATTTGTAGAGAATAAAAATATTTATTATTTCAAAAAATATATAAATAATAATTATGGTCACACAAATTTAAATTTTATAGATTTATGTAAAAATTAAATGATATGGACCAAAATACCCTCTGCTTAATGAAAAGTCATCACTTCAATTACCCACTTGTTTGTAATAATTATACGTACTACACATCACTCCAACTTCCACGTGTTTGTTCACCACCAAATACCAATACTTCTATTTAGCTCTATCTATTCATAACTTTAGATATTCCCACCTTAATCTTTCTATAATAAATCCAAATCTAAAAATAAACACCATAATTTTTTTAAAAATCACCAATTTATCTATAGTTAAAAAATTAAATATGCGTGAAAAATGCCTCTTAATGTTGATTTAAATTGAATTAATAATAATGAGAAATGAAAAAAGACCACCAATTTATCTATTGTGAAAATGAAAAAAATTGAATCACCTAAGTTATTTTAATTAGTCCTTTTCTTTTTCTTTTTTTGAAAAAAATTAATAATTAAAACAATAGTATGGTTAGTCAATTTAATTTTCGTTTTTAAATTTTCAAAATAAAATATTGTAATTGTATTAGCTTAATGCATAGACCAACTTCTACACCCATGAACTTGAATTAAAATTGAGTATTTAAGTTTAAACTAGCAGAAAAAATGACAAATAAAGAGAAAAAAATGGTGCTGAGTCTAGTAGTAACAAGAAGAAGAAAAGGAAAAAAATAAATAAGATATCACTTTACGTTGGAAGACTAAGGAGTAAGAATAGCATGTTGGATTTCTTCGGTTACTTTTTGTAAGTATTAAATATTGGTAGTAGAATTTGAAAGAAAAGGCATTTTGGAAATAAAGGTATTAAATAATGGATCTCGAAAATCCTCCATTCTGCAAGACTATCGATACTGGTTAACGGCAAGGCTGTGGGTATCTTCAGCTGCGTGCGTGGTGTGCGTCAAGGGGATCCTTTATCACCTTTGCTTTTTTGCATCGCAGAAGAAGTGCTGAGCCGGGCGATTTCCCTGGCAGCCACTCTTGGCAGAATCAGCCCCATGAATTATTGTCGAGGTTTGTCTATCCCGACTCATATTTTGTATGCGGATGTTATCATGATTTTTTGCAAGGCTACCAAGGTGAATATTCGTCGTATTCTGGAAATATTCAATACGTATGGTGAGGCGTCGGGTCAGTTGGTTAATCAGAACAAGAGCAAGTATTATGCAGGGGCCGTATCTCCTACTCGACTGAATGTTATTACTACTATGCTCGGCTTTTCGATGGGTTTCGTTCCTTTTATGTACCTGGGCTGTTCTATTTTTGAAGGTAAACCAAAAGCTATTCACTTTCAGGATATTGCGGACATAATCAAAGTGAAGCTTTCCACTTGGAACGAGTCGTTGTTGTCTATCATGGGCAGAGTCCAGCTCGTGAACTCCATCATTCACGGTATGTTGGTCTTTCACATTTACTTATGGCCCGCTGCCCTGTTGAAGAAAGTCGATGCCTGGATTCAAAATTTTATCTGGAGCGGCGACATATCGACGCGGAAAGTGTGCACTGTGGGTTGGAAGTTTGTGTGTCGGCCTCTGGCTTCAGGTGGTCTCGGTATCCGTTCGGTTGCGAGTATTAATGAGTCTCTGATTTTAAAGTTGGGTTGGTCCTTCATGGCTAGTTCTGACCAGTGGGCGCGACTTTATCGTTGCCGGTTCCTCCGTAATAACTCTCCCGTCTCGTATCACATCAAATCCTCCGTTTGGGCCAGCATTAAAAGGTACATGGCGACTTTTTCTGAAAACTCAGTTTGGACTATTGGTGATGGCACACATATATTTTACTGGACAGACAACTGGTTGGGGATTCCTCTTCTTGAGGCGTTAGATCACCTCCCACTGGCTACTCGAGTTTCTTACTTGATTCAGGGGGTCAGTGGATCATCCCTCTGTTAATTGTTGATCTGGCTCCTTGGTTAATTGATGAGATTCAGGGGGTTACTCTGCCTGTCCTCCCTATGGACGACTGTTTTTCTTGGAAACATTCAAAGGATGGCTACTTGTCGGCGAAGGACACTTATCTTTACCTCAATAAGCCGGGACTGGTGCTTCCATGGGATGAACTCATTTGGCAACATTACGTCCCTCCATCTCATTCTTTTGTTGCTTGGAGACTTATCCTTAATAAGATGCCGACCGATGAAAACCTTCGGGTGCGAGGTTGTACTATTGTCTCTGCATGTCCGCTCTGTTTACAGGACAACGACTCCTTCAACCATCTTTTTCTCCAATGTTCATTTGCTCTGGCCTTGTGGAATTGGTTGAATGTCACCTTTAATACAAATTTGGACCTCTCCTCCCCAACTGACTTGGTTCTTAGCTGCTATTTATTTAATGCCCAACTCAAAGATTTATTGCTTGCAGGTATTGCTCACACACTCCATACTATGTGGATGGCACAGAATGGGGTACTCTTTAACGACGCAAAGGTATCCGTCCATTCTGCGATTATTAAGATCCGTACGGGTATCAAACTTAGCTCTACTTTGATGTCTAGCCATATTAAGCCGGGAAGCACAAATGTGAGTATCTTGAAGAAGCTAGACGTTTCGCCGCGGTACCCTCGGCCAGCCTCTCTTACGCCGGTCTCGTGGAAGGCTCCGATGGCTTCGTGGTCCAAGGTTAATACTGATGGGTCAGCGAATGGTTGGGATACGGCTTGTGGTGCCATATTCCGGGACAGCTCGGGTGCTTATAAGGGTGGTTTCTCTAGCAAGCTTGAGTTTTCTTCGGTGTTACACGCGGAGTTGATGGTGTTGGAACAAAGTGGGTTTGACATGAACCTCTAAGATTTTAATTGGTTTTGATGATAACAAAGTATTAAAATTACAATTGGTATTACTAATGATTATTCTAGTGTGCAAAATTATAAGTTAAAATTCATTCAGAAGCACTATGAATAAAAGCAGATAAGCCAAGCAAAGAAGCTCTGAAAGCTTATCGCTGATCATCAGAAGCTTAAAATTCAAGGTCTGAAGAAAGTGGCTCTGAGGACAAAAGCTAGGCTCTGAAGGATTCAGAAGTTGAGGACCTTAAGAAGCTACACTACAGACTCTGAAACAAAAGGAATTTGCGTCACTCAAGAACTGATAGAATTAGAACCAATGATTGAAGAACAATCTTCTTTAGGACTCTGTCACATCCACAGGAAGGAATATTCAATGGTACAACGTTAACCTTATCCATAAGTGGAGCGCATTTGAGGATTGTACGATCGTACTATTATTACTCAAAATGGTTGAGTGATATTTCAAATTGCAAGGTAGTGGAATTGGATTTCTTTGCTAAAGAAGGCAATCTACAGCTAGCAATTGTACGAGTAAATTCCAGCTGGCATCTTATCTCTCTGCAACGGTCATTCTCATATCTTCAAGTATAAATAGAAGATTCAAATGGAAGAAACGACTACTGTTCTATTACTGCGTTTAAGACTCTGAAACTTTCTGACATTCAAGAATCTATCTGTCATTCTTAGTCTTAAAGCAAATCTGCGTTGTATTTTGTAAACACCTCTGATAGTATATCAAGTGTCCATTAACAATCATTCTTAGATTTTAAGTTTGTTTGTGAAGTCTCTTGTTTAGTGAAACTTGAGCATCTGAGAAGTCTCTTGCAAGTGTGCTTGAGCAAGTTGTAATCTTGTGAAGATTATAGTGAAATGCTCTTGTTCGTAACAAGGGGAATGGACGTACTCTCAATTTGTGAGGGGAACCAGGATAAATTTTGTGTTTTTCTTTCTCTCTATTAGAACCTCCTTTACATTGTGTTTTAATCCGCTGCAAAACTATTTTAAGTTAAGAAAAAGTTTTGATTTTCAAAACACAATTCAACCCCCCCCCCCCTTCTTGTGTTTTTCCACCTTCAATTGGTATCAGGAGCTAGGTTTGTTGCCTAACTCACCTTACAGTGAAACAGTAAAAGATCCAGTGGAAAAACATGACTGAAGCTGAGAAAAGTGGAGAAATGAGTAATGAGTTTTCATACAACTATGACTCAAATGCACGTGAGAGGAGATCTTCTGACAAGGTTCCATTTTTCAATGGAACTGAGACTGCTTATCCCTTTTGGAAAACAAAGATGTACAGTCACATTATAGGTATTGATTGTGATTTGTGGGACTTGGTAGAAGAGGGAGTTGCGTTTGATAATATGGACAAAGAAGGAGTAGTGAGCTACCAAAACAGAAAATCTTTCACACCTACTCAGAAGTTGGAATACAAGAAACATCATTCAGTAAAAGGAATGATGACAAACGCAATCTCACATGATGAGTACCTGAAAATTGGAGATAAAAGAACTGCTAAGTCAATTTGGGAGTCCTTGAAATCCAAGTATGAAGGTAACAAACAGGTAAAAGAGGCAAAAGCTAACCTGTTGGTTCATCAGTGTGAGTTGTTTAAGATGAAGGATGGAGAGGACATTGAGACAATGTTTTCAAGGTTTCAAATTCTAGTCTTTGGACTTCAAGTGTTAGACAAAAGTTATACTGAAGCTGATCATGTGAGAAAGGTACTCAGAAGCCTACCTCCAAAATGGAGACCCAAGGTGACAGCTTTTCAAGAAGCAAAAGATTTAGATGAAGTAACCTTGGAAAACTTAATCAGTTCATTAAAGAGCCATGAAATGGAATTAATAACTGATGAGTCAACCAAGAAGCTGAAAGGAATAGCTTTAAGCTCAAAGGGTTCATCAAAGGCTCTGAAAACTAAAGTTATAGAATCTGAAGATGAAGCTTCTGAAGAGGGTAATGAGGTTGGGTCTGATGATGAAGAAGAGATGGTACTAATGGCTACTAGGGTTTCTCAATGGGCAAAACAAAGCAAGAAATATGCAGGCAAGTTTGGAGGATCTTCCAAGAGACTCAGTACTGTTAAAGATAAAAAGGAAGATCAAAGCAAGTGTCTCAAGTGCAACAAGCCTGGTCATTTCATTGCTGATTGTCCAGAAAACAAAAGTAGATCATCCAAGAAAAGCTCTAGCAAGGAAAGATATAAGAGTAAAGTCAAGAAGAGCTTTCTGGCAACATGGGAAGATCTTGACAAAGACTCGAACTCATATGGTGATGAGGAAGCCAATCTAGCTTTGATGGCAACTACTTTTGATAGAGAAGACTCTGAAGCAGGTTCATATTCTGAAGATGAAGAAGAGGTAATTTCTAAACTTTCTAGAACTGAATTAGTAGATTCTCTTAAAGATGCCTTAAAATTTCTCACTAAAAAGGCAGGTGAATGTAAGGTCCTGAAAAAGGCTTACAATAACCTGACTGAGAAAACGAACATAATAGTTGAAGAAAATGAGTCTCTGAAAAGTAGAAACACATTTCTTGAAACTCATTATGTTTATGATGATAAGGTTCCTCCAGAGCATGAATTTGCTCTGCAAGAACTTCTTATCAATGGCATGCAGAGAAGTAAGATAGCTTCCTTAATATACCATGTTAGTAGAAATAGAGGTGAAGGTCTTAGATATTCACGTTTTAAAGATAATCCATTATTTTCAAAACCCTCTAACAGTGATAAAACAAAACCTAAGGCTGTGTTTGTTAAAAGCCAATCAGAAGTCAAAGTTATACCAGATTCTGAAAAGACTATTGAGTCAAAGGTTAAGAAGTCTCAGACTCTGAATCCTTCAGAGCCTAAGGCCTCCAAACCTCACGTGTATTAGTTGATGTCAATATGGCTGGAAACCTTCCTGATTCATTGTGGGTTGAAAGGGAACAATTTGCTTTTGATATTGAAATTGAATATGAAAATCCTCCCTACTTTTGTTTTGCTTGCAATTGTATTGGACATTCTTCAGATCATTGTAGAAAAGATCCTGCTTTTAAAATTACTAGAGATTTGGATGCCACTAAAAATGATCCCCCAAAAAAAAACAAACAGGTTTTTGTTCCTAAAAAGCATGAAAATGTAGTGCGTGGCTGCACTAAAACTGTGGCATTTGAGGATCCTCTTACTCTTGATATTATAAGGTCTAAAGAGGCAGCAACCAATGTGTTGGTGAGAGATGTTTTAAACATTGATGGAGAGTTTTCTTCTGGCATTTCTATTGAAGTTGATCCTGTGCGTTTAGAACATGTTGACGATACTGTTGATATGTCTGATATTCCACTAGTTCAAAACCCTCCCTCTTGGTGTGGTATGAGTTCTTCGAACGTTATTTCTTCTGATGAGGTTTTGAACCCGAATGTTGCTCATGATTTGGAGATTTTTAAGCAATATTGGGATGGTAAGATTGTTAGAGACATTGAGCATAGAGCTTATACTGATGAGGAAGAGAGAGAGGCAGCTATCAATTTCTTGAATAACCGTGCTGCTACTACAGAAGAGCCTTTCACTCTGGTGGTGTCTAAAGCCAAGAAAAAGTCTATGCAAAAGGGTTTTCAAGTTCATAACACCCGTTCCAGGGGTAGGCATCCAGATTGAGTTTCTTTTGTTCTTGTTTTATTTTACTTTATTTTTCTTTGGTTTGATTTGCTTTTTCTTTTGTTGCTTTTTCTTTTTTATGGGTTTGACTTTAGTCCCCATCTCTTTTGCTCTTTCTTGTTGAGAAGGTTTTGGTGTACGTCCCCCTTCTCTTTTTGTTGATGTTTGTTTTTATTTATATATCTAGGGTGTTGCAGTTGGTTCACCTTCTGCACCCCATTCGCTAAAAAAAAAAAAAAAAAAAAAAAAGCTAAGTCCAAGAGTTATACAAAGCCTAAAAGTTTTTCAAATGGCTTTAATAACTCTAGAGCTTCTGATAGGCCTTGTAAACAAAAACAATCTAAGGTATTAAAGACTAACTCAAAAGGACCCATAAAGGTATGGGTACCAAAGTCTGAGATTGTCTTTGCATCAGATCTGCACTCAAAGAAGGCCAGAGCAGCATTCTTGGTACCTGGACAGTGGCTGCTCACGACATATGACAGGAGAAAAGCATATGTTTCAAACCCTGACTCTGAAAGAGGGAGGCACTATGGGGTTTGGAGGAAAGCAAAAAGGGAAGATCATTGGGACAAGTACAGTTGGTAACTCTTATTTATCTATTAATAATGTTTGGCTTGTAGAAGGCCTTAAACACAATCTACTTAGCATTAGTCAATTTTGTGACAGTAGATTTGTGGTAGTATTTGATAAGGATGCATGTACTGTAACTAGAGAGTCTGATAAGTCTGTAGTATTCAGAGGCCTAAGGAAAGACAATGTTTATAAGGTCAATCTTTCAGAACTCACAGAGCAAAAGATAGTATGCCTACTATCTCTGAGTGATGAGAAGTGGGTTTGACACCAACGTTTAGGACATGCTAATTGGAGATTAATTTCTAAGCTCAGCAAACTAAACTTGGCTAAAGGCCTACCTAATCTCAACTATCACTCAGATGCTCTGTGTGGTCCTTGTCAGATTGGGAAAATTTCTAAAACTTCCTTTAAACCTAAAAACATTGTCTCTACCTCAAGACCTCTTGAATTGCTTCACATTGATTTATTTGGTCCTATTAGTACAGCCTCAATCAATGGGAAGAAATATGGACTTGTCATAGTTGATGATTACAGTAGATGGACATGGGTTAAATTCTTGAGAGTAAAAGATGATGCATATGATGTATTTAACATCTTCTGTACTCAAGTGCAAAGTGAGAAAAGTCTTAAGATCTTAAGGATCAGAAGTGATCATGGGGGTGAGTTTGAAAATGAACCTTTTGCAACTTTCTGTGAAGACCATGGAATTATCCACGAGTTCTCTGCTCCTAGAACACCACAACAAAATGGTGTTGTAGAGAGAAAGAACAGGTCTTTGCAAGAGATGGCAAGAACCATGATGCATGAGACTAAACTTGCTAAGCACTTCTGGGCAGAAGCTGTGAATACAGCTTGCTATATTCAAAATAGGATCTATATCAGACCTATCTTGAATAAAACAACATATGAACTCTTTAAAGAAAGAAAACTCAATATCTCTTACTTTCATCAGTTTGGATGTACTTGTTACATCTTAAACAATAAGGTCTATAAAAAGAAATTTGATGCCAAAGCTTGTAAGGGAATCTTTATAGGTTACTCTGAACGCTCAAAGGCATACAGAGTGTATAATTCTGAAACTAACACAGTGGAAGAATCTATACATGTAAGATTTGATGATAAAGAGTCTGAAAGTAAAATGTCAGAGCAAGATGATAGTTATGCAGGTATGCCATATCAATACAACCTACCAGAACCTGAGAAAACATCAGAAGCTAATGAAACTTCAGAAGCTGAATTGGAAGAAATCTCTGAAGAAGCATCTCCAATAGAAGCATCTGAAGAACATGATGATGTCTTAGAAGATGAAATGCAAGATAATGTTGAAGCCCCAAAAAGGAAATTCAAGTACAAGTCATCACATCCAGAAGATCTTATTCTTGGAAACAAAGAGAGTCCAAGAAAGACAAGATCAGTTTATCAACAAAGTGATTCTTTATTGGGACTTATATCTATGATTGAACCCAAGAATGTTGATGAAGCCTTAACTGATGATGGATGGATAGTGGCAATGCAAGAAGAACTTAATCAATTTCAAAGAAATGATGTATGGGACTTAGTGCCAAGACCAGCACATAAGAACATCATTGGAACCAAGTGGGTATTCAGAAATAAATTGAATGAACAAGGTGAGGTTGTAAGAAACAAAGCTAGACTTGTAGCTCAAGGCTATAGTCAGCAAGAAGGTATAGATTTCACAGAAACATTTGCTCCAGTAGCTAGACTGGAAGCAATCAGGTTATTGCTATCTTATGCTGTTAATAATGGAATTACATTATATCAAATGGATGTTAAGAGTGCCTTTCTAAATGGTGTTATCACTGAAGAAGTGTATGTCAAACAACCACCATGTTTTGAGGTTCTAAAGAATCCTGAACATGTTTTTAAACTTAAGAAATCACTATATGGTCTTAAACAAGCTCCAAGAGCTTGGTATGAAAGACTGAGTAATTTCCTTTTAGAAAATGGTTTTCAAAAAGGTCAGATTGACAATACACTATTTAGAAAGACAACTAAGAAAGACATCTTAATTATTCAAATATATGTGGATGATATAATTTTTGGTTCAACTAATGCTTCTCTATGCAAGAATTTCTCCAAGCTTATGCAGGATGAATTTGAAATGAGCATGACGGGTGAGCTAAGATTTTTTCTTGGAATCCAAATCAACCAAAGAAAAGATGGCACTTACATTCATCAAAGCAAGTATACAAAAGAGCTTCTGAAGAAGTTTAATCTTGAAGACTGTAAGATAATGTCAACACCCATGCATCCTACAAAGAGCTTAAGCAAGGAAGAAATTGGAAGCAAAGTAGATCAGAAGCTGTATAGAGGTGTGATTGGTTCTCTACTCTATCTAACAACTTCTAGACCAGATATTTTATATAGTGTATGCTTGTGTGCAAGATTCCAGTCAGATCCTAGAGAACCTCACTTAACTGCTATTAAGAGGATCTTTAGATATCTGAAAGGAACTACTAATCTAGGACTTCTTTATAAAAAATCCCTAGATAGTAAGCTAGTTGGATTCTGTGATGCTGACTATGCTGGAGACAAGATTGAGAGAAAATCCACTAGTGGAAATTGCCAATTTATTGGTGAGAATCTCATATCTTGGGCCAGCAAGAGACAAACAACTATTGCTTTGTCTACAGCAGAAGCGGAATACATCTCAGCTGCTAAATGCTGCACACAGCTTCTCTGGATGAAATATCAGTTAGAGGATTATAACATAACTGAAAGTAGTATTCCACTTTATTGTGATAATACTGCTGCTATTCATCTATCTAAAAATCCAATTTTACATTCCAGAGCTAAGCATATTGAAATTAAGCATCATTTTATAAGAGACCATGTTCAAAAAGGTACAATAGATATTCAATTCATTGATACTGATCATCAATGGGCTGATATATTTACCAAACCTTTGACTATTGAACGTTTTGATTTTATTAAAAAGAATTTGAACATGCATTTTATCTTTGAAGAAAACTAGCTCTAAGATGTAAAATAGAATCAGGATCTGAAAAGTCTTCAGAGTCTCTAACGCTCAGAGCCTCTAGTAAGAAACTCTGAGTGTAGTAAGCTCTGAAGAGTAACAGGTTCTGATGAGGTATTAGATACTGATGAGTCAGGCACTGAACTAAGTGGAAATGAAACGTTTTGTACTAGTAAGTGTAAAACAGTTGTCAATACGCGTGTCAGTTTGTTATACTCCCTCTTGCACGTGTCTAGATTCTGATTGGATGGAGAACAGTTAATGATGAATTTACAGTTAATGCAATTTAAAATTAATTTTAAACTGTCCGCGCTCCCTCCTTTTGGTTTATTTTCTTTGTGTATGTGTACTAGTTGCTATATATTGTCACTTCACTCACAAAGCACAACTTTTACACAAAATCACTTCCTACACGAACCCTAAACTCAGAAATCCTAAATTCTCTCTTCTTCACAAAATCTACTGCGATCATGGTTGGTCAACCTTCTCGCACCATTGTTCAATGTCCTTTCAACCCAGAACTACCACCAGTTATCGACCTTACTTCTCAGGCAACGCTTGTTGTTCCTGATAATGCAACCGACTGTGGTATGGAAGCCATGGAATTTATTACGGAGAAGTTTGTCGACTTTGAAAGCTTAAGAGTTAATGACATTGACATTCAGAGCTTGTTCTTTGATCAACAGTGGGGTAACTACTTTGACATGCTGAATGGGTTTATTTACTATGATATAGTCAAGTACTTCTGGAACAAAGCAACAATCTTTGATAAGTTTAGCGCTGACGAAGAAGTCAAAGAGATGATTGCTAAGGATAAAACTCTGAAAGGAAAGTCAAGAGTTCAACTGGGTTTAAGACCTTTCAAAGGAAAAGAGATCAGGTCCAACATAATGGGTATCAATGTCTTGATCACTCAAGAACATATAGCCAAGGTTCTAGGTTTGGACAATGAGGGTGAAAATGTGAATCTGTACAAGGTAAAAAGCAAGCACATAGAAGTTATCAAGAAGGATCTTTTCCCTCCTGGTATTACTGAAGCTGATTTTGGAAAGCCAAAGTTTATGAAGAAAGAATTCAACTTTGCTTTCAAGGTCTTTCTTGCTTCAATTATCACAAGAGAAGGTGGAAAAGATACAATTTCCTTGCCTCACAGGCACTTTATCTGGTTCATGCTTAAGAGGGTCAAGATTAATTTGGCAGAACTTCTGTTTGAACATCTATGCTCAACTATCACTGAGAGCCGTCATAAATCAATTGCAATGATTCATCATCCAAGGTTAATCTCTGAGATAATCCATCAGACCAAGTTGATTGAGATTCTTAGGACAAGGGAAAGGCTGAGAGTCTTCCAAACTGCCAAGTTTGTTGCAACCATTCTAGTTAACATGCAGCTGGCAAAGAAAGAGGGTCTGAAGAAGCCAGAAAATCCTCTCAAGACAATCTATGAGACATACTTCTGGTGTGATGGTTTCCCAACTATATCAGAACATGTTAATGAAGATGTCATCAAGAACTTCTTGGAAATAGTAAGAAAAGAAACTGGAGTTAGAGTGTACAGAAGCATGGTAGTTGGAGTACCAAACTGGGATATATTCAAAGGACCTAAGGAAGTTACAAGGTCAAGAAAGAAGCCCATGGTAGTTGAACAAGCAATACTAGAGGAAGGATCTCAGAATGCAAGTGAAGGACAAGATGATCATTCTGAGAACAACAGTGTGGATAAGATGATTGGTAATGCTGCTGATGCTACAGCTGCTGATGATGATAGGGTCTCTGAGGAGCAGGTAGTTAAGATTGCTAAGGGTAAAGCTGCTGAAAAGGAGAGGAGAACAAAGAAAAGAAATGAACGACCTCCACCTTCTGAGGAAGAAAAGACCTCACCTGCTAGACCAACAAAAAGAATAAAGTCTGTGGTCTCTAGACAAAAGAAAGCTGCTGGCTCTTCTAAAGGTAATGTCTCTAAGCCTAATCCTGTTAGCAATTCTGAAGCTCAAACCTCTAAACAATCACCTCCTATAGACTATACCAAACCTCTTAATGTGATCCTACCCTCTTCATCATCATCATCCTCATCATCTTCATCAGAAAACACTCTTTTTGATTACAGCACTGATACTGCAGAGATTCTTAGAAAATCTGCTAAGAATCTCAAAACAATCAAGAGAAACAATAAGAAAAAGGCCCCCCTGAAAACCACAAATAATCCACCCAAGGAAGCTGTTGTTAAAGACACTTCCATTCTGGACCACCTCACATCACACTTGTCTGGTGATGCTTTTACCCACTCAAACCTGAACTCACCAAATCACCCCATCAATAAATTTGTGAATGCTACTTCTGAAGCACCCACAGAACCACCCATTCAAGAATCACCAATAACTAATGATCAGACATTCCCTTTGAATTTTGTTGCTTCTGAACAAGACAATCCACCCACTTCTGAACCAGCCATTCAGGATGAAATCATGACTCATTCTGAACCTCACACTTCCTCACCTAAACCATCAGAACAACCAACTCAACACTCACCTAAACACACTACTGATGAACCTGCCCAAACTACTGTTGAACAAGAGCATCACATTCCCACTGAACCAACTCCTGCTGAAACCCAAAACATTGAGACACCTCCTTCAACACCTCTCATCCATGGTCCAATCTACAAACCTTTGACCTTAGAAGAACTTAGCCTACCAATTGACTTTGCCTTACCTATTCTTGAGGACTATCTTAAACAGCAAGTCAATATAGATGACGAACCTGAACTACCCATTGATCTTATCAAAATCAAAATTATCCCTCTCAAACGAAAGAGACCTGAACCCACCATTCCTTTCAACAGAAACCATCCCTTTTTCAATCCCATCTCAGAACCTAATCTTGAGCTTTTAGATATTGCTATCAGTATTAGTCTCAAGAGATTCAAAAGTATGGAGGAGGAAATACTTGTTTTTCCTTCAGATGTGGATGCCGAGATTAGGGACTTGGAAG
Organism: Trifolium repens; assembly: GCA_030408175.1. Classification (NCBI taxonomy): domain Eukaryota; kingdom Viridiplantae; phylum Streptophyta; class Magnoliopsida; order Fabales; family Fabaceae; genus Trifolium; species Trifolium repens. The sequence goes on along the minus strand of CP125844.1, from coordinate 24,215,508 downwards.
ATAAGTTCAGTGAGTCTCTGAGACTCTTGGGCAATCATATAAAGAATAAGATTCAAGGAAGAGGCATGGATACTATCAGATGGATAATGACTTTTACTAACCATTCTCAGGCTCCTAAACTCACCTTCTTCAATCATGAAGAGGAGTGTCAACGTTTAGAGCTTCTGGCTGCTATAAATGAAAGTATCAGAATATCAATTGAAGCAACTGAGAGGTTAGCTGAAGAGGAGGCTAGGTATGCCTGAGTGGTTATTAATGTTGAGCAGGCTAGGATAGCTGCTGAAGTAGAGAGTAAGAGGCTTGCTGATCAAGAAGCTCTCAAGTTGTTGGTGGATAGAGCTGTTCACATTGCAGTGATTGAGACTAACAAGATTAATGAGACTCAAGCAACTGAAGAGGATTATGTTATGCTTGATCATAACCTTAGTGAGCCAGATTCTGACAAGGGTAAAGCTGCTATTGTTGATTCAACTCCTCCTAGATCTCCACCAAGACTTGTTCAAGGCTCTCCCTCATCTGCCATACCTCCAGCTATACAACTGGCTCTGGATGAGATCAAGAGTGACTTAAGAGAAGAGCTGAGGAATGAAATGGGTGAATTTAGGGCTGATATAAGGGAAGATATGAACAGATCTGGTGCAGCCACTAATCAAAAGATAGATGCTATAATGGAGCTCCTGCTGAAGCTAACTCAACAACAACCCAAACCTTGACCCTTATATTTGAGCACTTGATTGTATTCATGTTTTTTTAATGTAATTTGTTTTGGATAATTTCTCCTTGTTTAATTAAACTTCATATTATCCATATTTGTGTGTTTGCGAATCTGAATGTGTGTTAATTTTACTTTTGTTTTTTCAAAATCTAAAATCATATTCTCTGATAATGTCTGGTACTCTTGTGGTTACTGGACCTAGTGTGAGGTGTTGCAGAGCATCTCAGTTTTTAAACTTATATTCTAGGATTTTAAAAACCTAAGGTTCCCCCACATCGGTACTCCTGCTTACTCATGAAATAGCTTCTTAGTATTATCACCTGTTTAACAGCGGGGCACCAATACCGAATGAGGCGTGTTTGGTAACTGGTTTTTTGACGTTTGGAAAGAGAATATAAAAGAAACATGCTTAGACAATAAACAAATTAAAGCAAGAAATTTTTATTATTATTAATGAAGAGTCTTATTACATTGATAGTGAGAACCCTACTTAGACTCTACGTCAGCAGCCTCTGGCTCATCTTTCTTGGACTCTGCTTCAGCAGTGTTTGCATCAGAAAGATAGTCAAGCATGGCTTGGTGAGCTTCAGCTAGATACTCTGAGTAAGGTTTCTCAAGATCATATGTCCTTAAGAACTCTTCATAGTCAGAGCCTATTTCATCAAGTTCAGACTCTGTTAAAATAATCTCTTGCTTGTTTGTTTCCCCTTGCTGCCTGTTTCTTTTCAAGCGTGAAGTTTTAGCTTCCTTCTTGATCACCTGTTTTGATACTGAAGCATTCTTCGCAACTTGATTTTCCATTGTGTGCCTGTTACGATATTCTTTGATTATTCGGTATGAATAAAATGAGAAGAATCATTTCCTTTTATAATGCTCTCAAGCACTCTTGTCTACATGGGAATCAACACAGTTCATTTAATGGACATAGTTGTAACCCCTCTCTTGACTTGATTGTCTTGATATCATGCATGTTTGACTCTGTTTTTCTCTCGTTTCTTGTTCTTTTTGAATAATGACAAAAGCGGGAGTAAGGATAAGGCGTTAAAATTAATGTTAATTGATTCTATAACTGCTTAAAGACCTGAAACTGTTATGTTTATGCATTCTGAATCAATTTCTATCCCTTCTGAATCCTTCTCATTCTAAACTTTATTGAAAGGGGAGAAAATTTAAGAACCTAAAATTAATTTCATAGATAATATAAAAGAAGATTGCAAACCTCCTCTAATTATTATCAGACTCTAAGAAGTAGAGCTTACAAACCTCTGCCTCTGAGAGTCAAATATGAAAATTTATTTTAAGTTAATAAATTAACTCTTAAACTGTTTTAATTAATTATGGATAAGACTTAGGGGGAGCTTACAAACCTAACCCTAAGGATTATCAGACTCAGGGGGAGATTGCAAACCTTTGAAACCTGAAGTCAACATAAATAATTAAATCAACAACAATTGAATTTTAATGCTTTAAGTTTGTCATCATCAAAAAGGGGGAGATTGTTGGAACAAAGTGGGTCTGACATGAACCTCTAAGATTTTAATTGGTTTTGATGATAACAAAGTATTAAAATTGCAATTGGTATTACTAATGATTATTCTAATGTGCAGAATTATAAGTTAAAATTCATTCAGAAGCACTATGAATAAAAGCAGAGAAGCCAAGCAAAGAAGCTCTGAAAGCTTATCGCTGATCATCAGAAGCTTAAAATTCAAGGTCTGAAGAAAGTGGCTCTGAGGACAAAAGCTAGGCTCTGAAGGATTCAGAAGCTAAGGACCTTAAGAAGCTACACTACAGACTCTGAAACAAAAGGAATTTGCGTCACTCAAGAACTGACAGAATCAGAACCAATGATTGAAGAACAATCTTCTTTAGGACTCTGTCACATCCACAGGAAGGAATATTCGTTGGTACAACGTTAACCTTATCCATAAGTGGAGCGCATTTGAGGATTGTATGATCGTACTATTATTACTCAAAATGGTTGAGTGATATTTCAAATTGCAAGGTACGTAGTGGAATTGGATTTCTTTGCTGAAGAACGCAATCTACAGCTAGCAATTGTACGAGTAAATTTCAGCTGGCATCTTATCTCTCTCCAACGGTCATTCCCATATCTTCAAGTATAAATAGAAGACTCAAATGGAAGAAATGACTACTGTTCTATTACTACGTTTAAGACTCTGAAACTTTCTGACATTCAAGAATCTATCTGTCATTCTTAGTCTTAAAGCAAATCTGCGTTGTATTTTGTAAACACCTCTGATAGTATATCAAGTGTCCATTAACAATCATTCTTAGATTTTAAGTTTGTTTGTGAAGTCTCTTGTTTAGTGAAACTTGAGCATCTGAGAAGTCTCTTGCAAGTGTGTTTGAGCAAGTTGTAATCTTGTGAAGATTATAGTGAAAAGCTCTGGTTAGTAACAAGGGGACTGGACGTACTCTCAATTTGTGAGGGGAACCAGGATAAATTTTGTGTCTTTCTTTCTCTCTCTCAGAACCTCCTTTACATTTTGTTTTAATCCGCTGCAAAACTGTTTTAAGTTAAGAAAAAGTTTTAATTTTCAAAACACAATTCAACCCCCCCCCCCCCCCCCCCTCTCTTGTGTTTTTCCACCTTCAGATGGCGATTATATTGGCTATTGAAACGGCTTTTTCAAAGGATTGGGTGCACTTATGAGTGGAAAGTGATTCTCAGGTGGCCATTCGCGCTTCCAAGGATCACTCCATAGTTCCTTGGGACCTGCGCAACCGTTGGCATAATTGTTTCTCTCACCAGATGCATCTTCTCTTCTCCCACATCTACAGGGAAGGAAACTCTTGTGCAGACAAGCTCGCGGCTCATGGGCACCTCCTTCATAGTTTTTATTGGTGGGGTGTCCTGCCTGGTTTTATCTATTCTGACTTCTTCTTTGATCGTATTGGCTTTACTTTCCTTCGAGAGTCCTAATAGTTGTTTTATTTATGTTTTTTCTAATGGGTTTGGTGCCCCCCCCCCCCCCCCCCCCCCACCCCCATTTTGTACAGACTTTTCCCTTTTTTCTATATATATTATTATGAGTACTTGACACGGGATTAGGGTCTACAAAGGGCGCCAACCTAGTTGGGGTGCTTTCTAGGCTCTTTGATGTCATTATACTCTTAGTTCAACAAAAAAAAATAAAGGTATTAGATATAGTTGAATTTGTTGACTTTTGTTTACTCTCTCCTTTACAAAATATAAGTAAGTTGGTCAATAAAAGTGAATGTATTTAGTCTAAATTTTGAACTAAATACATCAAGTTTTTTTTACTCATTTTTGCTTATATTTTGTAAGAGATGGAGTATATTTAAGGATAGACTTTTTTGAAAACTTTTAATTATAATTATGACCGTAAGGAATATGTCATTAACATTTAATCCTAGTATCATTCAATTGCCTTTTTTTTCTTCTTCCTAGAATCCATTATTGTTCTTCCAATATGAAGAGTGCTTTTTCTTCTTCCTAGAATCCTACTATTGGTGTTTCATTAATAATGATGATTTTGGAAGAGTAGGATGCACTACTATGATGTCACCACATGGAATACCAAGGGCTAACTATTCTTAAAATAAACAAGGTTATTGTTTTTCAAGTCAAATAATTAATCATAGTAGTTGGGGTTATTTTAGTCCATGTGATTCAATTTTTATTTTAAATTAATACTTTTTAATATGCGTGAAAATGGAAAGAGTTGCTTATAAATCAAGTTGGAGGGAGTATATAATTATTTTTGTATTACTCACAAATATTTTCTTGTATTTTTTAAATTTATTAATGATTACTAATTTATTATTGTTTTAAAAAAAAATATTTGTTAATGCATGGGTCCGTTGAAGTTTTCTTAATATTTAAATTCGATATTACACTAATTCAAATACTAGGATTAATAGTGCTTTAGTTGAACTGGAGTATAATTTTCAATCAAATACTAGGGTTAATAATGCTTCAGTTGAACCAGAGTATAATCTTAAGTCGAATTATACTTTATTTTTAAATGTTACTTTATTTGTATAATTTTCAAGTCATTAACTTGAACAAAAGTATTACCCTTAGTCAAAAACTAGGGTTAATATTGCTTTAGTTGAACCAAAGACAGTAGTTAATAATGCATCAATTGAACCAAAGCATAATCTTAAGTCAAATTAAATTTTATTTTTAAATTTTAATATTTTTATATAATTTTGGAGTCATTAACTACAATCGAGTATTACCCCCAGTGAAATATTATGGTTAATAGTGCTTCAATTAAATCAGAATACAATCTTCGGTCAAAGACTAGAGTTGACAGTGCATCAATTGAACCGTAGTATAATCTGAGTATTACCCTCAACTGAGTAATTTTTAAATTTTAAGTAATTTATATACTTTTTAAGTCATTTACCTTCAACTGAGTATTACCCTCAATCAAAGACAGTGGTTAATAGAGATTCAGTTTAAGCATATTATAATCATCAGTCAAAGATTGAGGTTAATAGTACTTTAGTAGAACCTAAATATTACCCGAATCATATTACAATCATCTAAAATATTTTTTAACTAAACAGGAAGAGGCTCTTGGTAGAGGAAGAAAGAAACCCCCTCTCTCTTTCAATTGAATCTGGAAAGTTTTTAAGTTTGGTAAATTTAGAGTTTGTTGAGATTTAGTGATTTCAAATTTTGATTTTAGAAGAAAGTGATAATGAAATATGCAAATAATTTGGAAGTGCAATTGAGTAAATATTTTTCTTTTTAATTTAAGGAATAAGATGTTGAAGATAAGGATGAAGATGAAGATGATGAACACGAGGATGAAGATGAATTTCTTTATTTTTAATTAAAAAATAATTTAGAGATTTAAAAAGTATTATTTTACCATTTTTTAATAAGAAAAATGATAAAAATGATTAATATGTGCACATTTTGATAGATAAAAGACCTAAAATGTGACAAAATAAAGATAAAATATTAATGTGTTACAAATAAATAAGATAAATGACTACTGGTGTAATTTTGCCTTATTTTAATAATTTTTAAGTGATTAAGTTAAATATAAGGGCTAATATTATCCCAGTTGATACTTAACTTGTATATATAAAATATTTTTTAAGTGATTAACTTCAATCGAAGTATATCAGTCAAATAATAGAGTTAATTCATCGGGTTAAACCGTAGTATAACCATCGATCAAAGACCAAGGTTAATAGTGTTTAAGTTAAACCAGAGTTAATCCCCAGTAAAAACCTAAGATTAATAGTACTTTAGTTGGTAGTAGATTCTTAAGTTAAATTATATTTTATTTTAAAATTTAAATTTATTTATAAAAAATTTTAAATCATTAATTTCAATCGGAGTACAACCCTTGGTCAAATAGTATAGTTTATAATGTTTGATTGTTTATGTTATATACAATATAGAGTGCAATAGTTAGTGAGAAGTCATTACAGCCAAGTGGTCAATTGTAATATCCAAGGTCTGCAGGTCCTGTGTTGGAATGGAACCATGCATATGAATTTTTCATTTTCTTTTTCTGTCGTTAATTAAAAAAATGTTGCATGTGGAGGGGATCAAACCCATGACGTGATAGCAATTGAACACAGGCTTGAACCGCTCGGACGAATGAATGTATTTTGTTAATTGTTGCAATATGCGGTATATATAAACACAACCTCGACATAAAAATTTAACATCATCTTCAACCTTCAGCCGGGTCACTCCAACACGGATTCAGATCCGCGATCCAAGTTTTAAATCCGACGGAAATAACCGATTTTAATTACCCACAATTAACGAAAGAAACAATTAATTATCCAAAAACATAACAAAAACCGATTTTAATTTTGATTCAAATCGTCCTAAACAAAAAACTTAAAATCATATTTTTCAAAAACAAAATAGTTCAGCAGTTACTCAAACATCAATGAAGTTCTTGCATTTGATTTGTCGAAGAAGTGGTATTTTCGTTCTTATTTTGCAACATTTAAATCCAGATCTATCAAGTTATAATGAACTCAGATCTATTATGTAAGACCCAAGATTTCACTGTACAGTTTTCTAAGGAACTCTAGTGTCGGCTACGAGTTTTAGGGTTTTTGGTGAGGCGGTTTTGTGGATATCGTCACAATAATGAGATTTTTTGCTGAAACGGAGCCTGTTTTGTGCTCGTTCGCTGGGAAGGCACAGACTTTCGGGTCGTGATCCTCTTTTTAGTAGGAGGAGATTTCTGTGGTCTTAGAATATCGAGTTTTGGATTATTCTTGTTTTTGGAAAAACGAGTAGGATTTTACCCGCGGTTGGAAAATCTTACTGCGTCTGTTTTGAGTGAGGTTTCGGATGGAAGTTTTATATATCTGCGTGAGTTAGGATATGTCCTGAGATTAATTTTCTAAGGTGTGGAAGAAAATTGCAGTCGCGGAAAAAGATTCGGCGATAAGTTTTGGAATGGAAAAACGATAGACGTTCTTTCCGTAGGTTTTACGTTTTTGTGATTTACGTTCGTCGCGATGCGCGAGAACTGAGCGTGCGTTTTGTTGTAAGAGGTTGTGAGAAATATCTTGGGAGGATAGACTCGGATTGATCCAAGGGCTAGGATTTTGTCTTGGAACTTTATCCTATTTGATCCAATGGCCACAATGCCTTATGACCTTTATTTAGTGGACTTTTGGAAGTCACTTTGTGGACTTAGAGAAATCACAAATTCACTTCACTCTTCTTCTCTTTGGCCGTGGCTTTCTTTACCACCTATCCATCTTGAGAAAATTGCATTCCTTCACCATTTGTCTTGATCTTGAGCTTGTTGGAAAGCTTGGAGTTGTGAGATTCTTCTTCCTAAGGTAACTAGAACTTCTTTCATCTCTTAGTTGGCTAAACTCTTAGAGATTCATGAGATTTTATGATTATGTTCTTGGGAGAAATTTCGTAAGAATTGGTTGTGAAGGGTTTTTGTTCCATGAAAGTTGTTCATGAGGGTGTAGTAAGCATGTGTAGGCTTTGTTATTTTTGTTTTCCATGAGTTTGTGAGAATCTCATGAGAAAAGTTAGGGTTTTGAAAGTTTAGAGTATTGATCAATTACATGAGGTTATGTTGTAAGGTTTTGAAAAGAAAAGTTGTCTTTGAACCTTTGGGCGGAAGGGAAATGCGTTGTATGGTTTTGTTTTGGAAAATCCGATGAAAAATATTTTGAGGTTTATGAAAATATTTTCTAAGTGTTTTGGGTAGTGTTTTGGGGTCAAAATGGTTTAAAACTATTGTGACATGTGGTGTCGCTTTGTACTTTGAAAACATGTTTGAAAATGATTACCGGACGGTTAAGGCCCGTAATAAAACTTGTGCTTGGATTTGGTTTTGATTTTGGAAATGAAAATCAAATAACTTGCACTCGAAGCAACCAACATGTTTTCGGAAATGTGTTGCTTGCTTATAAAAATGGTTTGCTTTTATGCCTTGAAAAGATGTTGGGAACTAATAGAATCAAACTAGGCTTGGGGTGGGAAAAGGTGGTGTGAGTTGCTGTCTTGTGCTGTCATGACAGGTGCAACTCGCTGAGCGAGTGGTTACTCGCCAGGGCGAGTGTCACAGGTCCTGACAACACGCCAGGGCGAGCTCCAGAGCGAGTAAGACCAGTACTCTCTGCCTTCACTCGCCACCAACTCGCCAGGGCGAGCTCTGGGAGTTGAGATTTTGGATTCTGATTTCTAAACTGGGTTTTTAGCTTTCTAATCCCTTTTTATTAATTTATGGAAGTGGTTGGGATTGGAAACGAGTTTTTCGGGTACTCGGAAAGTACGTAACTTATAACGCAAGAAAATAGCCATTTTGCATTTCAAATTATTTAAGACTTTTGGCTATTGTTTTGGGTCCTAAAAATAGTACAAATAACTCATGGTGGTTGATCAATATGGTGGAATTTGGTAAGGTATCCGAAAGAGGGATTTTTCCTTAGGAACCTTTAGGTTTTTGGGGTTTTGGTGTAGTTTCAATACGATTGGTTAGAGAACAATGTATTGATTGTTGCGCTGCTTGTTTTAGGAAGCGCGTTGTGTTGTTTTGAGCGTGTGTTGTTGACGGAAGCTTGCCGAGGTAAGGGCATCACTTTATTTCTGTCTTTTCACTGAGTTATAACATGTTTGTTAGTTATTTTCGGTGATGCGTGTTTGTGTGTTTGGCATGTATGTGTTATGTATTCTCGTGATGAGAAAGTGTTTATAATACGTGCGTTGTTTTACATATGATTGGAGATGTATGTATGAACATGTGGGTGAATACATATGATTGGAAATGTATGTATGTTTGTTGTGGTTTGTTACATATGATTGGATATGTATGTATTTTTGTTGGGATGGTTTACATATGCTAGGGAGGTATGTATTTGTTGCATTAGTATACATGGGGAATCGTATGCTCATGCATTGTTAGCGCGTAGTTGCGGGAGTGGACTACGAGGTGTAGTTGCGGGAGTGGACTACGAGGTGTGGTTGCGGGAGTGGACCCACCTGATTCTTATAGGGTTTTATTGAGTTCAACACATGGTTGCGGGAGTGGACCATGGGGTGTGATTGCGGGAGTGGATCCACCTAAATTTTGTGTGATTTAGTTGAGTTCGATACATGGTTGCGGGAGTGGACCATGGGGTGTGATTGCGGGAGTGGATCCACCTTAACCTTTGTGACTTTGTTGAGTTTGATACATGGTTGCGGGAGTGGACCATGGGGTGTGATTGCGGGAGTGGATCCACCCTAACCTTGTGATTTCATTGGTGTTTTAGTAGGGGTTGGACCTACAGTTCTGAAGCTCATGCATTGTGGTAGCTAGGGTTAGTACCACGCATTGTAGAGGTTGCATTATAGGCTATGTGTGCATTGCTTATATGAACCCGTTGGTGGGAATTGCTTTGTTGGTTAAGAGCTTTCTCTTGTGTTTTGTGGAATTATTGTTATGTGTACAATCTTTCGCACCGGTTATAAATATACATACTATATATTTTGTGGTGACCCTTTCTTTCATTTGCGGGCTCATCCCACCCAGGTGATGGGTTAGGTCGTGGTGACGACGGTGGCTGTTCCAGGCCCCAGTGAGTGGCTGGAGTTTTAGCGTAGTTAGACTATGCGCCGGTGTGTTTTGTGCACCGTGCTTTTTGGTTAGGCATAGGATTCTAACTTGCTTTGTTGTAAGTGTTTTAATACTTAGACTTGGATTGTAATTATTCAGGAATACACTTTGCTTGTCGAAGCACCTATGGTAATGAGTCTTTTGTATATTTGAATGCCGGCTCATTGGAAAATATTCTATGCGCACTCTGAGTGTTAGTTGAAAAAGAAAAAAAAATTTATAGTGTCTTTTTGGCCTTTGAAAAACGGGCTGTTACATATTATTTTTGTAATTTTTTTCTGGATTATTGTACTTGAAGATTCATCCATCTACATCATGAACTTTCTTTAATAAATCAGATCTGATCAATCAGGAGGAGGATAAAGAAATATTTTTTTGATTATTTTGTGAACACAGATGGATGATTATGATGGAAGAAGAAGGGATTTTATTATTTTTAATCACAAAAGGGATTTTTGTTTAATAGGAATGGAAGAAGCCATTTATTTGAACTAAAAATGATGTTGTTGTGTTTTAATTGATTTTCACAATAACAATTAAAATTAAAAACAATTTAACTATTGGGGTAATTTTGTAACTTTTAATATGTTATGGACTTAGTTGAAATATTAAAAGATGTAAAGGTCTATGGTAAGTACCATACATGTGGTTTGTAATATATCATTCAAAGTTAGTCAACACTGCATTCTCATTGGGCAGATTTGGAATGTATCAAAACATTCTAACTAAGGGATGTACCATAGAATTTTCCTTAATAAAATACTGTATTTTCTCAAAAAATGTGTTTTTTATTTTTTTTGAATGGCTCTAAAAAAATGTGTGTACATGAAGAATCTACAACACTAGCAAATTATAATGATTTTTTTTTTCAAATCAATTAATTGCTCCATTTCTTTTTCTTTTTTGACGCAATTCTCTATTTCTTGGCAACAAAAAGATCATTCATTTTTAATTTTTTCTACGTTATAAGTATTCAATTGATTCAAAACAAAATGTCATATATTATTAGCATTAAAATGATTTAAATTTTATGAGATTCTTGATTTTTTTGTCATACATTATTAGCATTAAATTGATTATGATTTTATGAGATTCTTGCCTTTTTTTAAAAGTTTGTATATTAAATATTGACATTGATTTTATGAGATTTTTTTTTAGAAGTTTGTATATTAATTATTGACTTCCTATAAAAGTTTATGCATTTATTCAATTGAACTAAAAACAAATAAATATTAGTGAGCAATATAACACATTATTCCCTTTTAGAACAAACCAGAACTAAAGATGTTTTTGTCAAAACTAATGTTTCCTTCATATTTTTTTTGTAAGAGACCAATTTTTTTTTCTTCATTATACAACATTAGCGAGCAATATAATATTTTTAATTAATATAACGTTTCATCAAACTAATATAACAAATAAACTACTACCGAAAACAATTAACCAAAGATGCAGTCTAGAACCACCCACCGAATAAATTACATATGAAATAGAGATTGTCTATGACTTTTTTTTCTGTTCGACGATCCAAAATCATTATAATTTGCTAATAATTGTGATTGCAAATACTTAGTCGGTAAATTTCTTGACTTGAGATTTTGTTGTGGATTAATATTACATATCACACATATTTGTACGTGGATATGTTTTATAAAGATTTATATGTTTTTTATGTACATGTAATATTAAGCAATACATATGTTGTTTTTCTTAAACAAGTCTTATATAAGGTTGGCTTTTTTTTTCTTCTTTAACATGTTATACTTTATTTTATTCAAATTTTAATAACATTTTTTTATTTGTACAACATGTAAAGTATCTCATTCAAATAGATTATGGTACCACTTGATGTCAGCACTGACCCCCGAATCAGATTCAACTGGTGGTGAAAACCAAAAATAGATTATGCTTTCGGTGTAATTCATTTGATAAATGTGTCGATCAACTTAATGATTTTATGTCGTCCCGTCAAGTTTCAAATATTTTGGTTGTTATGTTTTCTAATATTAATTTTTAAAAGTGCATTACGGCTAATAATATCGTTATACATTTTTTTATTAAGTTATTTAACTTATTCCCTATCCCATTTTTTTCTATTAACTTATTTTATTTTATTTTTTCCTAAAATAACAATATTCATTCATTTAAATCGGTAGAGTACATCAATCAAGATCATTACATATTCAAACTCGCTAAAAACTAAAAAGGATGAATCTACGAATAAGCTCGCAACATCCGAGTTAATAGCATAAAACGGCTTAATGTCTACAAATGTAACAATTCCTATAATTGATTTGAGAAAATTCAAATGTCTGGAATAGTCATGCTTCCGGATCTGCAACGTTGACGGCGCTAGAGTCATTGAATCTACAATGGATTTGGATCGGCGCAAATCTGCAAATCTGAATAAAACAAACACCGTACTAAGATGGGAAATCAAACAAACACTGTACTAAGACGGGAATTTCAAATAACTCCGCATTAAGACGGGAATAAAACAATACCAAATGAAAAATCACAAAGAAGAAAACTCAAACAAAACCTAAAAATATGTGAAAATAACTTATTTAGATTAAAAAGAAATAAAAACAATCAAGAGGGGTGATTTAGGATCAAAATCCTAAATCCCCTCTCTAATGGATGAACAAGAGAGAAAAGCAAAGAAAAATTAGGGTTTGAAAAGAGGTGGGGCGGCTGACTTCTATTAACTTATTAAATTTCATTTAAATGACAAAATAATTTTGTGCATCATCCAACCCACCAAAATTATTTTCAATCCATTTCTGCATTAAATCTTAAAGAAAAATACATTTTTATTATCATTCTATATTTTTTTAATCATATTATAATATAGTACTAATTAAAAAATTATTCAATTTATGATTTTCTATATCTATAAGTAATTTTCACATATATTTAGTTTTTTCTTCGTGATTTGTCGTCGTCTTAATGCGACGTTGTGTTGTTCGTCGTCTTGGTGCGGCGTTAGTTTGTTTTCCCGTCTCGGTGCGGTGTTTGTTCGATTTAGATTGAAAAATTTTATTCGGTTCGGTGCATATTCAATCAATGATTTTGGTGTCGTCAATGTTGCAGACTTGAATACATGAGTATTTCGAGCACTGAAACTTCATCATATTTGTAGGCATTGTCACATTTGTAGACATTTTTCCGTTTTCTGTGGATACTGTGAGTTTGTTCGCAGATTCATCCTATTTAGTTTTTAGCCATTTTGAATTTGTATTATTCGATGTATTCTGTCAATTTGAATGAATGAATATTATTTTAGTAAAAAAAAAAATCTATAAGTGTAATAACTAAAAGTCAATCGATTCATGAATATGTTATTTAGGGTCTTTACCCAAAAACAATATTTTTAGACTTTTTTTATTTTGTAAATTATACCGGAACATTATACTCATATATTATTATGGTTAATAAGTTGTCCACCGTAATGAAGTGATCATTACTTCTATAATGAATACAAATTTTACAAAATTCACCGTTTGATTGAAGGTTTGTATCATATGGATTATCCATACAAATTTTTTTAAAAATTGGAAATCATTTGATGTGTTATTGAAATCTATTAAGTTTAACGGTATTTAATAAATACTTATAAACCGTTAATCTTAATGAGTCTCAATAACATATCAAATGATTTTGAATTTTTCTAAAAATTTGTATGGATAATTTATATGAAACAAACTTTTAATCTAACGGTCGATTTTGTAAAATTCGTATTCGTTATAAGATTATGGGTTAAATAGTTGATACCCCCTACAAAATAGGTCGGTTTTGGGATACCCCTTGTAAAAAAAAAATTTGAGATGCCCCCTTGCGTACTGAAGATTCTTTGGGATACCCCCTTGGGGTCACAGCAAGGCAGGGAATCTCCACGTGTAACCTATGTGACACATCCACGTGGATATTTTTTATTTTTTATTTATTTTTTTTTGCCACGTGGCATTAAAAAAAATTTAAAAAAAATTAAAACCAAACTTTTTTTTTTCTGTTTGCTTTCTTTTTATATATTGCTTGGGTGGTTTTTAATTAATTTAAAAGAAAAATAGTGAATAATTTGTTTCATCCTGATCATTATCTTCAACAACACATTACAGAACAAACACAAATCCAGAAATACATCAACTTCAACCACAAAATTCAATTTCTGGGTTTATCATTTGTCACCCTAAATTCAAAACAACAACCTAAAAATGTAACATCCTAACTTTATTTAATAGAAGAGAACAAAATAAAGTTAACTATTAGAATTATTCCTACCAATTAGAAAATGAAGAAAATGAGGATATTGTTAGTAAGTGAGGGGCAAAAGAGAGATTGTCCAAACAAAGGGTTTAAAAGGAACTTGAGAACATTCATTCCATTATTTTCTTCACTTCTAAAAACAAAAGTCAGAAGCTTCCCTCTTGCTCCCATTTCCTTCTCACGCAAAAACTCACCTCTCCAACCACAATCTTTGATTCTCATCTCCAAAGCAGCATGCATTTATAATTCTGAAAACCCCATGAGATATGGAATCCAACAAGCCTCAATTCTCCTATTCCTCTCACTTCTTGGCCGAAATCTCTCTCTTACAACCAATGCTTTTGTTTCAAAGTTCTTCATCATCATGAGAGGATGTAAACCTTTCCCTCTCTGAAAGTTACCACCAGTTTGGATTGGGTTTGGTTGTTCAGAAAATTAAGGTAAGAGACTCAACCTTAACAATCTTATGAAATTCCCTTTTCAATTTCAAATCCCTAATTTCAACAATTGATTAATTCTCTTTCAATTGGTGTTGCATGCATGTTTAATCTCTCCAAACTCGACTTCGGAGATGTTGGTTATGCTTGGGTATGACTGGAACTGAAGAAATTGCAGAAACGTGGAGTTCTGATCTCGCGACGGTCGCCCAGCGAGCCCCAGCGAGCCACGGCGAAGAGCTTGCTGGTTGCCTGCTGAAGCTTGCTGGCTGCCTGCTGAAGCTTGCTGTGTCCTGCTGAAGCTTGCTGTGTCCTGCGGAGTGCCGGCTGGAGCCTGCTGCCTGCTTCTAGCAGAGTGCTGCCAGCATCCAGCAAGGTGCTGCCAGCCTGCAGCAAGGTGCTGCCCCTCCTTGTGAAATCCACTTCCATCCATGGTAAGCATCCTTCCTTCCTTCTCTGGTTACCACAACAGTTTCTGTTACATGACATTAGTGAGATCTTAAGCCTTTATTAATCCATTCTTCAATCACTCATGAATATTTATTACCTTCCTTTCTCATGAGTGCAAGCTTTGGGGTATCAAGTGAGTTCTGGACAGAGGGCTTGGATGCTGCAAGCTGAGCTGGAGTGCATATTAAAGCTCCATTACAGGTGGGTTCTTTAGGCTAGTTTAGCTAGTTTCCCAAAATTAATGATTATGCATGATAAACAATTAGGAATTAGGAAATGTTGTGCGAGAGGGGTTAAATCCCAAACTCCTCTCCATTCTATTTTGTATTATGTTAGTATATGTTGATGCACTGTCTAAAATGAGGGTTGTAGGTGTTAGTTTGAAATATCATGATTTCTGCAAAACAGGACAATTCCGCATGAACTCGCTCCAGCGAGTAGTTGGCGAGTGTGTATGGCGAGCTGGGTTCTGGGCTGATGAAACTCGCCATGGCGAGCTACTGCTCGCCACAGCGAGTTGATTTAGGTCAGTACCTATAATCTCGCCATAGCGAGCTGGTGACTCGCCAGAGCGAGCCTGTACCGAATAGTCCACTTTTTACCATTATTCTTGAAACTTCAAACACTCGTTTTATACCCTCATTAGAGTCAGATAATTTGCATTAACGTAAATGACATAATGTCGAATAGCATGTTAGTCACAGATAATCTTTAGGGCATAACCTAGAATTATTTAGGAATGTATGCTCCCCGGGATTTTGGGAATTATGGTAGTAATAACACAATTTAGTGTCAGTCATTATGGGCGATTTATTATATCGCAAGTATGGACTCCCAATGGGATACTCCATTAGGTTATGTATATGTGAGCTTCATGCCGTGACCGAATCGGTTGACGGATATGTCAGGCCTCTGAGACATGCTCACCTCAGAGTGTCCTTGTGTTTAAAATGAATAAGATTCAGTTAATCTGTGATACACCTTTACTTATGCTATTATGAATTATGCTATGATTAGTATTATACGACTGATTAGGTGCCCCCGGTGTAGTCACCTCTAGGAGGGTAGTAGGACTCACTGAGGCTTAGTAGTCTCACCCCACTCCAAACAATTTTTTTTTAGGTAGACAGGTTCTCCGGAGCAGGGACCAGGACGGGACTGACAGTTGGAGCTGAGCTTGGATTGTCAGATCAGAAGAATTTATTTTCTTCCTTGCTTTAGTTATCTGTTGTATTAGAAACTTCTCCGCTGTATTTTATTCGTTATCTTTTGTATCTGAAGCAATTTGTATCTTGCTTATGCATTTAGTAAATTTTATTTGAACTCAGATCCATATTATGTATGTCTTGACTAAATATTCTAGATATTTTAGTTGGGGCGTTATAATTGGTATCAGAG
Organism: Trifolium repens; assembly: GCA_030408175.1. Classification (NCBI taxonomy): domain Eukaryota; kingdom Viridiplantae; phylum Streptophyta; class Magnoliopsida; order Fabales; family Fabaceae; genus Trifolium; species Trifolium repens. The sequence continues at coordinate 24,199,138 of CP125844.1, read as the reverse complement.
CAGGTCGATTCAGTATCGGACCTTGCCATGAGTCAGAACAATTCCTTCCTAAACAATACAGACCCTTTGGATCTGGACTGTTTACGCTGAAACCGTCACGTGCTGAGCCTGATCAACTCAGTATTGTGTATGGTAGGCAGTGTATTATGGTTTAGAACTAAAGTGAACTCTGAAATTCCAGCATTAACATCGTAGTGAAGATGCAATCGAGGAGCGGACGATGGAGGAAATCGTACAAGTGGATTTGGGAATAGTGGCAGATGGTGCCACAGGAGTAAGTTGCGTAACACAAGACAGGAGTGAAGGTTGTAGATTGAAGGAAAGTAAGTGTATCCTTAAGACTGAAGTGCGCAGTGCGCAACAGTATTCCACTGACACAGTGTGTCAGGTGCATCTCCTGAGCCTAGAATTACCCTACCCTATCAACAATCTATACCTGTAGGCAGTCAATCAATCTAGTTAAATACATGGGAAGTAGGAGTGTTGTATTAAGTAGAAATTGGAAACCACAGAATAATCTTTCCCAATTCTGTTTCACTCGCTTAGCGAGAAATCACTCGCTGTAGCGAGCTTAGCAGACTGCAACTGCCACTTGTTACTGCCTTATTCCTTGCCCAACTGTTTTAGCCCTAGTGGTTAGCCTTCAGCCCTTAAATAATCTTACCATCCTACCTTCCGAGTTTTAGGATAAGTGACTTTTAACTACCTTGTATGCATAAGGACTGTTGAGGGAATGTATTTAGACGTAACACCAGAAGATGAAAACCAATGACCCTACTAAGCTATCCGGAGCTTAATTCTTCCAGAACAAGTAGTTAAACGTCACAAGCGAGGGAATTCATCTGTGATAGAAAGACCTTAGATAGATCTCATATCTGTCCAATTAAATTTGAGACCCGTATTCGGCTAAACTATCCCAAGATTAACAAACCTTAATGTTCTCAATGGAACGAGGACGCACCCCTTATAGAGAACCAACACTTGAGATAGGAATTAATAAACCGAGTTTTTACTAAATATCTAGATTACCCAGAGTAAGTGAGAAACTCCTATATGTTTAGAAGGTTAGGTAGCTCTAGGCAACTCCTTTTAATTTCGGAAACCCATAGTTAGACTGAACCATTAGAGACACAGTCTTAACTAGTTACCACAGTTAGAGTTCCCTTACATTGGTACCACATCCACGAGACGCGATAATGTATTAGCACACATAAGTAATTAGAATAACCAAACTTAGCATAGTGGACTTGACGTACATCGTCGTATTGAGAATCAAATAGGACCTAAGCAATATTTAGCAGTAAAGATTTAAACTCCAAACTTTCTCCCTAAATCAGTAGTTGTCTAGTGCGAGACAGGACCCTTAGGTACCCAGAAGTTTGACAGACCTATGCCTACCCCATCAGTTTTAAGGAACCAAAACATCGACTAGATTAACAGATAGTAAATCTCAAGTAACCACACAAGCCACCAAGCTAGTCTATAGAACATTATCACCAAACAATTAAAAGTCGATAATAGAACCTAACCTTGTAAGTTTAAACATACCTTCCATCAAAAACTAGAAATTCCTTTTTGGAAATACCATACCTAAGAATACACATTGAATATCATTACCCGATATTCCTAAATTAGGAACCCAATATAGTTAACATATTAGACATTCCTACAATAGAGATTGCTAGATGAACCACATAAGTTAAGGAAACAAAGATTAGAGCACAAACACATTTTAGTAATCCTCCGAGGCCACTTTATTAAACTACCCTCTAGGATACATATATTTTACATTCTCTTGCCACAAACCTATTAAGTATAACACCTAAAGATTATTATATTCAGATGTCAGTGACACGGATTAATCTGTCATCAATTACCAGTTAGTTGAGAAACCAGTAGCACTAGTTAAACCATATGTGAGAGTTACTATTCAGTCACCATTAGAATAGAAATAAGTATTGGAGACCAATTAGCTACCAAGTTCAAGGACTAGACTTAGTCAGTCACCGTTATCAATGTTTTAGTAGCAAACCGTGGGAAAACATGATCTAAGGAGCGTAACAAATGGAAGATCCTATTAGTGACACTAATCACCCAGACCAGTCTGTTAGGCATATATCACTATATGGAGAAAAGAGATTAAGTTTAGTGCTAACTCCAATTAGTCACCGACAACTTCACCTTTCCAGCACCTGTCAGCTGAGAGATTATTAAACAGAGATAAACCCTCCTGTGAGATTTTGCCAGCGAGAAACTTGAGTAAGGACTTAGTGTCCCAGCCGAGAGTAATAGAAAAGAAAATTGTGGAGTATAGGTCTGAACTCAGAATGAGACCAAACAATAGTTACCTTTATATACATGAACCATCATTTAACCTTGATTCGAGCCGAACAATGTTCAAAATTCCCCGTCCGTAGTTCTTGGAACACTACGAACGCGTATCTCTCCTCGTGTTTAGAACTGCCTGTCAGTCAGGTATTTCACACAAATTCAAATCAGATTCAGCTACCCAAATTTATCGACGTCAGTCAGTCGCACTGATTTCGTGAAGCATCACTCTTAAGTAATCCTACTCTGTGCATTTAGTTTTTCAGCTATGCCGTTAAGTAACTCATTCGTATTTGTGGAAATCATTTGCCCTGGAGATCCACGGATAGTTTTCGATTCAACTCTCAAACGTTAGTTAATCTGTTAAGTAGCAACCTCATCTGTCCTGACACAAATGACGTCGCTCAGTGTCAGCAAATCATTCGGACTTCGTACACTCAACCATGTAACCAGATTTCCCGACTTAGTTGGTTAACCGTATTCGTCGGAACTTTCCAGCCAAATTCAGATTTAAGGTCATAGTTAATTCCAATTCAGAGAAATTCAGTTGCTCTAACGACACCAGTATTGAGAATTCAACCTCTCAGTTTCCTTCCTAAACTCATGTTATCTTAGTGTGTCAAGCTCAAGTGACTCTGCCATATGTCCGACCTTCCAGCCTTATTTCAATAATCTTGTGAGATCAAGTGTTAAGTCTGAGTAACTTGACCCGAATACTCCGACTCCAAGCCTAGACTTCTTCAGCCAGTTCACATAAGTGAATGAGTTAAATTACTCATTAGAGTAATGATTCATGTTAATCAAACTCGTACCGTTATCATAAGGATACGTCGGTTAATTCAGACTACCATCCTAAGCTTTGCCAATCTTTTCAGCTTGAGTAATACAAGAGCAAATTCAGAGTGTTCAAATTTAACCAAGTATAGGACCCGGCCGATTAGACAAGCCTCGTGCAATACTTATCAGCGAAAGACCTCAAACGAGAATGACCTTTAACTTCAAGAGATAAATCTGAACCTAAGTGCATATGCAGGTTGGAAGTGCACCTTGATCACTGTGTTGGGCCAGGATAGATTAAATGGTAGGTGGGATTTTATCGGACAACTATAGGTTTGTCTGCAGACGAGCCTGGCTCGTTGGCAGAAGAATCAGTAGTGTTTAGACAATTTTCCACTCGTTTTATGTTTAAATCGATCCTGGAGTAATAGACGACGCCGTGGTACAGATGTACATACGACGTGATATGCACAAAGGTGCTCAGAAATGAGGAACGTCTGTAGAAGGACAGATCGGAATTGTGCCCATAAGAACTCTCAGTTTCAACCCCCAAGTTAAGTGTGTACCAACCAAGCCAGATACCGACCTTCTAAGACAGTGAGATATTTGGGACTATGTTGATCGTAGTAAAGAAAACATGACCGTTGTAGAGGTAGAGGAGTAAGAAACTAAAACTAAGATAGCATGACACTGTCGGAAGGTGACAGTAAGTAATTGAACCAGAATGCGCAGCACTGGAACCTCTGAGAATGCAAGGATAATCCTTAAACAGTAACCTTAAGAGAGGAAAGTTTTATTCCAAGGAATTGTGTTCCTTAAAACTGAAGGATAGACGAAGTGTTATTCCAGATGTAAACCTAAACAACCTACTCTGTTGTGGAATGAAAGAATCCTGAATTTCGAGGACGAAAATTCTTTAAGGGGGGTAGATTGTAACATCCTAACTTTATTTAATAGAAGAGAACAAAATAAAGTTAACTATTAGAATTATTCCTACCAATTAGAAAATGAAGAAAATGAGGATATTGTTAGTAAGTGAGGGGCAAAAGAGAGATTGTCCAAACAAAGGGTTTAAAAGGAACTTGAGAACATTCATTCCATTATTTTCTTCACTTCTAAAAACAAAAGTCAGAAGCTTCCCTCTTGCTCCCATTTCCTTCTCACGCAAAAACTCACCTCTCCAACCACAATCTTTGATTCTCATCTCCAAAGCAGCATGCATTTATAATTCTGAAAACCCCATGAGATATGGAATCCAACAAGCCTCAATTCTCCTATTCCTCTCACTTCTTGGCCGAAATCTCTCTCTTACAACCAATGCTTTTGTTTCAAAGTTCTTCATCATCATGAGAGGATGTAAACCTTTCCCTCTCTGAAAGTTACCACCAGTTTGGATTGGGTTTGGTTGTTCAGAAAATTAAGGTAAGAGACTCAACCTTAACAATCTTATGAAATTCCCTTTTCAATTTCAAATCCCTAATTTCAACAATTGATTAATTCTCTTTCAATTGGTGTTGCATGCATGTTTAATCTCTCCAAACTCGACTTCGGAGATGTTGGTTATGCTTGGGTATGACTGGAACTGAAGAAATTGCAGAAACGTGGAGTTCTGATCTCGCGACGGTCGCCCAGCGAGCCCCAGCGAGCCACGGCGAAGAGCTTGCTGGTTGCCTGCTGAAGCTTGCTGGCTGCCTGCTGAAGCTTGCTGTGTCCTGCTGAAGCTTGCTGTGTCCTGCGGAGTGCCGGCTGGAGCCTGCTGCCTGCTTCTAGCAGAGTGCTGCCAGCATCCAGCAAGGTGCTGCCAGCCTGCAGCAAGGTGCTGCCCCTCCTTGTGAAATCCACTTCCATCCATGGTAAGCATCCTTCCTTCCTTCTCTGGTTACCACAACAGTTTCTGTTACATGACATTAGTGAGATCTTAAGCCTTTATTAATCCATTCTTCAATCACTCATGAATATTTATTACCTTCCTTTCTCATGAGTGCAAGCTTTGGGGTATCAAGTGAGTTCTGGACAGAGGGCTTGGATGCTGCAAGCTGAGCTGGAGTGCATATTAAAGCTCCATTACAGGTGGGTTCTTTAGGCTAGTTTAGCTAGTTTCCCAAAATTAATGATTATGCATGATAAACAATTAGGAATTAGGAAATGTTGTGCGAGAGGGGTTAAATCCCAAACTCCTCTCCATTCTATTTTGTATTATGTTAGTATATGTTGATGCACTGTCTAAAATGAGGGTTGTAGGTGTTAGTTTGAAATATCATGATTTCTGCAAAACAGGACAATTCCGCATGAACTCGCTCCAGCGAGTAGTTGGCGAGTGTGTATGGCGAGCTGGGTTCTGGGCTGATGAAACTCGCCATGGCGAGCTACTGCTCGCCACAGCGAGTTGATTTAGGTCAGTACCTATAATCTCGCCATAGCGAGCTGGTGACTCGCCAGAGCGAGCCTGTACCGAATAGTCCACTTTTTACCATTATTCTTGAAACTTCAAACACTCGTTTTATACCCTCATTAGAGTCAGATAATTTGCATTAACGTAAATGACATAATGTCGAATAGCATGTTAGTCACAGATAATCTTTAGGGCATAACCTAGAATTATTTAGGAATGTATGCTCCCCGGGATTTTGGGAATTATGGTAGTAATAACACAATTTAGTGTCAGTCATTATGGGCGATTTATTATATCGCAAGTATGGACTCCCAATGGGATACTCCATTAGGTTATGTATATGTGAGCTTCATGCCGTGACCGAATCGGTTGACGGATATGTCAGGCCTCTGAGACATGCTCACCTCAGAGTGTCCTTGTGTTTAAAATGAATAAGATTCAGTTAATCTGTGATACACCTTTACTTATGCTATTATGAATTATGCTATGATTAGTATTATACGACTGATTAGGTGCCCCCGGTGTAGTCACCTCTAGGAGGGTAGTAGGACTCACTGAGGCTTAGTAGTCTCACCCCACTCCAAACAATTTTTTTTTAGGTAGACAGGTTCTCCGGAGCAGGGACCAGGACGGGACTGACAGTTGGAGCTGAGCTTGGATTGTCAGATCAGAAGAATTTATTTTCTTCCTTGCTTTAGTTATCTATTGTATTAGAAACTTCTCCGCTGTATTTTATTCGTTATCTTTTGTATCTGAAGCAATTTGTATCTTGCTTATGCATTTAGTAAATTTTATTTGAACTCAGATCCATATTATGTATGTCTTGACTAAATATTCTAGATATTTTAGTTGGGGCGTTATAAAAAATGTCCCCAAGATTCAGAAATTCAAAAACAAGAGCAAATCCAGATTCATAAGAGGGAATAGAGAGAACCGATCTCAAGCAAAAAAATTTGGGAATCAAGAAATCAAAATTGTTCATCTTCCTCACAAATTCAATTTTGGAAACGCAAGAAATCAAGCAAAACTGTTTTGGGAAACCGATCTCTCTCTTGATCTCTCTCTGTCAATCTCGATCACGGAACAAAAAGAAGCACTCACGAACAGTGAAAGAGAAAGTAACCGTGATATGTGCGGCGGCCGGAAGAGAGAAAGTAACCGTGATCTCGATCTCGATCTCTATCTGTCAATTCGTTTGTGGTGATTTTAACAATCATGATTTCGTTTCCGCGTTTTCAATTTCTGCATTTTCCATCTTATTGCTACTCTTTTATGCGTTTTCAATTTCATTTTTCTAGGTTCAATTTTGTTGAAAATATGGGTTTCAATTTGTGTTTTGGTTTTGCTTTTCTGGATTCGATTCAATTTTGTTGAACTTCTTGGTTTCGATTTTTGTTTCGTTTTTTATTTTCTGAGTTCGATTTTGTTGTGTTGTGATTCAGATGGTGATTCAGATCTGGGAAATAGAGGAAGAAGAAATTTTAGGGTTTTGGTTTGATTCAGATCTGGCTTGTGTTGTGTATGTTGATGAATATGGTGATGATGAGAAAGAAGAATGTTGAGAAAAATAATGGTGATGTAGAGATTGAAGAAAATATGAAGGTGGAGAAGAATGGGTCGTAAAACCCAATGAAGAAGAAGAGAAAATATAAATTTTCTCTCTCTTTCTCTCCCCTTTTTTTTAATTAGATTTTTTTCTGTTATAATTTTCTTATTTGATTTGATTTGTTTTTATTTTATATATAATTGTTAATTTTATTTTTTTTTGTTAGAATTTTTTTTATTTGATTTCATTATTTTTTTATTTTATATATAATTGTTAATTTTTTTGTTAGAATTTTTTTAATTTGATTTCATTATTTTTTATTTTATATATAATTGTTAATTTTGTTTACAAAGAAAAAATTTAAAACCAATTTCTTTCTTTTTTTAAATTAATATTAATAAAAAAAAGAAAGAAAGAAAACAGAAAAAATTTGGTTTTAATTTTTTTTAATGCCACGTGGCAAAAAATATAATTAAAAAATAAAAAAATTCTACGTGGAGGTGACACGTAGGCGAAACGTGGAGATTCTCTGCCTTGCTGTGACTCCAGGGGGGTATCCCAAAGAATCTTCAGTACGCAAGGGGGGGATCTCAAAAAAAATATTTACAGGGGGTATCCCAAAATCGACCTACTTTGCAGTGTGTATCAACTATTTAACCCTAAGATTATTCGTAAGTGGTCCACCATGAACCACTTGATGAAGTGGTACATTTTAGAATTTGCATATTATTATTATTAATATGATAGACTATTTTTAGACCCATACATACTAATGTGGCACCCCCACATGAGAGTAGCAGTGGACCTGATAATGTTGTGGTAGTGTCTACTGACAGGGGACATATTCCTCCATCGAGGCCAGCATTTGTTAGACACGCAAGTACTAATCAGGGTGGTTCAACAATTAAGGCATCTGGTGTATCTTTGATTTCCCATCGTCCTATACTAGCATTGACCAATGACAATGTCACAATAAAACAACCGACTGCAACATCATCTTCAAATGAAGGCAATCAGTTTGACCATAGTGATATGGATACTCAGGTGGAGAGAAAGAGGAGAAGGGCTGAAGGTTTAGTAGCGACAGGTTCATAAGATCAGACTCATCATCATTTTGTATCGGCAGGTCCTGGCAGCTCCCAGGACTGCCGGGACTCATGATTATTCTTAGTTGGAATTGCCGGGGATTGGGCGTCCCGAGCGCAATTCCTAACTTAAAAAAGCTTGCCCGGGGACACAAGCCAGATATTTTATGCTTGTCTGAGACATTATCGCACGCTAGACAACTTGAATTCGTTCGTGTTATGTTGGGGTTCGATTCTTATTTAGCTATTGATGTGGAGGGTAGAAGTGGAGGTCTGGCAGTGTTCTGGAATGATAGCAGTAAGTGTAAAGTTCTTAATTACACGCGCAATTTTATTAATCTGATAGTGGAGGATGAGCAGCGGGGAGAATGGAGATTAACGTGTTACTATGGGTATCCTGAACGGAGTAGACGTCGTGTTGCGTGGGACCTTCTACGGGAATTAGGTAATATGTCTTCTATTCCTTGGTGTATCATTGGAGATTTTAATGACTTACTCTCTTAGGCTGATAAGAAAGGTATTCACCCCCATCCAAATTGGTTGTGTATGGGATTCAGACAAGCAGTTAGTGATTGTGATTTGTCAGATATTCCGATTGAAGGACACCCGTTTACCTGGATAAAAAGTCAAGGTACCCCCCATGTGATTGAAGAAAGGTTAGACAGAGCTATGGTTAGTACTAGTTGGCTTCACTTATTTCCCAATGTGAGGTTATCTAATCTTTTGGCTTCACATTCAGATCATAGTCCAATATTGTTACAATGTCAGCCAACCATTAGGACACGAATCAACCATGTTTTTCGGTTTAAGAATAGCTGGCTAAGGGAACCTGATTTAGAAGATGTGGTGATCGAGGGTTGGGGTGGGAGTGAGAACCTGGAGGTGGTTGATCGAGTGACCAGATGTGCTAATAAGCTTCAAGTATGGGGAAAAAGAAAAGAGTTCGGTTTAAAGAGGAGGTTGATGATTGTGTTAGAAAGATGAATGGGATTCGAGGTAACCAAGACGTGGAGGTGAGTATGCAATACCAAGAGATATTAGCAAGGCATGTTACCTTGCTGATACAAGAAGAGGGGTACTGGAGACAAAGGGCTAAGATGCATTGGCTCCAAGAGGGTGACATGAACACTAGATTTTTCCATATGTCGGCAACTGCCCGTAGCAAAAGGAAGAGAGTCACCAAGTTGATTGCTGATAATGGCATAGAGGCACATAGCCAGGAAGACCTTTGTGAGGTGGCAAAGCACTACTTTGATACTCTCTTTAAGCCTCGAAATGGGGACCAGGATCCTGTTCTTAATCTTATTCAGTCGCGAGTGACGGAGGAGGATAATTTCTTACTGACAGCACCTCTCACAAAAGTTGAGATTCAGCAAGCGTTGTTTCAGATGCATCCAGACAAATCTCCCGGACCAGACGGGTTTAACCCAGCTTTCTATCAGTGGTTTTGGGATCAATGTAGTAATGATATCTTTACTGCTGCAGCTACTTGGTTAGAGAGGGGGTACTTTCCTACCAGTCTTAATGAAACAAATATCTGTCTTATTCCTAAATGTGACAATCCTACTTCAATGAAGGACCTACGCCCTATTTCGCTATGTAATGTTCTCTATAAAATGATTTCTAAAGTGCTTGCTAACAGGTTGAAGTGTTGTCTAGATAAATGTGTGTCTCAAGAGCAGTAAGCTTTTGTGGAAGGTAGATCGATCCTTGATAATGCCCTAATAGCCATAGAAGTTATCCATGCACTGAAGCGAAAGACCCAGGGTCGAAGAGGTGAATTGGCATTAAAGATCGATATAAGTAAAGCCTATGATAAAGTAGACTGGGGTTTTCTCCGTGGAGTTATGACAAAGATGAGGTTTGCTGATGTCTGGATTCGGTGGGTTATGATGTGTGTTAGTTCAGTCAACTATTCGGTGCTTATGAATTCTGACAGAGTTGGTCCTATTTCACCAGGGCGATGATTGCAGCAGGGTGATCCACTTTCCCCTTATTTATTTATTTTGGTGACGGAGGGATTAACTTCTCTCATTCAATAGGCTGTTGGGCGGGGTGACCTTAATGGTGTGCGGATTTGTCGGGGTGCTCCGGAGGTCTCTCATCTTTTATTTGCAGATGATTGTTTCTTATTTTGTAGGGCTAATGTAGATGAGGTGAATGAACTTATGAGAATCCTACAAATTTATGAACACGCTTCAGGTCAGGAAATTAACTTAGTAAAGTCTGAAGTTTTTATTAGTCGGAACATGTCTCAAGCAGCTAAGGAAGATCTCTCTCGCATTCTTGGTGTCAAACATGTGTTGGGTACTAGTATATATCTTGGGTTACCGTCCATGATTGGGAGAAGTAAAAAAGCAACATTTTCCTACATCAAGGCTCGTATTTGGAAGAGAATGAATTCTTGGAGAGGGCGCGCGCTATCTAAAGCCGGTAAGGAAATAATGATAAAGTCGATTCTCCAGGCGATACCTTCCTATGTTATGAGTATGTTTATTCTTCCTTCCTCATTTATTGATGATATTGAAAAATGATAAATGCTTTTTGGTGGAGTGGTGGTAATAATAATAACAATAATAATAAAGGTATTCACTGGCTAGCATGGGAGAGACTTGCTTGCCCGAAAGCTCACAGGGGTTTAGGTTTCCGCAATTTTGAAGCTTTTAATAAGACTATGGTAGCGAAACAAGCTTGGAATATTGTACAAAATCCGAGCTCATTAGTGGCAAAGTTAATTAAAGCAAGGTATTTTCCACACTCCTCTTTATTTGAAGCTCCTTTAGGATATAATCCTAGCTTTGCTTGGCGCAGTATTTGGCATGCGCGACAAATTCTTTCCCTTGGGTGTAGGTGGCGGATTGGGAGTGGTGATAATATTCGTGTTATGTACGACCCCTGGCTGCGTGGGAGTGATAATAGATGGGTGTCCTCGCCTCAACCAGCAGGTGTGTATCAGTTATATGTTAAAGATTTGTTACACGAAAATTATAAAGCGTGGGATATTGCTAAGGTTCGTAACTTGTTTTCAAGGGATGTAGTGGAGAGAATTCTTGCAACACTACTTGTTGGCTCGGTCAGAGATGATAAAGTGGTCTGGGAGGAGGAAAGAAATGGGTGTTTTTCAGTTAAATCCGGCTATAAGTTAGCTATGCGCTACATTATACGTAGTGACAAGTATCATGTGACAGGTAACTGGAATGATATATGGAAAGCTCAAGCTCCGCACAAAGCACGCCATTTACTTTGGAGTTTATGTAGAGGATTTCTCCCGACTCGTTACCGACTAATACAACGACGAGTAGAGTGTACTCTCAACTGTCCTATGTGCGATGAGGAGACTGAGGATGAGCTTCACATATTCTTTAATTGTACGGTAGCTCATGATAGTTGGTGTGCAGCTGGTCTGTCTTCGGTTTTACACAATAATATGTACCAGCAAGCTACTGCTGCGGATCGTATTTTCGCTTTGAGCAGCAACAAGAGCAGGGATACAGTTGGACGAGTTGCTATGTTACTCTGGTGCATTTGGCATAATCGTAATGATAAACTGTGGAATGGTAATGCAAAGTGTAAGTGCACCAGTTCATCCTCATGTCACTACAACATTTTTTACTTTCAGCAACGAAAGTATAGGCAACGGCTGAATACATGTTGCCAGAAGGGGCAATAGGCAACGCTTCTTAACTTGTTGCTCTGTTTTAACATCTTGTGTGCTCTATTATACAAAACCGTTGCATTTTGATTTTCGGCAACGGTTTGGAAAGCGTGGACTATACTAAACCGTCGCCTATTAATTCTTGGCAACGGTTGGGAAAGCGTGGATATGAAAAAGCGTTGCCGATTCCTTATAAATTACGATTTGAAAACCGTGGACAATAGAAAGCAGACAAAACCGTTGCAGCTATCCTCTTAATAAATTATTTTTTTTCCAAGAAAAAAAAACAAAAACTACTCTCAGTATATATATCGTATCAAATAAAGACATAAATTAGGGTTGAACAAAGGGAAAAGGTACACAATCCTCTCGATCCAAACTCACCGCCTACCCTACAGATAACGCTTCTCAAATGGAACTCATGTATACGCTAGCGCTGCCACCGTCTCGAACTGGACGATGGTTGAGCCGCTCCAGATGCACAACTATGACTCCTCAAATTGCAACTCCTCTAGTCGCAAAAGCATTCGCAACTGTTTCCGCCATAGAATCAAACTTCATTTTCCACTTTACTTTCAGATCTCGATTGCATCTCGTTCAACCTTTGTGGTGAGTTTTTTCTTGTTTAAATTTTGCTTCTATTTGTTTTCTTAGCGATAGTAAATTTATCATCTAGTTCAACTTTTCCGATCTCGATTGCATCTACTACGATACTTAGCAATAGTAATTTAGAAATGTCTAAGGTCAAATTTGAGTATGCTTTTGTTTCATTTTGTTTTTTCAAAATATTTGTAAAATTATGTCCAGTATTTGAGTATGTTCATTTGCCTTGTTTGGTTATTTTAGGTAGTAGTGAGAACTCGTCCAGAACAGTAGCAAAGTATTCATTGTGTTTGTGGTAGTGAGAACTTGGTTAATTTTTCTTGTCTTTTGGCTTCTAGGTTTGCTTGCGTTTTGCTTCTGTAGAAAGGTTTACACATAGGAGTTGAGGTTGGTTCTACTTGACCTCTGTTGAAATTCAATAATATCCAATTTGATATCATTTCTGATGTCATACTTATTTTTTTATTTTTTTATTTTTTTATTTATAATTAATAGTATATAATTTGGTGTGCTAGCTTTACAGAGAATCTAAGTTCAATCAATCCATCAATTTCTGTAGGAATCTGCAAAGTTTACCATTGTGCTTACAATTTTGTTTGTTTGAAATGATTCTTTCTTCACATAAAGCTTCAGGCAACCCTTCCTACATATTCCTTGGACAATATCACTACTGTGATGCCGAAGAAATACAGAGGTAAAACACACATGATTGTGATGTGAAATTGTTGTTATATAAGGTAGGTTAAAATGTTAAATTTAAGGTTCCCCCAAATTTTCACAAACCCCAATCGTATATGTTTTAGTTCTTTTGATGCTTAATTTGCTGACCTCTGGTATTCTTTCCTCTAATTGGTTTTGGATTCTGTATTGATTTCTCTAACAATTTTCTTCTTTCAAGGTCACTTACATTGAAGAAGAAAAAAAAAGGATGTGCACGGGGATTACATGTTTCATGAAGCGCTCACTCGGTTTAATTTTGAAGACAAAATCATTGAGGATTTGAAGCTATTGCTGAATCAATGTGTGATTTTCCTTTAATTTGGATGTCCATTCTTTGAATTGTTATTGTATGTTTAATGCTTCATTCATTCACATGTTCCTTTGTCCACTTTTTGTAGTTCCATACACAGAAACTAAGTATGTTAAAAAAAAACTCTATTATTGGTCAGCTACATATTTGATAAGAAATAAACTGTCCAAACCCCATTGCATTGGTTTCACATGGTAGACAACTTGCACATGTTACATTTAGTTTGCAAGTGAACATGTTGATTTTGTGACTTCTATGTCTGAACAAGTTCTGGGTTCTCTAATTGATTAGGAGGATTGACTCCCTTTTCTTTCAAGTGAATATATCTGTTATAAGAATGGAGTAAGACATTGGAAATGAAGTATGGTTCAATAGAAAGTGATATATCATAGTTGAATCTGCCTCTTAAATGTTTTTCCTTGAGTTAATGATTATGTTTTGTTCTAATTGATTATAATTTAAAAACACACCAATTGTGAGCAAGTGTCGTTATTTTTATATATTCTTAACATGGTTAGAATCAAGTTGGGATAATATATGCTTACCTTTTTTATACATCATCAACTGCTAACAATGAATTTTATCATGCCCCTTTAGTTATTAAGTTCTTGACATAAATTACTCTTCTCTATCTTGCCTTTGTTGGAAATTATTTACTCTTTAAAAGATAAAGTGATTTTGATAGCTATGTGTTGCTTATATATACAAGTCAACAACATGAAGGTGAATTTGTGCTCCTAGTGCCTACATATTTATTTAAATTTTCCAAATTAATATACTCCCAAGTCTTATTGCTTCAATTTGTAATAAAAAGCTTGTTTAGACACAAGTTTGTTAATTCACTTGTTCAATGAAGATAGCTGTCAAATTGTTTTGTAGGGCATGCGAGTTGCTTTTAATTTAAAATGGATGAAGACAATTCCTAGCATCTTGAATTGTATGTTAAGGTTTAATAATGCATCTGTAAGAATATGAGATGAAGATACATGGAAGCTTAGTAAGGATGCTGGCATGATTCATGTAATGAGATTACAAGTTAGAGTTGTTTTAGGATGTTTATTGTTGTACATTTAGCTTTATATACTATTGTTTGTAGTGAAATTGTTTGATATAATGATACAAATGAATCTTATTATAAGTAATTTAATATGATTGTTTTAATTAAATTTGATAATTATTTGTGATTTTTTTTTCTTTGCCTAAACGAAAAGGCAACGGTTTTACGGTGTGGTCTAAAAAAAGTGGTATAAAATCTATTTATAAAACCGTAGCCTAAACAATGGCCAACGGTTCTAGAACTGTCGTCTTATCTAAACCGTTGTCTAAAATAGACACAGGAAACCGTTGCTGATTCTATAGTTCATGCAACGGTTTTCTTCTTCAGTTGCCTAAAGTGAAAAAACCGTCGCCTATTCGTATAGGCAACGGCCGTATACCCCACGCCTGAAAAACCGTTGCATAAACGTTTAGGCAACGATTTTTATGCTTTTAGCCACCGTTTTGTGGCGTTGCTGAAAGTGAAAAATGTTGTAGTGTGTTTTAATAATTGTCAAAACACATGAAAATAGGATTGAACATATTTTGGCAACATTATAAATGACTTGACAACAAAGAACTATTTTCTAAAACCTTGAAAAACTGACTTTTAGGTATTTTGTATCGATACATACATTGGTGTATCGATACAAATGTCCTGAAATCTCTTCTGCTTGATTTTGTGTATTTTGTATCGATACATACATGGTCTGTTTCGATACAAAAGAGGTCTCTCAGAGACAGAACAACTCCTGTGTATCGAAACATGCTTACATGTATCGATACACATCTGTTTGTTCTCAAAATCCAGAAAACTCAAGATGATTCGAAGCATGCTTGCATGCTTAGATACATATCAGTCAAGATTTCAAGATTCTGATATTTGCATCGATACATACCCGTGTTTGTATCGATACAAAGGTCAATTTTTCCAATTTTTTACGTTGGTCAAAGCATTTGTATCGATACAAATGATCATTTGTATCGATACATGTATGAAGAATTATGCCTAAATTTGCTCATTCTATTTTCTCTTTAAATAGCAATGTGTTGTGTCATTGTAAAGAAGACAAGTGAGAGAAAACTAGTGTGAAAGATCAGAAAAACGCTTTGGGTACAAATTGAGTGAGAATTTGCATCAAAGGTTTGATTCAACACAAGTTCATCATCTTCATCAAGTTTGCAATCAAAATTGAATTCGAGTATGGGATCCATTCAATAGAAATTGCAGAATTGTGTGATAACGTTCGATACGGTTCGCGGTGAATCAGAATCGTGATCGGGTTGAATTGGGTTGAAGGTTCTAGTGTTTCTCTCAAGTGATTCAAGATCGTGCGTGTCTTGAAGGATTCGACAACAAGGAACGAAGGACTCAGCTGGACGATTGGGTGCGGTTTGGCACAAGGAGAATCGTTGGAATCAGAGGGCGAAGTTCCGTTGGGTGTCGAGGTTATTCGCATTAGTTTACATTTTGTCTTGCTATAGGATTATAGATTTCAATTGTAAACTGTGCACTGTTTGTTCATCAAGTTTTTGATATATAAACTCTCAAATAACCCGTTTGGTTATTTGGGGGGAGACGTACTCGGACAAACGCGTGGACGACGCGCAATCCGGGGAACTCCCTAATCACATCGTGTGTATCTCTCTTTATCTCTCTCTTTTAATTTCGTTAATTTGATTAATCAATTGAATTTTTGTTGTTCGTATTGGTTCACAAAAATTCAATTGGTTCTTGCTTGATTGTGATTGAATTTGATAATCAAACCATATAAACTTGCTTGGGACTGTTTTTGTTAATCAAGTTAAATTTGGATATCTTGCATAAATCATTCCGTAATTTTCCTAATTCGTTCAAGGCGATACTATCTTTCCTTTGGTCAAAAGGTGCAAAGTAGACTACCGATTCGGTGGTGCTTCCGCGCATTATTTTTAATCAAATAATTTTTTAAAATTGCCGTTGATTAAAGAAGCCACTTATTCAACCCCCCCTTCTAAGTGGTTTAGCCTAGTAGTCTAACACAAAGTTGCCGAGCCAAATAGGAAGACATGCTTTTGATGCTTGGAATGAGTGGTACTCAGTTCTTGTTTTACAGCGGAACAATGTCAATATGGATACAACACCAGGTATAGTACGGTGGGAAAAACCGGCTCCAGGTTGGGTAAAGTGCAACGTTGATGTCGCTTTCATTACTGGTAGCCGGAAGACCTCGACCGGATTGTGTTTTCGTGATAGTAATGGTCAATTCATCGGTGGGATGACACAATGGCAGCCGACTGTGATTTCAACTGCAGAGGGAGAAGCATGGGCGCTACTTTTAGCTTTGAAAGAAGCTCGACATAGAGAATTGGATCGAGTTCAATTTGAAAGTGATTCGAAGGTGTTGGTTGATGCTATTCACATGAAGCGCAAAGGCAATTCTGAGTTTCTTTCCATTGTTCATGATATTATTAATTTTATGTCATCTTCTCTAAACTTTGAGGTTAAGTTTATTAGGAGGCAAGCGAATTCGGTTGCTCATGCTCTTGCTAGGGCGGCCAATTCTTGGGCTAGCTTCCATAGATTTGAGATTATTCCCTTATGTATTGAACATTTAATAGCTAATGAAATGCAGTAAGTTTGTTTCCTTCAAAAAAAATAAAAAATGATAGACTATTTTTTGTGTAATTTATACGGAAATTATATTTATACTCATATTAATAAGGGAACCTATTTTATTTTTCAATTTATACACTACAAAGTCTTTTTTTTAGGCAATACAAAGTCTATTTTTTTCGTATAAAAAATATATAAAGTCTATTTTATTTTATTGTAATTTATTTAAAACTTATATTTATAGTCATATATGAAATATGAATATGAGATATTATTTATACTAATATTAATACGAGAACCATATTTATACTCATATTAATATAAAGTTTATTTTTTTGTAATTTTTACGGGATCTATACTTTTTATTCATGTATTAAAAAATGGTTTTTTATTTTATAATTTATACGAGACATATACTATACTAACTAATAGATCAATACATGGCCTATATTTATCTCACATATTAATTTGGGGGATTTTCTTTTGAAATTTACACAGAGTTATATTTATACTCATATTTTAATACAAGGTTTTTTTTTTTTTTTTTATAATTGCTACAGGGATATATATATATATATATATATATATATATATATATATATATATAGGGGCCATATCTAGTGAGAATAGAGTTTTTATATGAGAGTGAGAGGAACAAATTTGAGCCACTGGATCAAAATTAACGGTGAGATTAATAGTTGCTTAACATGTGCGTGCCCACTTTCTGTCTTTTTGTTTTCTTAAGTTTCTTCCTCTACGAAGTGCCTCTTTCCCTATATCAAATACATGAATGAATTATTTCCAACCTCAATTGTCTATTCAAAAGCGTTGAACTATCAAATTAATAAGTTGGAGAATGAAAATTGCAATATTTCTCATTTAGTATTTCAATAAATTAAGTATTTACTGAACAAATTACAACACAAATTCCACATCAATAAAAAGTAAAATGTGATAGATGTGGTTGAGGTTTCAGATTTTCACTTGTTCAGACACAAGCATCTGCTCCTCTTCTTATTCTTTCTATAATATTGGAATTTTTTTATAAAGTGAACTAATTACATTAGGGATAGGCTTGATAAAATTGGGGTTATATTCATTAGTTTTTCTGGATTCAACAAGGTTGCAGTTTCTTAGATAATTTTTCTTGCTTTTTTTTTAATCGACTAAATCATTCCTCTTTCACTATTTAACTTGAATTGAAAGGGTGGATCTCTAATATAGCATCTGACAACGCATAAGAATGCCAAAAAATAGTTTCAAGAAGAAAGAATAAACATAGTCAAAAGAAGAAGAAGAAGAAAGAACAAATTCTTACTTTGGTATGGAAGAGAAGGACAAGGATTGGAAAATGAACAGACAGAAGGAGGAGCGTGGGTAAAGTAAAAGACTGAAAAAAGGGAGTTACGTGGGTCTTTTTAATCCACGCCATTAATTTTTGATTCAATGGTTGAGATATATTCCTCTCACTCTCATATAAGAATGTCCTTTCTCACTTGATATATTCCTATATATATATTTTTAATTTATATGAGGTCTATTTCTTCGTAATTTATATGTATATGAGTCTATATTTATACTAAAATATTTATATGAGTGATTTTTCTGTTAATTTATATGGGGGCCTATACTATATCATATACATTTAGAGGAGCTTTATTTATTTATTTATAATTTATATGCTGCCTATTTTTTTTTTTTGTAAGATATGTTGGCCTTTATTATAATTTATATATTAATATGCGCGTCTATTTTATTGTAATTTATATGATTTTTTTTGTAATTCATAAGAAACTATATTTTTATTCATATATATGGTATTTTTTTTGTCGAATTTGTAGTTATTATTGTGTGACAAAATCACATTAAGTTTCTAAAGCTATAAAATTACGTGACTTTCATCACTTTTGTCTTATTAAATATTATATATAAATTTAACACATTACGACCTACTTTCTGCTTTTTAAAATTGTCCAGACCGATTATCCATCTAATTGAGGGATTAGTTCAATTTTTAAAATATTAAACATTACTATTAATTGTTATATTTATCTTAAATTTATTCTAAATTTATGCTAACTTATATGTTAAAAAACATAAATATTTTTAAAAAAATTGACCTTAGATTTTTATTTAAATTTGATAGTTATTTAGCACGGGCTCACACACTAGTTAATTTTTATTTAAATTTAATAGTTATTTTATTTTCCCGTGCTTGACACGGGCTCGCACACTAGTTAATTTTGGATTTGGATTCTCTCCAAATTTTTCTCTCATGTTTGGTAATGTGCAACCATCTTAGCCATTTATTCCTTTTTTTCTCTCTCCATTTAAGTGTGTTTTTGCTTTTAGTGAATTACTAACCATTAGATCAAAAAAAGGAAAGAGAACATGAGAGAAAAAATTGGAAAGGATCCAAATCCGTTAATTTTAGATAGAGAGAACAAACAAAGAATAAATAAATTCGACCTAAAAATTAAAAATAATTTGGACCAAAAACCCCACAAACCCAAACCCAAAAACCAAAACACAGTATGCTATGCTATGCTCTCTAATCCGTTTGCGCCGTAAACCTTCGACCTCCCTTCTTCTTCTTCATCTCACTAACTGTTACTCTTCATCTTCCATTCCTTCCTCCTCTGCCACCGCCGCCATGGTGGTTGCTCACCCTAAAGACGACGCATACCTAACCGCCACCATCCCAAAACGAATCCAATTATTCGAGACGATTCAAGCCGAACAACAGACTCGCCGTCTATCACTGTCACCGGATCCGATTAAGATCACACTCCCCGATGGAACTGTGAAAGAAGGAAAGAAATGGCAAACAACTCCGTTCGATATAGCTCGTGAAATATCTAAGAATTTAGCTAATAATGCTCTTATTGCTAAGGTCAATGATGTACTTTGGGATATGAATCGTCCTCTTGAAGAGGATGCGAAGCTTGAGATCTATAAGTTTGAAGATGATGAAGGTCGTGATACTTTCTGGCATTCTAGTGCTCATATTCTTGGACAGGTTAGTTCAACATTCGCATTTCAATCATTCTTAATTTCAATTCAATTTGGATTATTGATATTGGTAATGATGATGTTGATGTTTTTTTTTTGTGTGTGTAGTCTCTTGAGACGGAGTATGGATGCAAGCTTTGCATTGGACCTTGCACTACTAGAGGAGAGGTTTGTGCCTTGTTTGTTGTTTTTTATGTATGCCGTTTTTCTGGTGTGTTTGGTGCTGTGGTGAGAAAAATTGATTTCGAGTGAATTGATTCCAACTAAAATTGAGTTGAATGTAAAGTGATTTATGTTTTTGGATACATTCATGTAAAAGTGACTTCAACGATAAATTTTAGTGTGAAAATCAATTCTATAATCGGAAGCTACAATTTCTAGCTTAAGTAAAATCAATCTTGGATGTAAAATGAATTATATTTTAGAGAAACAAAAAATGTCAAAATCAATTCTACAGTTATAGAATCAATTTTGGCCCTCTAGAAGTGGATCAAAACATACACTTTATTGTTTTTGTTGATGTTTTGTATGGGAGGTTTATGGAATGAGAAATTTACGATGTTGTTTAGGGATTCTATTATGATGCGTTTTATGGCGAATTGAGTCTGAATGAGGATCACTTTAAACAAATTAAAGATGGAGCATTGAAGGCTGTTAAGGTATTATTTCTCATCCTTATCCTCTATTATTTATATTCTGTTGAATTATTTTATTATTTATTTCATTTCATTCATGTTTAATGTTTAGTCTTTGTAGCTGCTAGTTTACTATTTGGGTCGTTTCTGGTTATATTGATTAATGATACATATTTAAATCTTTTTATCCTTCTGTTTATGTTACTTTATCCTCAAAGCCTGGAGTTTTAGTTTTACGTTCCTTTATCCTTTTCAATGTGGGACTTCAATAGTAAAATTGGTGAATTCTTTGTATCACCACCATTGCCAATCTCATCTGATCACACTGAGAAAGCCAAAACCAGCTTCCGGTAACAATAAACCCAAGAACACCGTCCTCCACTGTGTGTCCCTCCATAACTTTCTAACCTTCTAAAGAAAAAAAAAACTTATGTTTCTTAATTGCTAGAGATTGGTAGCTGGAACTATATTTTTTCTATGTGAGGAATAAATTTTTTCACTGTATAACATGTCTTAATACATTCAATTGTCTTTCTCGTTCTTTAGCAGTATCCATTTTTGTGGGTTTGTGCTATCAAGAGATTTGTGCTAATAGGAACTAAAGTGATTTAGGCTATGTTTGGATTGATGGAATATAATGGAATGGAGCGGAACAGAGTGGAATATAATAATGTTTCATTGTTTGGATTTGAAAAATAATAATGGAATGGAGCGGAGCGGAATGGAATATGATGGAATGAATTTAATATCATACCACCCCTTACCTTCAATTTTATTCATATTTTTTTTAAAATATCCAAACAATGGAACGGAATATTTATTCCATTCCGCTCCATCCTATTCCACTCCACTTTATTCCGCTCCGCTCCATTCCATTACATTCCATCAATCCAAGATAGTAAAATTGTGCAATCAACAAATATATCAGATATTCTAAAGTGAGTTTGTCTTTAAATCAACAATAATACAGATATTCTAAAGTGACTGTCTTTAAATCAGCAAGATATTTTGATATCCCTTCAATAATCTAGAAATTTTGATACAGTTGTTATTTCCATTTTTTTATCTCCCAATTCTTGTGTGTTCAAAATTATGAACTCAGATTTCATGGTTATTAATGCTCATTCTTACTATGAATATTTTTATTTTTATTTTTTTATGTTAGTAAATAAATGTGATGGATGATAAATGTTATATTTGCAGGATAAACAACCCTTTGAGCGCATTGAAGTGACACGTGATCAAGCGCTTAAGATATTTTCTGATAATAAATTTAAGGCAAGTATACTCACTCTTGTTTCTGACATTAGTTTTATTATCTTTTGTACTACGTAATCATATTTATATGAACTATATTCTACACTCACACTCTTGTTTCTGACATTAGTTTTCTTATCTTTTGTACTACGTAATCATATTTATATATTATGAACTATATTCTCAATTTTCATTCACCTTTAATTAACACACAAGACAATTTCCTGCCCTGACTGTATGGCAATTGTTATCAGGTTGAAATTATCAATGATTTGCCCGCTGACAAGACTATAACAGTGTACAGATGTGGACCCCTCGTTGATTTGTGTCGAGGACCGCATATTCCTAATACATCCTTTGTCAAAGCAATTGAATGTTTGAAGGTATGTGTTTGTTCTGTCTTATGAAAACATTTTGCAACTGAGTTTACTTTTTTCTGATCCAACCATATCAATGCAAACACTTTGGTTTTGCAATACCAGGCTTCGTCAGCATATTGGAGGGGGGACAAAGATAGAGAAAGTTTACAAAGAGTTTATGGCATATCTTTTCCTGATCAGAAGAGATTAACGGTGATTTCAATTTATACATTATTTTTCTAGTATAATATCGCAGACTGAGATGCGATGGACTGAGTGTTTAGTTGAATTAATTACCTTTGAAGAATAAGGAAATACCTAATAGTAGATAACAGTGAACTATAGAATATATCAGTGCCTTAGATCCTTTGCCCCGTGTTACTGTTGTATTTTTGAAATAATGTTTGGATTGTGCTGCTATATGTACTATGCTTATATAATTGCATATTCAGTAATATCGAGTATATAACTTTTGGATGTAATATATTATATATGCCATTTTCCGAGTAACTTCGTTGGCAGGTCATACGTTATGGCTATTTGAGCTGTCTATATCGAAAGTGATCGATTTTCTAGGTATCAAGTATTCACCATTTTTTTAACCTAGAGTAGACCATTTTAACTGCTCCTCTAGATATTCCAGCCAGTCTTGATACTGGCCACACTGGAGATCCATTTGTGAACTGGCCAAACTTAGGGACTACCCGTGGTTTGGGTAATTCAACCATTTCAAGGCTTCTTTCTTTGAATTTTTTTTTAATGTTATAAAATATGAAGCCCCAAATCTGCTCTGCCTGCATATATGAGCACATGGCAGCAGTAAATCAATGACGCACTTTACAATTATTTTACTGTACGCGTTTATGTACAAGTATATTATTATCCTGTGTACTATATCTTTAGGATGCTATAAATTGGTTTTCACGTGCTTTCATTAGAAAAGACATACTTTTTTATGGCTTCCATGTATTGATAAAATATACAGTATTATATTAAATTTCATATTCTTTAATGTATTATTGAATTTTTGCGGTCTAGTAGGATTTTGGCATTTGGCCTTGCCATATGATGTATTTATGATTTTTCTTTCTTTTTCTGTCCTTATTTCAGGAATATTTGAATCGGCTTGCAGAGGCTAAAAAGTATGATCACAGGATTGTGGGGGTGAAACAGGAGCTTATTTATCATCACGAGTGGAGGTATAGTTAGTCCATTATTGTCTGATTGCAGAAATTAGTAAGCGTTTGTTACTGCTGTCTCTTGATCTGTCCTGTTTATGTTAGCCCGGGAAGCTGGTTTTTTCTTCCACACGGTGCTCGGATCTACAACAAACTCATGAACTTCATTCGAGACCAGTACAGAGACAGGGGCTATCAAGAGGTAAAGTTTAGTATAAAAGTTTCTTGATACGACTGAAAGCAATCATTTGCAAGTACTCAGTATAACATACATGGACTCATCAGGTTATATCACCAAACGTCTTCAACATAGAGCTGTGGAAGACATCTGGTCATGCGGAAAAGTATAAAGATGATATGTTTGCCTTAGAGGTATAATTTTTTGTTTTGTTTTTGTTTGCATGTATTTTTCTGGAAGAGTAAGCGTTGGATGCATGGATGTAACGTCTTATTACCTTCCTAGATGACTAATATTTTTGGCTAAGTATTTTATTGCTCTTGTACTAGTTGCTTATATGAATCTGTTTGTGGAAAGAGAGCTGAATACCTTTTTTTTTTTTTTATCATTTTTGGAATTAGGAGCTAGTTGCTTTGATAGGGGATTTAATTCCCTGGGTGTGTTGCATTTTTGATGCTTTAATCAAGGACAACTCCTTCTATTAGAGGGGGATTGGTAGAACAGAGAAAATTGGAACCAAAAATTTGAGTATTATTGCTAAAACGTCTCATACAAGATAACAATAACCACACACACACACGCACAATCTATATCTACAAAACTTTCATAATAGGTTTTTTATTTTGAATGTCTCTAACCACCTTATATTTTGTGTGTTTTAGATTGACAAACAAGAGTTTGGATTGAAACCAATGAATTGCCCAGGACACTGCTTGATGTTTAAACACAGGGTTCGATCATATAGAGGTAATTTTCATTTGCGTATACATATGTCTTCAAATGGCATCTTTTGTTTCCGTACTCGGGGTGGATGAGCTACTTCAGAACTTACTGTTGAAATCAGGATAGTGCCCTTGTTTGAACATCTTGGTTAATGGATTGGCAGTTAATTGAATTTGCCTAAATTGAGAAATACATGTCTAGTGTTATCTTATAAGTTATATGGCCTCATCTTTCCTCTTACTTACATATTCACATATAGCTCAGGGAGGTGGTTTATTATAAGCTGTATTTTTCCCATAAAAATCATTTTGGCATATAGACCAAGAATTTTTCAATCAACTATATCAATGTTTTAAAAACCGGACCGGAGATTGAACCGGAGAGATCATTGGTTCACGGTTTAACCGGTCAAACCGTTATTAAACCGGATAACCAATAAATAATAAATAAATACAGTGCTAAATAATAAATAATAATTTTATGTTCAATGTATTTAATAAATTTTTTGTATTTGATCAAAAAGAAAAGTAGTTTTATTTATAATATATTGGGAACTTGCCTAGTTTTGTTGACCCAAAAGCTCACTTAAATATTATATAACCCTTATATTGAAGTTTCCTTACTCCTATATTGCACAGCCACTCCTTTCTTCCTCTCTCTCTCTCTCTCTCTCTGTACGCTGCTTCCCTTTCTTTTTTTCTTTAATTGAAGTTTCCTTACTCCTATTGCACAGCCACTCCTTTCTTCCTCTAATCCTCTCTCTCTGTACGTTGCTTCCCTTTCTTTCTTTCTTTCTTTCTTTAATTGAAGTTTCCTTACTCCTATTGCACAGCCACTCCTTTCTTCCTCTCTCTCTCTCTCTCTCTCTCTCTCTCTCTGTACGCTGCTTCCCTTTCTTTCTCTCTCTCTCTCTCTCTCTCTCTCTCTCTCTCTCTTTCTCTCTTTCTTTCTTTTTTTCTTTCTTTCTTTCTTACTTATACTTCCAACTTGATAAAATCAAATCATTACTTTCTTCTTTTCTTGGAATGTTCAAATGGGTTCTCCTTGAGCAAACATTTGTTCCTTTCTATTGATGCTAGTTTTTCCTATCTATGTTACTTCTTGTTGTTCTATGGATTTCAGACCGGTCGAACTGGCTGGTCCGGTTTTTAAAACATTGAAAAATTGACTGGGGTGGATGATTTAGGTAGTGGAAAAATTGACTGGGGTGGATGATTTAGGTAGTGGAATTCTCACCCGCTACAAAAACTAACAATACTAGTTACTGACACTAACATTGGCTGTTTCAAATAAATTATGTCCCAAAATTGCTGGAAGTTTCTAAACATTATAACTTGGGTGAGATGGGTGGTAGAGATAATTTAGATTCAATTTTGTGAGTAGTTTGAATAGATTACGGCAGAGCTGGTATTTTCATATGAAATATTACCTCACAACACTGTTAATGGTTTGCAGAACTTCCTCTTCGTTTTGCTGATTTTGGCGTTTTGCATCGAAATGAGGCCAGTGGTGCCCTGAGTGGATTAACACGTGTTAGGAGATTTCAGCAGGTAAGACTTTATCCTGTATCATAT
The DNA here is from genome assembly GCA_030408175.1 of Trifolium repens. Taxonomy (NCBI): domain Eukaryota; kingdom Viridiplantae; phylum Streptophyta; class Magnoliopsida; order Fabales; family Fabaceae; genus Trifolium; species Trifolium repens. Next base: position 24,173,175 of record CP125844.1, on the reverse strand, counting down.
ATACTAATAGTTAAATAAAAGTTTTGGTGGAACTGTGGAAGGGATCTGGTTTCTTTGTTTTATCTTGGTTACATTTATAATTGGCGTCTAATGTATAATCTGTAATAGAGGGTATTGGTTTAATAAAGTAACATCAATGTAGAGTCCCTAAATGTTTTGAAGCTGAAAAATGGCTGAGCAATTTCAAAACGGCTTCCAGGCTTGGAATGCCCAGAATGCAGATCCTCAATATTGGTGGTGGCTTTTGCTTTTGGCCTTGATCTCTTGATTGCATCATATTTGCCACTGTCACATGCACGCTGCTCAGCCAGTCAGTTGCAATTCAAAACCTGAGAATTCCATTTACAGTGACCCCAAAACTAGACCTTCCACTGTGTTTTGATCCATTTGCGATTCATTAGATGCAGCTCTTCGTGATAACCAGCCTCATGTACTGCAAGACAATGATTTGCTTGCGGTTCCAAAAGTGGGTGCTTAACACATCTATGTGTGATTTGGAGTTGTGAATAGGAGGTGGAGGAAATGTGTGCATAGGACCAAGGATTTAATTTGAAGAGGAGTAATTCCAAGAAATCAAATTATTGCTCACCAGAGTTTATTGTTAATCAAATCAAACCGTTGATTAAATTATTAATTTACCCAATGGTGGGTGTTGATACTTAACATGTAAATCGCTTAAGAGATATTTCACCTTAATTGCTACCACATTTTCAAATAATGTCGATTTGTTGTTTGTTTAGCAAACCAGTGATCACATTGATATGGAGAAATACTTATATGGGCACAAGCTCAAATAAATTATACTTAGGCATACTCACAATAGACAAAAAAAATAAAATTAATGAGAACGATTAAAGTGATGTTAATTGATGTGTCCATTTTATTTTTCTTTTAATTTTTTAGATTTGTGTGTGTAGTGTGTGTGCCTAAATTTTGTTCCCATATCCTTGTGCCGATGTGTAAGACCTTCCCATTCATATGTTGGTGAAGACACACAGTGAATTCTTCCAATTTTGTGGACTTGCACACAGACACAATGAATACTAGGAAATACATAAGTCTCATAGGAGCATTCAAACTACATTTTTGAGTCTTGATAATTTAAGGTTGCAACCTGGTGCAGAAACAATGGTTGAAGGTGTCTTGGAAATATTTAGTTTTTTAAACAAATTTGGGATTATGGATTTTGGTCTTGAAAGTTACATACACACATATATATTATAATAGTTTGCTCATCTAACACCAAGGTTGTATTTATAGTGTGAATGCGAGTTTTTAATTTTTTTTTATGAAACAACAAATGTTAATATTACTAGTTTTATGTTGGGGTGTAGATCAAACCCCTGACCTCCATTTTTTGTTTGACGCAGCCCCTGACCTCCTTATCACTCCCCTTCTTAACTCCGCAACCCCTACCAAAAACCACTCTTATATTCCCTGTGTCAATGCGAGTTAGTGTGTATAAATTATTAATTTTTTTCCAAGGTAATATTTTTAATTTATCTGAAGGCATGGTATACTTACAACAGGATGAACATTGCAAGCTAGTGACTTGATTATTACCTTTTATTTAACTTCTATTTCTATACTATTAGAAGTTCTGTATTATTTATGTCCTTTGCTTTTTCTGTTGGACAGGATGATGCACACATTTTCTGCATGGAGTCCCAGGTGTGTTGAATGTAAAATTTATGCAGTATAAATCTTTAAAATATCTTTTGAGCTGAAGATGAAATTATTGTTTCAATTCATTTTACAGGTTAAAGATGAAGTCAGAGAAGCCTTGAACTTCATAGATTATGTCTATCAAATATTTGGGTTCACATATGAATTGAAACTTTCAACGGTATGCATTTGCTCTTTATTATTCTCAAATATTTGGTTTCATATATTAACTGAAATTTTCAATGGTATGCATTTGCTCTTTATTGTTCTCAACACCCATCACTTAGCACTGATGGATGCATTTTTTTTGGAATGGCCAAAGAAAAGCCCTGACGTTCATATAAAGAAGGAAATTAATTTTTCCTTCCTTATCTTGGCTTCCAGATAAGGGAAAAGAGTTTTGGCCAATCTGTGCTTGTATTGCTCTTTCAAGGACCCTAATTTTACATTAGGCAGGAAATGAGCGTGATGAAAGGGCAGTAATAGAGAAATAAGAGACGTTTGTTATATAGGAAAGTGGTAAGCAAATAGTTTCGGGTCTAGAGATCATTAACGCTTGGGAGCTTTTGCTCATGTTAGTTTCTTCTCCTTTGATCAATAATACAAATATGTATATTTGCCGATAGTGATTGCTATCAATTCCTGCTTTTATCGAAAGTGTATGCACACAAGAATTCCGTCAAAGCAATCAAGGACAATTAAATTCAAAGGGCTATTGGAGGGCTGGGCTACCACATTTTACATTTGGTTACGTTTGGTTGATAGTCAGTCAAGTCACAACTTTATTATAAGGGAATCTGTGGCTTCTTTGTGATCAAATGTTATTGACCGTCAGGCTTGAGAAGTAAATTTGGGAAATGGAAGCAGGTCCAAATCCCAAGGCTTTTGTCTGGCTTTTAATTTAAAGATTGGGTGCAATGTTGGCTGAAGACCACAGCCAATTTGTGAGTTTTGCTGCTGCTTGTGGGATTGTGAGTTCGTTGCCGGCGGATTTTCACAATCCCCAAGTCGGTTTTGCTGCAACCCTACCTCTTTAGGTTTACAGTTACAGCTCCAAGATAGTATAAGGCCTTAATTTCACTTTGAGAGCAAAAGAGATTTCTCTTATTTGTGGGGGGTTATTGATTTGTTTTGGGGATATTGATCATTATATCTGAGCTTGCTTCTGCTCTCATTATTTTCTTCTCTTTGTATACATGATAAGGAAATACATATTGCTGATATTCAACGACTCGGTTATTTATTTCCCCTTGGTTGTGTTAAATATTTGAGTAGAAGCCAGAGAATGCACTTGGAGATGCAGAAACATGGGAGTTATTGATTTGTTTTGGGGATATTGATCATTATATCTGAGCTTGCTTCTGCTCTCATTATTTTCTTCTCTTTCTATACATGATACGGAAATACATATGGCTGATATTCAATGACTCGGTTATTTATTTCCCTTTGGTTGTGTTAAATATTTGAGTAGAAGCCAGAGAATGCACTTGGAGATGCAGAAACATGGGAGAGGGCTGAAAATGCTCTTAAGGAAGCTTTGGACGAGTTTGGCAAGCCTTGGCAGGTATTCTAGATGTCTTTAATATCTGCTATAAGATGTTATTTCAAATGTATGGTTGTATTTTTAATTTTTTTTTTGAATTGCAAAATAATTTATTAATAGACACTATCATGCACAAGAAGTGCAACATAGGCCAAAGAGTTAGTACAAAAGAACAATCAAAGGCAGCAAAAGCCAAGGAACAAAACAGGCAGACAATACATACAAACCAGAAACAAAACAGCAGACCAAACAACAAAACAAACAAGCACCTAAAAACCAGTGACAGCAAGAACCAGCCGCGCGCAATAGAGACCAAAACAGCAGAGCCGAAAATGGAACACAAACAGAAGACCCCGATACCGAACCACCAACAGAGATCCAGAGCCAACACCTCATCTAAGCATACAATCTCCCGGGTTCACAATCCATTCATAAAGTAAACACGGGCTTTTCGCAACACTATTCATGAACCATAACCACGACAAACGTTGAATGTAATCTATCAAATCCGCCTCAATCACCACGTTATTATTAAAGATATGGTCATTCCTAGACTTCCATAAAGCCCAAACAAAAGCTAACCAAACAATCGAAAAGCCCTTCCTTCACTTTTTATTCGAACCATAACCGACGAAAATCACATAAGAGGAACATACATCAGGAGGCAGAACCGAAACAACACCAAGCCACCTTGTCAAAGCGTACCAAACTCCAGCCGCAAACCTGCAATGCAAGAAGGCATGGATCGAAGATTCGGTCGCCGAATCCCACCAAGGACAAACAGCATCCTCCATCTGGATCACACCTCTGTAGCACAGATTTTCCTTCGTGGGAATTCTGTCCAATAGCAGCTGCCACGCCATAGTAGAAACCTTTGAGGGTACACCACTCTTCCAAATATACGTAAAAGCAAAAGTTTCCAAAGGAGATCTCTGGGAATGATTTAGCAAAACTCGCTCCAAAAAACATACAAAGACTTAACCATAAACACATCCTCACCTCCTGGAATCCAAACCCACCTATCCTCCGCCGCCGAAATTGTAACTGAGGATATTAAATGCAGCAGCTGTTGAACTAATTCTGCCTCCCAAACAAAGAAACTTCTACGCCACATTAACCGCCATCTCCAAACATCATTCTCCCACCACCCGACATCATTAACCATCACCTCTTGTTGCACGGAAACCCCAAAAAGACGCGGGAATCACATTTCAAGGCTTTGATCCTCCACCCACACGTCATTCCCAAATCTAGTAGTACTTCCATTCCCCAATTTTTTCATCGTGACTTGGTTAAACCAACCAACACCAACATCTAACCGGCAAATATCGCGCCACCACACCGACATGCCATATCTAGAATCCTCCACATTCAAGTTAGCATTCCCCACCACACCACCACCATATTTGGACACCATCACCCTTCTCCACATCTCATCACCCTCCGAAAGTAACTTCCATCTCCATTTCACAAGTAAGCTCAAATTCATAACACGAATATCACGAATCCCCAACCCACCTTTTTTTGGTCTACATATATCCCTCCATTTAACCCAACACATTCTTTTTCTATTCGAAAGCCCCCCCCCCCCCCCCCCCCCCCCCCCCCCAAAGGAAGCTACGTTGGAACTTAACCACCTCACGCCACACTTTGATCGGTATCTTTAAAAAGGAAAGGAAAAACACCGGTATGGAATTAAGCAACGCATTAATAAGAACAATCCTACCTCCCAAGACTAATGTATTTATTTCCCCACGATCCAAGTCTTCTCTTAATAGCATCCACCATCGGCCTCCACGTCGAAGTAAGACTGGGATTGGCACCCACCGGAAGGCCTAGGTATTTAAACGGAGTATGACCAATCCGACAATTTAAGAAATCGGATGCCATAAGAAGAAACTCATTAGGCACATTTATCCCGATAAGACAACTTTTCCAAAAATTAACTTTAAGACCGGAAGCCATTCCAAAACCTCTCAAAATTGCCTTAAGAGCCCATAAATTTTCCACCGACGCCTCACCAATGCAAAGCGTATCATCCGCATACTGAAGAATCGATACTGCCATGCCACCCCTACCCACCAAAAAAGGTTGAAAACGACCTTTCTCAACCGCCATTCTCATAAGCGCCCTTAACCCCTCCGCCACTAAGAGAAGGAGAAGTGGAGCGAGAGGGTCACCTTGTTTCAATCCCCTTTGGATACAAATTTCCTCTGTGGGGCTCCCATTAACTAAAATAGACATATTACCGGAGCAAACACAAGCCTTCATCCACGCACGCCACTTATCACTGAACCCAAAACGCTGCAACATATAATCCAAGAATCCCCAATCCACCGAATCATATGCCTTTTCAAAATCAACCTTTAGGATTAAGCACTTTTTCCCGTATTTCTTCGCAGAGTCAATAACCTCATTCACTACCACAACCCCATCCACAAGTTGCCTACCTTTAAGAAACACCGATTGAGTATTCGAAATTAAGTCTCCCAACACCTTGGCCAGGCGAGCCGCCAACACCTTTGCTATCAACTTATACAAACAACCAAGAAGGGAAATGGGACGAAAATCCCCAATGGCTTGAGGAGAGGCTACTTTAGGAATTAGAGTGAGAAAATAAGAACACATACCCTTTGGCGAGCCGCCAACACCTTTGCTATCAACTTATACAAACAACCAAGAAGGGAAATGGGACGAAAATTCCCAATGGCTTGAGGAGAGGCTACTTTAGGAATAAGAGTGAGAAAATAAGAACACATACCCTTTGGAAGGCAAGCATTACCATGAAATTGATCGAACATAATCCTAACATCGCCATCACACTCCTTCACCACCTCCGTGATTTCCTCCAAAGAAAAGGTAGCCGTTAAGGACTCAATCTTCTCCACATTCAACACAATGCCGTCCAATGTAGGGCGCCGGCAAACATTGTTTGAAAAATGGTTGGAAAAAAAATTCACCACTTCACGCCTCACATGTAGCGGTCCCTCCACCCACCCCGAAGAGGTCCTCAAAGAGAGCAAATGATTCCTCCTCCTATTTTTGATACAATTATGAAAGAAGTGTGAATTGGCGTCCCCCTCCTTCAACCACTTGTGGCGCGAATGTTGGAAAGCCAAAGAATCAATGCTCTTTAATAACTTCCATAATCCATCAAACAATAATTTTCTCTCCACCACCTCAACATCCACAAGACCTATCACCTCACTTTTAAGATCAAGATCGGAGATCCCTTTGATTAAATGCCACTTCTTCTCCTCCATCACCCCGTAAGTATTCGAACTCCACACCTTAATCGCTCCTTTAAGGTATTTAAGCCTTACTTTGAGGATAAAGCCCATCCATCCTTCAAAATTTTGTGATCCCCAAGCTCAGATTACAACATCTCTAAAGTCCCTATTTTGGAGCCAAAAGTTGTTGAAACAAAAAGGTTTAGGGCCCCAATCCTCGGAACTATAACACATTACAAGCGGGCAATGATCCGCCACATCTCTCTCCAACACAAGTATAACCGGGTCACCCCAAAGATCACACCAAGAGGGCGAGACCAAAAGTGGAGTATGCTTGTTTTGAATTTAGTTATTGATTTTCTTGATGCCATTTTTATTTCCTTATACTCACATAATTTTTTATGTGTCTCTATTTTATTATTTTCTATGGAATGTAATATTTGTTGGCTTCAATTGTGTGCTTATATTCTGAGTAAATCTCTGCAGTTGAATGAAGGGGATGGTGCATTTTATGGACCAAAGATAGACATTAGTGTTTCTGATGCATTGAGTAGGAAATTCCAGTGTGCAACTCTACAGGTTCACAATATTTCACTTGAATTTTATTCACACCATTCAGTTAATTTTTTCTACTGATAATTGGATAAACTGGATGCTTGCAGCTTGACTTCCAGCTCCCTGATCGTTTTAAGCTGGAATTCTCAGCTGAGGATGAAGCCAAAATTGAGAGACCTGTTATGATACACAGAGCCATTCTAGGATCTGTTGAACGAATGTTTGCGATACTTTTAGAGCACTACAAGGGTAAATGGCCCTTCTGGCTCAGTCCTCGGCAAGCAATTTTGTGCCCCGTGTCTGAGAAATCACAAGCTTATGCACTGAAGGTAGATAGCTCTGAATGCTGGCTTTATTCTGTTGTGTATTTGTCCAATTCATATCAGTTAAATTTTGGGGGGGGGGGGGGGGGGGGGGGGTGGTAAATATTTGGGCATCCTATGCCATCTCTTTTCAAATTGCACTCTATTACTCCATGTAGCAGATGCAATTGCTTAGGTTGTTTGCATCATCAAATCATTGAACCAGTTTGTATATGTCAGGTCTGCTGCATGTGTTTGTATTTGAACTTTTTCTGTGGCCTCTTCCTCATGATGCTTGAACAATTTATCTTGAATAGTTCTATGGAGCTTTTGATGTGAAAAGCAAGGTGCTGATTAGTTTTATAACATATTTGTGTGCTGCAATTTTCTAGGTACGGGATCAGATCCACCAAGCAGGGTATTACGTAGATGCTGATACAACTGATAGGAAGATTCAGAAGAAGGTATCACACACTATCATGACTAATAAACTTTTATTTGGTACTTCATGCCATTCATTCATGTGAAAATAGTGCTGTCATGGTTTTGATCTACTGCCTTTTTAAAATGTGATAGTTAATTACATTTGAATAGTTGAGAAACATAGTTCTCCTAATGGTCAAACAGTAACTTGGCTCTGATTACAGAAGTGAACTATATATTAAGTGGTGTTTTTCCCTTTCCTTATTCGATCGCTTCTAGTCAATGCATTTACTTTTTAGTGTTATCTACATCTTATTCATGCAGTGCACCATTTTTTTTTGGTCATGCAATTTCATCTCTATTTTGAGTTCAGTCATTCAAATGCCAATTTAGAAGTATTATTTTGCTTAGTATGGTTTTTATTATCATTATTCTAAGGTTGTAATAAAAAATTGCATTAACAAAAAGTTGTGCATTCTGTAGGTACGAGAAGCTCAGTTAGCACAGTACAACTACATCTTGGTTGTTGGAGAAGAGGAAGCTAATTCTGGACAGGTTCTTCCTATTTCCACTATCTAGCTAATAAATATAATTTGGTTTCAGTTTTAACGCTGCTAATTTTGTTCCCAAAACCTTCAATCAACCACTACCCCTTTCTTGCCTTAAATTTATTTATGTTTGCCCAAGAGTAGTCAATCACAATTTTTAATGAGCCTTTCAAACACTGCCTATTTAAATAGAATTCGTAAGAAGTGTAAAAAGTAACAAGTTTGCTTGCACACGTGTGTGTGGATTGAGCGCAAATAGGTGTATTTATTTGTATGAACATTGTGAATAGCTCGCTGACCGTATTTCATTGCATATGGCATTATATAATTATGTCATGTACAAAGCTTTGAGTTCAACATCACTCAAATTAAAAATCTGAAACCGAGTTTTAGATTAAGGGTCCATTTGTTACAGATTAAAAAATTAGTGATTTTAGAGATTTTATAGAAAAATAGAATTTACTATGTGTTTTTTTATTGTAATAAAAATCATTTTTTTTAATAAAATAATCTTTACCTTGTTTGAATACAACATGTAAAGTAATTTTTTTAATTAAAAATAACCACACTCGTTTTCTCCTCTAAAAAAAACTATTATTTTAGAAGCTACTCTTAATAGCTTCTCATTATTAGTTGTTTTCTGATTATTTTTAGATTCTGATTGTTTTGAAAAGCTGTAACAAAAAAATACAATATTTTGAAAAGTGATTATTTTTTTAAAAAAGTGATTATTTCTAAAAAAATGCTAAAACAAACGGCCTCTAGAAGAAGACTATATCCTTGACCTTCTTTCCAAGCAAAGCTTAGGCTGATGATTTTAGTTCGCTTAGATAGTTTTTCATTTCATGTTTGTTAAAATTTAGTTGAAAGAACCTAAGCATGTTAATGCTTGGCAGAACTTGCAACCTGAATTTGATGTAAGACTAGAATCAAATAATCTTAAGAGCCTTTCTATCCAAAACATTATCTTAGTGGTGGCAGTGGTTTCTGATCTGTTGTTTGAAGAAGTTAACTACATCAAGCCTTGATCTAATATATTAATAGACATGCATTTCAAATCTTTTAGAGCCATTTTTTTTTTCCATTTAATATCGTGGCTGTCTTTTGGCAAGTCTTTTTACTTCTGGTAGGAAGCTAAGAGTTGTTTCATTGTTCAAGGTGAGTGTACGAGTCAGGGACAAGGCAGACCATAGTGTCATGACTATTGAGAATTTGCTCAAACACTTCAAAGAGGAGGTTGCAGCTTTCCACTGATAATTTGTGAAACTGTTAAAGCAAGTTCATACCTCCAATAACTTTTCGCAGGTGTACACATATGTGTGCATTATTTACATTTCAACCTGATAGTCTAATTTTAGACATGATTTTGATGTTTAATGTTGTATTTTCATTACTGTCATGATTGATGTAGTGTGACTCTTGGTTATACCTGGAGTGTACTCATGTAGATTCATATATTGATTGTTGTAGACAAATGTGAGCAAAATTTGCAATATACTCCTTTAGACATTTTTGAACACGTTTTTATTGTTGCTTGTTTATTGAAAACCCAATTTAGACAATCCTCTACAGAGAAAGTGTTAGCTTTATATTAATAATTTCTACCTGTTATGTGATTTTTTTTTTTGTTGCAATACCTCTTATGTGCTTTTATCACCATTTGAATTGCATATTATAATTTATTATTCTTCAGTGATGAATAATTGAATATTACTAACATGTCTTTTGTTGCTTACATATTAGTAACTTGTCGGAGATTGTCTTCAGATCCATGATTCTTTGCTACATTATTTTCTTAATGTAACACATTTTCTTTCTTTTTTTCTTATTTGAAAAAAAAAATCACTTTTGAAAGTTTGTGTTAGTTGCAACCTTTAAAAAAAGGTGACAATCTTAAATTTTTTTAAAATTGTAGAGTGAAAAGCTATTTTTATTAGCTTCCAATGACAATCATTTTGATAGATGATACTCATTTAAAATTATTTATTCTGCAGAGAAACAACAATTTCAGCTTTTCTTAGAATTCTTCAAAAAATAATCTCCATCTGCCTATGTGTTTTCTCTCTTGTGCCCAGTGTATTGCTAATTCGTGGCTACTTATTTATGTTTTCTAAACAATAACATGTTATGAAATTGTGTTTTTAGGCGGTATAATTTCATCTGAATGTATTATATCCGAAAGGGAAATTACTTTTGTCACCTTATAATTTTTGGGGCGTGTTCTACAAAAAGACCAAACTATCACTTTGGTGTCCACAATTTAAGTGACGGATAAAAAAAGTTGGTTTTTCCCACGCAGCATAATTAACCCCCAAAGCCTTTCTACATCCGTTACTTAAGTAATTGCAACATAAACATATTACAACATTATAAACAAGATTGAAACATTATAAAATGTAAAAACCATTCATTCAATTAATATTACATTACAATTTAAAGAAAATTACATTCAATTATTATTACATTACATTTAAAAAAAAAATTACATTAAATTGTTATTGCATTTTAAAGACAATTACATTAATACTATTCTATTGGATTGATCATAGCGATCAATCTTCTTGGGGGGGGGGGGGGGGGGGGGGGGAATCACCAGGACCGCCACCACCCCTTCAAGACACCGTCAATCTGCGACCTAAGTCACAGACGGATATGTAGGGTGTCCACGGCACAAGTGACAAACGTCATGTAGTCAAAATTTTAGTGGATAGGAACGCACCACCACATGTATAAATATGGGGTGGGCAAGGTGAGTGTTTCCATTCACTCTCCTAATAATTCATTCATGCACAGTAAAAAAAACAGAAAATTTAGAATTTCAACTGAACACACACATAGCTGCAGTCTACTACAACGAAAGAGAACTTAATCTTTTTATGATCCACGTCGATATAACCCAACTTAAAAGCCGTTGCCATTCACGCGATCAAAGAAGGGTCACCAACGTAGAGTATCACCGTCTGTCGGTTTGCTCAGACGAAAAAGGAAATATATATTGATAATGGGTAATTAGTAGCAAATAATAAGCGAACCTCACACTCCAACAAGACTGAGCAAAAATGGCAAGATATAGCTACATCCCCAGTAACTAGAAAGAAATTATTATTAGAAGTTTAGAACATTGAACACCTTAAGTACGGGGTTGGGTTCTTTATTAGCACTGTTTCACTTCACATTATTATCTGATTAACTCAATTTTTTCATTTTTGTGAGTACACTTAATAATTTACTTTCTTTCAGCTATTAAATATAAATATCTTTTGTTTCGTGATTTTTAAAATTTGATATTTATTTATTTTTCATAAAAGTTTTTTTGACTGAATTTATTTTTCATAAAAGTTTATATGCAAGCTAATTTGTAAATATTAGAAATGTAATATTCAATTTTTTTTACTAAAGAGAATGTAATATTTTATTCAGCACATTAATTCCTTCTACAAATAATAAAATAATTCTTAAACTTAATTTTTAATTTATTTTATAAATTAAAAAATGGCAAGAGAAAATGAAAACTGATATTTAGCAATGTCACCTTATTAATCTAAAAGATAAAATAATTATACAAATAAATGGGGATTAAATCAGGTAAGGTTACTCACTAGAATTAAGAATAAATAACTTGTCAAAAAGAATTGAGAAGTATAACACAAATTAAACTAGTATTAGTGAGTGCAATGATTATACAAAAAAAATAGAGAGTACACATGAGAATGTTTTTTTTCGACGAATCAAAGGAACAAGAATTAAATCTAATTAGTAAATATATTCTATCAAGTATATATGTGGCTAAGTATATATTATATAAAATACAAAAATTAATAATTATTGACTGTTATACATTATATATATTACATTACATATATCCTTAAATTAAACAGCAGCCACAGCAGCAGCATCATTAGATATTGAAGTACAATATTGTGGTAGATTGGCAGTGTATATGAATGACAACGTAGCTAACATATACATACACTGACACAATCTACACACCCCATCCATCCATGCATGGAACTAATTAATTAATTAATTAATTAATTAATTCCCTTCATACTACTACAAATACACTAACAACAATAAGATCAAATTCATACTAATTATTTTTTATTAATATATTATCATAATAATACTCCTTTACTTAAGCTAATTAATAATTAACTCTCACTACAATATATAATGTTAAGACTTATTAAGATTAATAATACTACTACTCAAAATCCATTATTATTGTTTGACCCATTCCCAAGATGATGATGATGGTCTTGATGGAAATGATGATGATGTTGGTACCTTGACATGGAACTAGTGCTACTCTCACCAACATCAACTTGTTCAGGTCTATATATCTCTTCTTGTTCTTCATCTAACTCTTCTTTTGCAACTTTTTGCATTCCTCCCATAAATTCCAATGCTCTTTGTTCTTCTTGTTGTTGAGATGATTGTTGTGGTGGAACAACTGAAGGTAACTTTGAGAGTAATGCTTCAAGACTACTCATTGATGGTGTTACTTTCATTGGCATGTTGTTGAAATGATCATATAATTGATCACTTTGTTGTTGTGGTGCATAACTAATTCCTTGGTAATTATGCCATTGTTCTGGTGGAATATTACCATAGGGTTCTAGTTTGTAAGGGTATGCCGATGATGAAGGGTGTGGTAGAAGTACTCCTGGTATGCTTTCAATGTAGCTCAACTTTTTTCTTAATAAAACCACATAGCTTAAGTCTTCAATCACCTTAAGTTCCATAGATACACATAAAACATGAGTTGAGTGAGTATAATATATTGTATACTGATCGATCTGAGACATCATTAATTAACCTATTAAGCACCGACACAAACATAGACACTGGACACGATTCTGGCATATATGATGACATTAAAAATAGTTTTGAGAAAATGGTGTATCTCTGAATGTAATCACATGTGCCAGACATAAACACGTGTCAGATACCAAACATGCCTTCAATTTAAAGTGTCAGTGCTAAATTTAACGGCAATCCTTTGCAATATCGCTTATATATATAGTGTGTGTGTGTGAGAGAGAGAGAGGGGGGGTGAAAGGGAGAAGAGAGAGAACCTTGTGAACAGCTCCTAATTGAACAACACCTTCTCTAACAGCAATGAGGGCTATAGTCTACAAGATATATAGAATTTAATTGAATCAAATAAATAAATTATGAAAGATAATTGAACATGTTTTGTCAAATACATACCTTTATACCAGACAAGAACTGAGCTTCCCATGTCCTAGGGTGCTGTAAAAGGAAAAATTCTCTTTCAACAAACTTTTAATATGAAATCATTAACTATAAGGTTATATTAATAATCAAACTATTACTCACTGAGTCAGCTGAATTATGCCATGCTGATAAGAAGTTAATTTCTTGATCATTAGGCTCTTTGTATATCCACTTGTGACTGTGATCTGCAGCTACTTTTCCAATCAATCTGTTCCATAAAATCTACCACTAATTAAGCCAATTTTCTTAAATACATAGATTAATTAGATATGTTACATTACAATTACATACCCTTCACCATAGTTATAGATCTCATGTGACATCTTGAAGAAAAGTTCAGGTTGAAGACCTTGGTAAGGTTGAATTAATTCACAGTTACCATAAACTGATGATGAGTTAGGACAATCACTACCACCAGAGTTTATTTCAGGTGCTGCTGCTGATGCTGCAAAATTGCAGAATCCATCTTCCCAAACTAATATCCTATGCATGCATATGATGATAACAATATAAATAATATAATTAATTAATTCCATTTTTGAAGTTATATTAACACTCATGAAAATTATTAAATCATTTACCAATTCCTTCTGTTTCCTCTTGATCTATCATATGCCCCTTGTCCTTCCCATCTATATTACAAAAAAAAAAAAAGAGAAAAAAATAAGAACTTGTTTACTAATGGAAATGTTTATAGTTCTTATATTATATGCAAGTATGTATATACTTCATCTGGTCTTATAAGATTATATATATATATATATATATATATATATATATATATATATATATATATATATATATAAGCAAAAAAGTATCTGTATTTGCTTATATTTAAGACCCAGAGAAAGTATGTGTAATGTTTTCTACATGAACATTTTGAGCTAAAGAATTGATTGATGTGTTTTCCTATGATCTTCTTTCTTACTTTGGTGGAGGGTAGTTCCTAGGCAAGATCCTCCAAAAAACAGCATAAACCCATTGAGAATTTTCATGGATGCATAAACTTCTTAGAGTGTGTTGAAGAAGATGAGTAACAGCTAATGGAGTAAGATGTTCTTCCATATAAATAAAACCCTCACAAAAAAATATATATATATTAATATTATCAATTATAGAAACTATAGGTATATAGCTCTTCTTTTTTCTCTTCTCTTGAAAACCCTTTTAGCTATAGGTATCTTTAATAATAGTAGGAAACTGCAACATCCTATCTCCTCCTTTATATAAGCACACACCAACAAGGAAATCTCACATTTATATTTTATACCCCTCACACATTTTTCATTTAGGTGGGTGGGGAAAAAGAAAAGAGGTGAAATAAATGAAAATCATATATTTTTAATTTTTTTTTAAAAATATTTTGTGTGGGACCCACCACCTAAAAATAAGTCCCATTTTTCAATTTTATAATTGAAAACAACCAAAACTCATCCAAATTCATGAATCATCATTCAAATTTTCAATCAGCAACAAAAAAAGGCCAAATGTAATATAATATTAAATTATTATACTATAGTATTGTTTGTTTATTATGTGGCTTAAAGTTGAAACAAGAACATGATTTATATGAGTTACGTAGCTCCATGTCTTTGATTTGATTACACTCTTATCTTAATTCCTAGCTAGATCTATTATGCTCCTGCAGAAGCAGCATCTTATACTATATATACTTATTTTTAATTTTTAATTCATTGTTTCCATACTGTTCTGTTTGATCCTGACACTCTTCTTAAGGTATCACCAAAGTACTCTCATGATTCCTAAACAACAACCATTTATTTCAATTCCACCACCAATAAATAACATCACAAAACTTGTTAACATCCACGATTTCAGAGCAGTTGTAGTTCCGCATTATTACTTAAATGAATTACTCCCTCCGTCCCAATTTAAATGATACAGTTGACTATTTCACGCATATCGATGCACAACTTTGATGATTAATATTTTTAATTGTATAATAGTAAAAATTATAAAAATTTGATATTTTGAAAATACTCATCGAGACGAATCAAACAACATCTTATATGCTAATATTTATTTTTGTTTATTAGTAAAAAAATAAGGTCAAAGCAACACATATGAATAGTTCACAATAGTCAACTGTGTCATTTAAATTGGGACGGAGGGAGTAGTGTTTATAATGTTATAGCTCTAAATTCTAATTACATACAAAAATATTTATGAACCGCTACACTTCTCAGTTACCTCTTTTATGTGTTTATGAGCCATATTTAATGCAATTAATAAATTTTAATTTACCATCTTATTAATTGTAAAAAAAATAAAATTTACCATCATATTTTATGGTTATATACATTTTTTTTTTCTGATGACCGCTATACCAGTGGAACTAGGTAATAGTGCCACTGCCAGAATAAATCCCTTAGTAAAAACGAAATATCAACATCAAATTACTGTTTGATACACTATTGAATCACAGAAACTACTAGCAAGTAATAACTGACTTGTTAGTGTAATAAGGCACAAAATGCGCTACTAATTAATATATATGACAAAATATAATAACTATATATAGTGAGAGAGCACAATATTATTGTAGATACTGTACATTGTCAGACTTTAATAATCTTAATTTATATTTTACTCCAAAAGCTGAAAGACTTCAATTATTCCTTAACCTTTGTTGCACTGCTAGTGAAGAGTTTCTTTTTCTCCCTTATTTATTTCCTTTATTTAGTTTTCTAATTTCATATTCTAATAGAGGATCAAGTCCTACATGGAATATGAAATACTTAGTGGACTATTTATGTGGTGTATTCTTGTCCAACCATTTTAAGAGAGGAAGTTAAAAAACGGAGTATTAACTTGCTTGGTTCTTCACCTTAATATATAGTTAGGGTTCTTAAATAATACTCCCTCCGTTCCTTTTTATAAGGAATAATTTGGAAAAAACACACAAACCAAGGATTCTTATTTTTTTTATTAAAAATTTTAAAATTTTATAATCAATTACAAAACTAACATTGGTGTAATTAATGCATAGAGAATATGTTATTGTAATTAATGCATAACATTGGAATGGATAAATGGTAGAAATGAAATTGTTTAATTAATAAAGCATAAATTTAATGATTGTTTCTTATAAAAAAGAACAAATTTTTTTTCCAAATCGTTCCTTATATAAAGGAACGGAGGGAGTACTAGAATACTCATCATCATGATTTCAAATTTTTATTTTTTGAATGGCCATTGTTGGAATAGAAAATATCTTTTAAGATTAAGTTTTATGTTATAGTTTGTTGAGAAAATATCTCAATGATTAGGTTTGTTTATTCTATAATTAAGAGATTTAGTTTAGATTTAAATATATTCCATTGGTTATAAATACCAAGTTAGCATCATACTATTTCGTATGAAAATATTATGTTTAGTTCATTATTAATTATATTTTTATTTCTTATTGTTTTCTCTATTCTTCCCCTTAAATACCCCAAATTCAACATGGTATTAGAGTCATGGTATCCACCTTGAAACATAATTCCGCTGCAACTTCTTTCCGAGAAAAATTAACTCTAGGTTAATCTTAACTTTACCTTTTTTTTCTTCATATAAACCCTAGCCGTCATTAGGATTTCTTTTTTATTTTGTTTCACCCTTTATGATTCTTGTTTATGTTCTTTGTTTTCTATTCTAACCTTAATTATATGTTACCCTGACATACAGCCGGTCACTTTTCCATGAATCATTTACCTTTACCCACCGTTTTTTCAAGATTGATCGTTAGTGTCTCTTGGTCTTGTTTTGGTGGTCCTAATTTCCCGTTTGGGATGCTTTAATCCGCGGTTCCCGTTTGTGATGCTTTAATCCGCGGATAATGTTTGTGATGCTTTAATTCGCGGGCTTCCTGTTTGTGATGCTTTAATCCGCGGGCTTCCCGTTTGTGATGTTTTAATCCGCGGGCTTCCCGTTTGTGATGCTTTAATCCGCAGGTTCCCGTTTGTGATGCTTTAATCCGCGGGTATTTTTACATAATTTGATACGGATTCATTACTTCGGCCGCTGCTATACAATTTCTTTGGTTGCTGCTCTTCGTTGGATATGCTATCAAAGGGATTTACTTTATTTTCAGGGTTAATTTTGTAACAAGCTTAAAGCTTAGTAAGCTTTAACTTGAGGGGGAGTGTTGGAATAGAAAATATCTCTTAAGATTAAGTTTTATGTTATAGTTTGTTGAGAAAATATCTCAATGATTAGGTTTGTTTATTCTATAATTAAGGAATTTAGTTTAGATTTAAATATATTCACTTGGTTATAAATACTAAGTTAGCATCATACTATTTCGTATGAAAATATTCTGTTTAGTTCATTATTAATTATATTTTTATTTTTTATTGTTTTCTCTATTCTTCCCCCTAAATACCCCAAATTCAACAACCATCATGATTTTAAATTAAGTAAGGTTTGCAATGCAAAGAGTTTTTTTTGTCTCCACAACCAAGATAGAAAGTGTAATGTCAACAACATCAAACACATTTTCTTGCAATATAAAGATTAAAAGCCGTTATTGCAACAACGGCCACAATCACAGTTTAAAACCATACGCATCATATTATGCTATATCTAATATCTTTAATGGAAACAAAGTTTCTTTCTACTATAGTTTTTTTTTATTAATTTTTCTTTAAAAGTAAACATTGAGCCTAGCTAATATTAAAAGTTGAGAAAGAGTTATGAATGAAGATGAAAGCAACACATTTGTAGCTATGTATTTGTTTTGTAAGAATTGATGAACAAACAATAAAAGCACACATAAAATGACACTAGCTAGAGTTGAACAGGGTGTAACCATAAGCTGGTGAAAATTATATATATTTTTTCCAAATGAAATAATGTGATAATGAAACACTGATAATAAAGTTGAACAACAAAATCTATCTATATTCATGAAAATTTGAACTCTTCTCTCTCAGAATAGTTGTTACCTTCTCTCCCTTTCTTTGCACCTGCAACATTATCACTTCTGTAACTTACATTATGACTAAAAGAAGAACTCATTACTTTCATTTCCTCACTCACTCATCTGACACACCACAAAAGCTTGTCAGCTCATTATGATGTTTTTTCATATCATCTCTTTGACCATTCATTTTTATTAACAAGAAAGAATATAAAAATTCAAAACAAAATCATATATATATGAAACTCATATGAATGAATATATATGGGGAGAGATCAAATTACACATGTGTAACATTTGAGTAATGTTATACTGCTTAATAACGTATTAAAGAATACAAATTTTACAAAATTCACCGTTAGATTGAAAGTTTATAATATGTAGATCATTCATGTTAAATTTTATAAAAATCTAAAATCGTTTGATATGTTATTAAGATCAATCAAGATTAACGGTATTCAATAAAAACGCATAAACCGTTAGTCTTGACGAGTCTCAATAACATATCAAATAATTTTAGATTTTTATAAAATTTAACATGAATGATCTACATGATATAAACTTTCAATCCAACGGTGGATTTTGTAAAATTTGTATTCGGTAATGCGTTATTAAGTGGTGTAACATTACTCAAATGTTACACCGTGAGAGATCCGTTGACTACAGGAGTAAGTGTCCATTGACTTACTCCGCTTAATAATTCGATATCGGCATTATATTTATTCGATCCAACCGTTGAATTCAAAGATCTCATTGAGTAGATCTACTCAATAAAATGTATCAAACAATTTTGAATTTTTATAAAAATTTGTGGAGTTGATCTACTCAATGAGATTTTTGAATTCAACGGTTGGATTGAAAAAATATAATGCCGACATCGAGTTATTAAGCGGAGTAAGTCAATGAAAGACTTACTCCTGGAGTCAACGGATCCCTCCTTATTTATATATATATATATATATTTATTGAGGTATTAATGATTTAGATTACCTAATTAACATTATCATTTATTGCTTTCATTTCTTGATAGTGACACACATTGCTATCTCCATGATTTCCTAAACGGATTCTTCATGTGTAAATGTTTGTACCAAAACAATAACATTGCTTTTGCTTCTGTGAGTGTGTGAGTGTTAGTGTAACTTGTGAGAGAGAAGAGAAAAAAGGTTGGTGTCATCAAAGGTTAAATAAAATGTATCATATGGTTTTAAAATGTCAGTTATAGTTACGCCATAAACAATTATCTTGATCTTTCGATTTTAGAAAAAGTTGATCTGATAATTTAGAGTTTGGTAGAGAACTAAGAAATGTTTAGCCAAAGGATTATTTCAGTTAGAAATTTGAATTTGAATTCTTCCAACTGATTCTTTTTAACCGAAACACATATTAACCACTTAGCCTTGCGAGCTTTTCCTTGGAGTAGGACATCAGGGGCTGCCATTTAAGTTATGCTGAAACCCTATATTGCACTAAAAAAATTTGTTGTCGATGTGACCAAGTTTCATATTAAGACATGATTGCAGAGACCTCAAAATTCTTTATATTATAACCTTAATTATAATTGCAACCAAAATTTTAAAGCATGTTATAGTGTGTGTACAATGTGTAATGCAAGATATGTACTATGGTAAGGGGGAGACAGTGTACAGAGTACTCTGAAAAGAGTGATGTAAGCAAAAGAAAAGTGGTGTTGGGGGCTACAAAACAATTGAATGAGGTTTGGATTTTATTGAAAGGTGGTGATGCCTTCAATTCTTGTGGACATAATATATTCATATTTTGTTCTTTTCAGATAAAGAAAAGAAATAAATAATAGTAATGTTTTTGTAATTAACAAGTTTGGTATATGAGAGGAAAATAAATCAAAGAGTGGCACCATAGTCTTTTGCTTGGTCAAGGAACAGGTGTTGATATTGAAAGTATGCCCCATCCCTTTCTTCAATTAAAGGAAGTGGAATCTCTGCCTTCCCATCCTTCCCAATGTCTATGTCCCATTTCATTTATTCAAATTATACTAAAATGTATATTGAAAAACAAAAAAACATTATTGGTTGTTTTGTATTTATTATTTTTCTATGAAAAATTAATGAAATTTCTATAGTAAAACCAATTTTTTGTTAGCAATTCAAAGTATAGAAAAACTTACACATTTTGGAATTATTTTTTTCAATTTTAAATAAAGTATAGGCGTTAAATATCTGTGATTTCACCTATCACTTCTACTAAGATCTCCCATCATAAACATATTATTTTCAGGCGCGGGTTAAGATGGGAATGGTTGTTTCTTTTCCCATGATGGGAAAGGATTATTTCAACCATTGATATATTATATAAAAATTTGGATGGCTTAGATAATAGAAATGTATCATTTTACCAATTTTTAGAACTGTATCGTTCGTACTGTTTCTACAAAGCCTCTTTTGTATTACAAATTTTTATTTTTATTTGCATTTATTGATACAACTAAATTTATTTGTACAATAGGTGTTTGTACCAAAGATACGTAGAATAATAATATTTTAATTTTGGCTAAACTACACATTTGGTCCCTTATGTTTATTTTAAGTTTTAATTTGGTCCTTTATATTTAAAAAGTTTCAATTTGGTCCCTTATGTTTATTTTAGATTTTAATTTGGTCTCTTCCGCCAGTTTTTGCACATGTGGTAGACGATTTGCTTACGTGGCAGACGGTTTGCACACGTGGACACCTGGACATGTTGATACGTGTCCAATTGAAACAGTGGAACAATGGAATCTGACGGAAGAGACCAACTAATGCAAACGTTGATATCGTAAGGTACCAAATTAAAACCTAAAATAAACGTGAGAGACCAAATATGTAGTTTAACCTTTAATTTTTATAGAGTGCATTTGATCTTTGATTTGTCTAAAATTAAGAGATTAATTGAACGAGACAACTCTAAATATTATGTGTTTAATTTTAAAATTGTTTTTTTATAACAATTTTAAAATTGTTTTTGAAACTAGTCAAATTGAGGCAAGAGAGTGCACAAAAGCATAAATAATTGCCCTCATTAAATTTTTTATTTTAAATATAAGTTGTCTAAAATAATAAAATAATATTTTGTCTATGAAACATTGTACAAGATAACATATTGTTCAATATTTTTGCAAATTGTAGAAATAAAAGTTGATAAAAATTTATAAGGATTAAATTATAATAAAATTTGATGTCCTTATAGGTTGAGTTATATTTACGGGACTTATTAATATCTAACTTTTGTTTTGGTCAAGTAATTTATTTGTTATAAATTTCATTCTTAAGATGGATAAGTGAGATGACCGGGTTTGAACCCGACCCTCTGCATATATAATGCAACGTCTCTGCCAACTGAGTTAAGCTCATGTTGACAACATCTAACATTTTTAAATAGGATCAAATTCAATTTTTGACTTATTGTAATATTTCCTGCGGTTCTTTTTATAAGAAACACTTTGCAATTTTATTTTGGTTCTTTTAATAAGAAACACTCTTTAATTTTATTTTTTTATTAAATATACAATTCCATTTGTAACTTTATTAAATAAAACAAATACTAATTCATTCCAATGCTTAGTGCATTAATTAGAGAGACTTAATTCCTGTGTTAGTCCAGTGTTAGTTTTGGAAGAAAACATAAAATTTTAGAATTATTAATGTGAAAAATTAGTTTCCTTGGTCTTTATGATATTTTTCAAAATATACATTATAAAAATAAAAAAGACCGAAAGAAATAAATGAACTCATTTATCCCGTAAAAAATGTTTTGGTATTATTGTTTGTCGTAAAGTAAATTAACTATAATTAGTCACAGCAGTTAGTACAAAGTAAACTCCCTCATGTTCTCTTTCTGTCGAGAAAAAGCAAACCTCTTAAATCAAGACCATTCAATATATGAATAATATATCAACGGTAGAAATAGGCACTTTCCCATCATGGGAAAATTAATTGAAGTTCCCATCATAAACTGCACCTTATTTTCATGCACTAACCAAAGTTACACACAACATTATTTAATCCAATTGTCAAACAAATTTATTTAATGCAAGTTTTTTTATTGGATAGACGAAATGATAAACTATTGAAAATTATTACACAGAATATAGAAGGATTTTTGTATAATATTCAACTTAATAATTTTTGTAGACCATATTAACATAGTTTAATTATGTTATACTCGTATGTCACAACCAATCTAAACATAGAATTA
This sequence comes from Trifolium repens, assembly GCA_030408175.1. Lineage (NCBI taxonomy): Eukaryota > Viridiplantae > Streptophyta > Magnoliopsida > Fabales > Fabaceae > Trifolium > Trifolium repens. Next base: position 24,150,532 of record CP125844.1, on the reverse strand, counting down.
AGAACTCAAACAATATAAATGTGACAAATGCAATGTCTGTAAGCATTTTGGCTGATTTGAAAGAGGAAATTCCCAAACAACTAATTAATTTAAAAAAGTGAATGATTTTCCATAAATGTGTCTTTTGGAAACATATAATTTATTAATTAGGAGACAACAAAACATAGTAAGCATTTTATAATACATACTTCTAACCAAGCAAACGACATTTCCTCCATCACAAAATTATATATATATATATATATATATATATATATATATATATATATATATATATATATATATATATATATATATGAATGCGCTATATAAAATAGGTGTGGGAGTAAAGATTGTAATTAGATATTAGTATGGAATGTTTGGTGGCATATTATAAGTTATAGTTAAATGGGCAGGGTTAGATATAGATTCCTCCATGGCCCCCCCTTTTTTTGTCATAAAAGAATAAGACACATAACCCTCACACCTCAGATATTTGGTAATGTAAGTAAAGGATACCCTAATTGGTTATCCGTGATGTCTATCTATAAAATTCAGTGTTTCTTGAAGTGATGGAATTTCTTATCCCTTTAACTAACTTATTTGTTTCTACACTTGAGTTATTACTATAAAACAATTCACATTTTCCAACAATTCAAAAATGAAATAAAACCTTATTATGTTTGTGTTTATTTTATTTTAACTTTGGTTCTCAAATATAGACAGATTCATACACATGCACCCAAATATATATGCATGTGATCTGCTAGCAATTCTGCGAGAGTGCAACTATAAGATTGGCACTAAGCTTAAAATTTATTTGTTTTTGACAAAATTTATAAGTTTACTTATAAGGTTTATTTGTGGTATATTTATTTAGGTTAAATTAAATGTTTGAGTTTATTGTCTTCGAGAAAGCTTTGGTAGGATAGTCTTGAGACCTCAAAATATGCTTCTTTTTAGAATTAAGGTATCCTTATTCACTAGAAAAGAGCCCCTTGTGCTTATAAGAGAGACATAATTAGAACAAATTATTATATCTTATCTCTATTAGTTAAGGTGTAATTCATAACTGTTTTAGGTTGGTAGTTAGTTTAAAAGTAGTTAGAAAGTGGTTTGTGAAGTTAGTTAGCAAGTTAGTTGTGATAACTTGTGATACAAGCTACCACATGTCTACTATATACATAAACTCATTGTAATGTGAATCATTATCTCTTAATAAAAATTTGCATTACCAAATTATCTTTCTCTTCATTACTTTCTGTTTAGTTTGTGTGTGTGATTCTATTTTCTTTGTTCATTTCTTTGTGTTCTTGCATCTAGCCCAAATAGGGCTTTATCCGCTGCTAACACCCGCAAGTGCTCGCAAGGCACCGCAAGCTGCCGCACAGACTCAGCAGTGCCTTATGCCAACAATTGGCATCGAGAGCCTGGTTCAAATCTAAGGGAAACACGTGTGATTTGTGAGGGGAAACACATTGGGAAACACTGAGTGAGGTGATTTTTGAGTGATTCTTGGCAATAAAGATGAACACTAATGGTAGAATGTCATCAAACATCCTTGTTCTTGATGGTAAGAATTGGGATAAGTGGAGTGCATTGATGAAATCGCTTTTTGGTGCTCAAGAAGTGAGTGATCTGGTTCAGAATGGATATGATGATTTGGGAGCAAATCCAATAGATGCTCAAAGGATGACATTCAAGGAATCAAAGAAGAAAGATTGTAAAGCTCTATTCTATGTTCAACAGAATGTAGATTCTTATCACTTTGAGAAGATAGCTAAAGCAACAATATCAAAGGAAGCATGGGATATTCTAGAAAAGTATCATGATGGTGGTGAGAAAGTCAAGCAAGTGAAGCTTCAGTCACTGAGAAGGAAATACGAGATGATGCAAATGGAGGATGAGCAAAAGATTGGTGATTACTTCTTATTCTCTGGTCAATCAAATTTAGACATGTGGTGAAGTATTGACTGATCAGGTGGTGGTTGAAAAGGTATTGAGATCTTTAACCCTAAAATTTGATTTCATAGTTGTTGCAATAAAAGAAGCAAAAAATGTGAAAACTATGAAAATAGAGGAGTTGCAGAGTTCATTTGAGGCACATGAACTCATGGTGATTGATAGAGGTTCTGAAAGATCTAATCAACAAGCATTACAAGCACTGTCTCACAAGAAAGAGGGTAATAGCAAGAATTCCAAGAAGAAGGGTAAATGTAAAGCACCATGGTCTAACAATGGCAAGACCAAACCTGGTGATAAACCCGAATCTTCTAAAAGAGGAGGGTCTGGCAAGGGTAATAACAAAAAGAAGGAGTTTGATAAGAGTAAGGTACAGTGCTATAATTGTGAGAAATATGGACATTTTGCTGATGAATGTTGGTACAAGAAAGATCAACAAAATGATGGTGAGGCAAATGTTGTTCAGGGAGGAGATCCAAATGATGTGCTTATGATGGCTACCATATATGATGAAGAGTCAAGAATGAGGAGTGGTATCTAGACTCAGGGTGTTCTAATCACATGACTGCTCATAGAGAATGGCTAACCAGCTTTGATCCTAGCAAAAAATCTGGTATCAAATTGGCTAATAGCAGCACACTTGCAGCAGAAGACACTGGTAATGTTGTGGTTAGAAGGAAGAATGGAGGGAAAATAGTCTTTGCTGATGTGTTGTATGTTCCAGAGATGGATTGCAACTTGATGAGTATTGGTCAATTATCAGAATGGTCAATTAGCAGAAAAGGGATTCTCAGTGGCAATTGAAGGCGATTCCTTAAAGCTACTTGATGCAGAGAAGGGTTTAGTGTTGAAATCAATTCTGTCACAAAACAGAACTTACAAATGGAGCATGCCAAGTGACAAGATGATGTGTATGTCTTCTGCAGTGATTGAAGATGTTGATGAGCTGTGGCACAAGAGGTATGGACACTTGAATTTTAGAAGTCTAAGTGATTTAAATTCTAAGAATTTAGTGAATGGACTGCAAAAAATTAGTGTCAGAAATTCTATATGTGACATATGTGTAAAGAGTAAGCAAAGCAGATTGTCATTTGTGAATGAAATGCCTAAAAGAGCCAGTGAAGCATTGCAAGTTGTGCATTCTGATGTGTGTGGACCTTTTGAGGTACCATCACTTGGTGGAAGCAAATATTTTGTTACTTTTGTGGATGAATTTACTAGAATGATGTGGTTGTACACTATAAAGCTCAAAAGTGAAGTGTTTGATGTATTTAAAAGATTCAAAGTTTTAATTGAGAAGGAGAGTGGTAAATCAATTAAAATTTTGAGGACAGATGGTGGTGGTGAATATACATCAAAGGATTTTGAGGCTTTTTGTGTTAACCATGGTATTGGGCATAAAGTGACAACATCATACACTCCACAACACAATGGATTTGCTGAGAGAAGAAATAGAACACTGATAAACATGGCCAGGAGTATAATCAAGCAGAATAATTTGCCACATAAATTATGGGGTGAAACATTTACTACAGCCACTTACTTACTCAACAAATGTCCAACAAAGAAGCTAAACATGAAAGTTCCAGAAGAAGCATGGAATGGGAGAAAACCTAGTGAGAAGCATCTTAGGATATTTGGTTCCTTGTGTTACAAGCATGTGCCTGATGTGAAGAGAAACAAGTTGGAAGACAAGAGTGAAATCATGATACTTGTAGGATATCACCCAACTGGTGCCTATAAGCTTTATGATCCTATGACTCTTAATGAAATTCTGTTCTTTGGCAGGACAGATGTCGTACACAATGTCTAGGACAATGTGTCTATAGTCCAGATGTCTCAGACAACTGGTTCGACAATTGGTTATGAGGATCACGAATATTATTGCAGTATTGAAGTAAATAAAAGTAATAAAGAACACCAGTAATTTGTTAACCCAGTTCGGCGCTAAACAGCCTTACTCTGGAGGATACCAATCCAGGAAGTGAACACTACTAATCCGAATCAATACTTAGTCTTACAACCATACCAATCACCTATTGGCATGTATGCCTTTTCTTAATCCTAGTAATCTTCTAATCAAGGGCTAACTCCCCCTGAATATGATAACCTACCCAACTCCCTCTAATCACTAATCCCAAGTGACGACAACTTTAAACTACGAAGTTTAAAGACTTAGTTGAATGACAACATTCAACAACAAAGCTGCAAAGTATGAAAAACAATACTAAGAGCCACTAATGCTTTGCACAGTAGGTACAAAGCTTTGAACTCACAATCTTCAGTTCTTGTGGGTTGAGTTCTATATATAGGCGTGCAAATCTTCAGATCGTCTTCAGTCTTTCAGATGCACTACAATAGGAATTAGTTTTAAAACAAACTTGTTTAAAAACAAACTCCATAAGATAAAGAAATTAATCTTTATCCACAAATTAAATACGAATCCAATCGTATCTAACACTTAGAATTAATAACAAACTTTATCATTAATCCTAATCTCAGCTTGTTACTTAAAGATTCGCGCTCTATTCAACTTTTAAACAAACACGCTTAATGGATAAGCTTTATCTTTTAAGCTGAACTGGGCCAAGATGTCCTACCCACATGTCTTAGGACATCTTGTTCGACATGGTATCTTAACATGCTCTGAACCCAGTGACAAAATGTCTAGGACATCTTGTTCAGCATGTTGCATCTGCACATCTTCAATATGCACAAGTGGTTTAAACTTAATTACTTTTGCATTGGTGCTTCAGTTAAGTCACTCTGACCAGGTTGTTTTAGCCTTATGATGCCGTAAATTTTAGAAGAACTACACTTAAGATTCATATCAACATAGATGTGATAGTGAATGAATCTGACAGTTGGAAATGGGAAGTGACTCCTGTGTACAATAGTGAAAATCAACATATCTATATCTACCCTCACTCAAGGGATGATTCAGAAGATGAATGCAATGTTGAAGTGAATGGTGATGCTCCACAAGATGAAGTAACACAAGCAAGACCTCAAAGGACTAGGCAAGTACCAAACAGATTAAGTGATTGTGAAGTATTGCCAGACAATGCAGTAAATGAAGAAGGTGACTTAATTCATACTGCAATGCTAGCTGATGCTGAGCCTATTGACTACAGAGATGGCTTGAAGAGTAGTGTATGGAAGAAAGCTATGGAGGAAGAGCTTCAGTCAATTGAGAAAAATCAGACATGGAAGCTAGTTAACTTGCCTAACAAGAAAAAGAAGATAGATGTGAAGTGGGTGTTCAAAGTGAAGTTGAACCCTGATGTCACAATTTCAAAACATAAAGTAAGATTAATAGCTAGAGGTTTCTTACAGAAACAAGGAGTTGATTATAATGAAGTGTTTGCACCAATTGCTAGAATTGAAACTGTGGGGTTGGTGGTGACTTTGGCTTGCAAAAACATATGGGATTTGTATAATTTAGATGTTAAATCAACATTCTTAAATGGTCCACTAGAGGAGGAGGTGTATGTGACACAACCACCTGGTTTTGAAATTAAAGGAAAACAAAAGATGGTGTATAGACTGTATAAAGCATTATATGGGCTGAAGCAAGCTCCTAGAGCTTGGAATAACAAAATTGACCAATTCCTTATTCAAATTGGATTCAAAAGATGTGCAGTGGAGTTTGGTGTGTATGTGCAGAGCCAAAGAGATGATGATATGGTAATAATTTGCTTATATGTGGATGACTTACTCACAACCGGTAGTCAAGCACCAGAGATTGAGAAGTTGAAAGGCAAATTAAAAGATGAATTTGAGATGAATGATCTTGGTGAACTTTCATTCTTCTTAGGAATGAAGTTTACAAAAGATAGAAGTGGTATAGTGATGCATCAACAGAAATACATAGGTGAATTGCTTGATAGATTTGAACTGAATGACTGCAAACCAGTGTCAAATCCATCTGAGACAAACTCAAAGCTTGATGAATGCAAAGATATGGAGAAAGTGGATCCAACTGTGTTCAGACAAATGGTGGGATCATTCAGATATGTGTGCAATAGTAGGCCTGATATCTGCTACTCAGTTAGTGTCATCAGCAGGTATTTGCATGATCCTAGAAAGCCTCATTTAATAGCTGCAAAAAGGATTTTTAGGTACATCAAAGGGACTATGGATTTTGGTTTACTCTTTCCTATTGGCACAAACAATGATGGGAGTGTCTTAATAGGATATTCAGATAGTGATTGGTGTGGAGATATAACTAATAGGAAGAGAAGATCATGTTATATTTTCAAGTTCAATGGTGCTCCAATTTCATGGTGTACCAAGAAACAGGAAGTGACTGCTTTATCATCTTGTGAAGCAGAATATATTGTAGGCACATTTGCAGCATGTCAAGCATTGTGCCTTGATTCAGTGATAGAGAACTAACGTGTGAAGTAGTGAAGCCTTTAACACTTATGATTGATAATAAGTCTGCTATAAGCCTTGTAAAAAAAAAGTCTGCTATAAGTCTTACTAAGAATCCTATCTCTCATGGGAGGAGTAAGCATATTGACACAAGATTTCATTTCATCAGAGAGCAAGTGGCAAATGGGATGATTCAAGTGCAATATTGTCCAACATAAGTGCAATTAGCTGATGGGTTTACTAAGGCTGTGAAGCTTGACAAATTTGAGTTTCTTAGGAAACAACTTGGGATTGTTAACCTCAAACAGTTTGGAATTAAGGAGGAGTGTTAGTTAAGGTGTAATTCATAACTGTTTTAGGTTGGTAGTTAGTTATAAAGTAGTTACAAAGTGGTTTGAGAAGTTAGTTAGCAAGTTAGTTGTGATACAAGCTACGACATGTCTACTATATATATAAACCCATTGATGACAAAATTAGCAAGTGTACTAACTTGTCGTTAAGTAATAAAATTTATAAAGTTTGTATCCGCGGGGATTGTTTCAATCTCGACAAAACAATTAAATAAAATTTAGGATTAATAAATAAAATGCAAAGGGGGGAGTTTCTCAGATTTTTGAAGTAACAATTGTAAGTGCACCAGTTCATCCTCATGTTTTAATAATTGTCAAAACACATGAAAATAGGATTGAACATATTTTGGCAAAATTACAAATGACTTGACAACAAAGAACTATTTTCTAAACCTTGAAAAACTGACTTTTAGGTATTTTGTATCGATACATACATAGTTGTATCGATACATATGTCCTGAAATTACTTCTGTTTGATTTTGTGCATTTTGTATCGATACATATATTGTCTGTATCGATACAAAAGTGGTCTCTCAGAGACAGAACATCATCTGTGTATCGAAGCATGCTTGCATGTATCGATACACATCTGTATGTTCTCAAAATCCAGAAAACTCATGATGTATCGAATCATGCTTGCATGCTTCGATACATATCAGTCAAGATTTCAAGATTCTGATATTTGTATCGATACACACCCGTGTTTGTATCGATACAAAAGTCAATTTTTCCAATTTTTAACGTTGGTCAAAGCATTTGTATCGATACAAATGATCATTTGTATCGATACATGTATGAAAAATTATGCCTAAATTTGCTCATTCTATTTTCTCTTTAAATAGCAATATGTGTGATTTTTGTAAAGAAGACAAGTGAGAGAAAACTAGTGTGAAAGATCAGAAAATGCTTTGGATACAAATTGAGTGAGAATTTGCATCAAAGGTTTGATTCAACACAAGTTCATCATCTTCATCAAGTTTGCAATCAAAATTGGATTTGAGTATGGGATCAATTCAATAGAAATTGCAGAATTGTGTGATAACGTTCGATACGGTTCGCGGTGAATCAGAATCGTGATCGGGTTGAATTGCGTTGAAGGTTCTAGTGTTTCTCTCAAGTGATTCAAGATCGTGCATGTCTTGAAGGATTAGACAACAAGGAACGAAGGACTCAGCTGGACGATTGGGTGCGGTTTGGCACAAGGTGAATCGTTGGAATCAGAGGGTGAAGTTCTGTTGGGTGTCGAGGTTATTCGCATTAGTTTACATTTTGTCTTGCTATAGGATTATAGATTTCAATTGTAAACTGTGCACTGTTTGTTCATCAAGTTTTTGATCTATAAACTCTCAAATAACCCGTTTGGTTATTTGGGGGGAGACGTACTCGGACAAACGCGTGGACGACGCGCAATCCGGGGAACTCCCTAATCACATCATGTGTCTCTCTCTTTATCTCTCTCTTTTAATTTCGTTAATTTCGTTAATTTGATTAATTGATTGAATTTTTGTTGTTCGTATTGGTTCACAAAAATTCAATTGGTTCTTGCTTGATTGTGATTGAATTTGATAATCAAACCATATAAACTTGCTTGGGACTGTTTTTGTTAATCAAATTAAATTTGAATATCTTGCATTAATCGTTCCGGTAATTATCCTAATTCGTTCAAGGCGATACTATCTTTCCTTTGGTCAAAAGGTGCAAAGTAGACTACCGATCCGGTGGTGCTTCCGCGCATTGTTTTTTAATCAAATAATTTTTTAAAATTGCCGTCGATTAAAGAAGCCACTTATTCAACCCCCCTTCTAAGTGGTAGCCTAGTAGTCTAACAAGTGGTATCACGAGTCCGGTTAAATTTTGCTTGCAAAATTCGGAAGTTTGTGCCAATTATTAGACAACATGGCTTTTGCACCTAAAGGGGCGTATAATAGGGCTCCTATATTCAATGGAGATCATTTTGACTATTGGAAAAGTAGTATGCGTATTCACATCAATTCTTTTGATGGTGAAGTGTGGAATGCTATCGAGAACGGTCCGTTTGTTCCAACAATCACCGATGCTGTAACATCCACAAATTAATTAAAAATTAATCTAATTTAATTAAGTGGTAGTGTTATGACTTAAGTAAAATATTCTCCATATTAGTAAGTTAGTAAGGTATAAAGGTATTTTATCAATTACTTAACTAATTAATTTGGAACAAGAGCATTTCCCTCCACTCATTTTCATCTCTCCCACGCCCCCATCACTTCTCCTACACCTCCCCACTATTTTTCCACCAACCTATAGAAAGACATGCAAGCTTCACACATCAGAAAGTTCTGATTTCTCTTCTCATTTCTCTCAACCTTCACAACAACAACCACAATCAAACAAATTCTCATTTTCCTATACCACCTCATGCCACTACAATCCAAATTTCTTGCAATTCTCCATAACCCACTACTTCACATGCATTGAAACATAATCAAGAGGTCTGAATCCCCTTCCCTACTGCTCATTCACAAGCTGCATGATCCACAAACAACAAACATCTCAAAATTTACCAAAATCCATTAACCAATCAAACGGCATGCATGCAAGACCAAGGATTTACCATTTCTGTCCTAACTCAGCCACAATCCACTATAAATACCCTCTTCAATCTCAGTTTCAAACCATCAAACAAACAACTCAAGCAAACACTTCCAATTCCTTTTCCTCTTCAATTTCGTGTTCTTCACCATTTTGGGGTTCTTGATTCAAAGTTAGGAGCAGAAGTTCTGGGTAGTTGCAGAGCACGAATTCAAGTTTAGAAGCTCAGTTCAGGTGGGTTCTTAGGTTCCTTACCTTAGTTTTGCTTTAGAAACTAGTTTTCCCCAAATATGAGAAATGCATGCAAACATAGGGTTTAAGTTTAATTTTATGATTAGAGCAGGAATCAAGCCCAATTCCTACTCCTATATATTATACATTATATTATTATGTGTGTTCATAACTGGTTGCTTGAAGATTGTAGGTGAAAAACTGGATTTTTCGTATTTTCTGCAAAACAGGGGCTGTTTCTGCAACTCTCGCTAAGCGACCACCTGCTCGCTGTAGCGAATGTTCCTGAACTGTATAGCTCGCTAAGCGAGTTATTGACTCGCTGAGCGAGCATTACGGGACCTGGCATGGATTGTTCGCTGTAGCGAGGAAGAGCTCGCTGAGCGAGCATGACAGAACAGATCTGCATAATTTCTAAATTATTTCTCAAAGAGAAAGAAGACACTCGTTTTATATCTTAAAGCAATCAGGACCTTTTATGAACATATTTAACGATATAATCTAGACTATATGGTTAACATTTGACATGTAAATTATTTATGAGCAACAACATGTTAGGAACCTTTGGGGGAAATATATATATTGGTAGAAATTGTGAAACTTAGAGATTAATGGCATTATGCCAAGATTAATAGAATGCCTCTGTATTCTGTTATTATTATTGTGAGCCAACGGCGGAATCCGAACCTCAATATTCGGTATTACGCAGAGTCAGGCACTCGAGACCGGCTTGCCTCGGGTGACCTTTGAAGAGAAATTGACCAAGATAATAAATTCTGTGACACACCTTTAATTTATTTTATGATATTATTAATCAGAATATGTGATCAGATAACTTAGTATTAATTACACACTCTAGTTCCCCGGTGTAGTCACCTTAGGCGGGTAGTAGGACTCACTGAGGCTTAGTAGTCTCACCCCACTCCTTCAATTTTTTTTCAGATAAGCAGGTTGCAGGGTAAGCTATGGATTTTGCCTAGGCCTACATCAGGAGATTTATATGATTATGCTGCTTCTTGCTTTCAATTCTCCATCTAGTTGTTCTAACTCAGTAACGTTGTTGCCATGCTTTCCATTTAATGTTTCAATCTGTTGTAATCGTTCCCAGTTTCATGTTTGTATCCGTATCTTGTATTCAGCACCTGCGTGTGCATTCAATAATTTCCAAAGTTGTTGTAATAATTTAATGACTACTGTGCTACATTATAAAATTTCACGAAGTATTCTAGATATTCTCTCGTGGGGTGTTATAATTGGTATCAGAGCCTGGTTGATACGTCAAGTCTGGCTGAAGATCTATGTGTTCCAATTCTACTGGCTGAAAAGGGTCTGGAATATACTTGCGAAGTTGAGACACATGGAACACATTATGAAGTCCTGACATGGACGGAGGTAAGGCTAACTGATAAGCAACTGGTCCAACACGCCTAAGAATCTGATAGGGTCCAATATACCTTGGACAGAGTTTCTTGGTTTTGAAAACACCGCGCAGTCCCAACTTAGGAGTTACGCGTAAGAAAACATGATCACCTTCCTCAAATTCCAACATTCTCCTCCTTCTATCCGCATAACTTTTCTGTCGGCTCTGAGCCACTTTCATCTTTTCACGGATAGACTTGATTTTTAATGTGGTCTCTTGGATGAGATCAGGTCCCAAGATTCCACGATCACCGACTTCGGTCCAACACAAGGGTGTTCTACACTTTCTTCCGTACAACGCCTCAAAGGGTGCCATCCCGATGCTGGCATGATAACTGTTATTGTAAGCAAATTCGATCAGATGTAAGTAGTTACTCCAACTACCTCCATCTTCCAGCACATATGCCCTAAGCATGTCCTCAAGGGTTTGAATGGTTCGCTCGGACTGACCATCAGTTTGAGGATGATGCGATGTACTCATCTTCAGCCTAGTACCCATCGCTTTCTGAAAGGCATTCCAAAACCTTGAAGTGAAGACAGGGTCTCTGTCCGATACTATGCTCAACGGCACACCGTGCAACCTTACAACTTGCTCAATATAGATTGCGGCGTACTGCGAAGCTTTATAAGTTGACTTCACTGGAATGAAATGCGCTGACTTGGTTAGCCTGTCAACGATTACCCATATTGAATCCTGACCCTTCTGATTTCTAGGTAATGCGCCGACGAAGTCCATGGTGATATGTTCCCACTTCCATTCTGGTACTTCCAAAGGCTGAAGAAGACCTCCAGGCTTTTGGTGTTCAACTTTCACCTGTTGACAAACCAGGCATCGTGAAACAAAATCTGCAATTTCTGCTTTCATGTTTGGCCACCAATAACCTTTCTTCAAGTCGTGGTACATCTTGGTGGAACCAGGATGAATCGAGAAACTGCTCTTGTGTGCCTCTTCTAAAATCAACCTCTTAATCTCATCGTTGTTTGGTACACACAGTCTTCCTTCGAACAGAATTGCTCCATCGGAGGCTACAGTAAACTCAGGATTGATCTTTCGTTTCTGTAGGTCCGAATCATACTCTTGTGCTTGAGTTATCATTGGGCGCAATTCACACGACAACTCCATACGATTAATTCTGACTCCTTTGCTCCAGTACCTCACACTGAGGTCCATATCTCTGAACTTCTCATACAGACCGCACTGGTGCATCAACAACTCCGATGCATACAATGCCTTCCTACTTAAAGCATCAGCTACAACATTCGCCTTTCCTGGGTGATAGTTTAAGCTGAAGTCAAAGTCTTTCAAGTATTCCATCCACCTCCTCTGCCTCATGTTTAATTCTCTCTGATCAAACAAATACTTCAGGCTCTTGTGATCACTGAACAACTCGAACTGTACCCCATACAGGTGATGCCTCCATATTTTCAGAGCGAAAATAATGGCTGCCAATTCAAGATCATGAGTAGGGTAATTCTCTTCATGAGGCTTCAGTTGTCTGGACGCGTAGGCCACTACTGCGCCTTCTTGCATAAGTACGCATCCCAGTCCCTTGTGCGAAGCGTCACAGTACACAATATACTTCTTAGACGGATCTGGTATCACTAGCACTGGCGCACTAGTTAACTTCTCCTTTAAGGTACTGAAACTCACTTCACAAGCTGTGTCCCAATTGAATGCTGCTCCCTTTCTAGTCAGACGAGTTAGAGGTAAGGCAAGTTCAGAAAATCCCAAGATAAACCTCCGGTAATAGCCTGCTAAACCTAGAAAACTTCTGACTTCAGATACATTCCTGGGACGTTCCCAATTAAGTACAGCCTCCACTTTGGATATATCCACTGATACACCTCCTTGTGATATCACATGGCCCAAGAATTTCACTTCCGAGAGCCAGAACTCACATTTGCTGAATTTGGCGTACAACTGCTTCTCTCTTAAAATCTCAAGAACAATTCTCAAGTGCTCAGCATGTTCCTGATGATCCTTTGAATAAATTAAGATGTCGTCGATGAAGATTACGACGAACTGATCAAGATAAGGCTGAAAGATTCTGTTCATATAATCCATAAACACGGCTGGAGCATTGGTCAAACCAAACGGCATTACTAAAATTTCATAGTGTCCATAACGAGTTCTGAAGGCAGTTTTGGACACGTCTGAAGACTTGATACGGATCTGGTGGTAACCGGATCTGAGATCAATCTTGGAAAACACAGTAGCCCCTCTAAGTTGATCTAACAGGTCATCAATACGAGGCAGGGGATACTTGTTTTTGATAGTGACCTCGTTCAGCTGGCGATAATCAATGCATAATCGCATTGTACCGTCCTTCTTCTTGACTAAAAGAACAGGCGCTCCCCAAGGAGATACGCTGGGTCGGATAAAGTGTTTCTGGAGTAGCTCCTCCAGTTGAGTCTTAAGTTCTCTGAGCTCTAAGGGTGACATTCGGTAAGGTGCAACTGAAATGGGTTGAGAACCTGGAATAAGGTCGATGGAAAACTCAATCTCTCTTTCTGGTGGTAAACTCATAATATCCTCTGGAAACACATCAGTGTACTCATTGACAACAGGAATATCAGTGAGACTGATACTGGGTACAGGGCTGACAGTAAACATGATACTGAAACATTTATTGCTAGGAGACAAGTACTGGATCATCTGGTGAGTATTTTGAAGTAGGGCAGTGAGTGCTCTACTTTCAGCAGAAATTTCAGTTGCAAATGGAAAGAGCTCTTAATGAACTCAAACAAGGTGGTATGTCTGTGGCGGAGTATACTATGAAATTCAATGAGCTGGTCCGTTATGTAGCAGATGGGAATGATGCCCCTACGGAGTCGTGGAAGATGAAAAAGTACCGTTTCGGGCTACGTGTAGACATTGCTCATAATGTTGCAATGCAGAATGTCACTAATTTTGGAGAAATGGTCCATCCTTTGCTCCAGTACCTCACACTGAGGTCCATATCTCTGAACTTCTCATACAGACCGCACTGGTGCATCAACAACTCCGATGCATACAATGCCTTCCTACTTAAAGCATCAGCTACAACATTCGCCTTTCCTGGGTGATAGTTTAAGCTGAAGTCAAAGTCTTTCAAGTATTCCATCCACCTCCTCTGCCTCATGTTTAATTCTCTCTGATCAAACAAATACTTCAGGCTCTTGTGATCACTGAACAACTCGAACTGTACCCCATACAGGTGATGCCTCCATATTTTCAGAGCGAAAATAATGGCTGCCAATTCAAGATCATGAGTAGGGTAATTCTCTTCTTGAGGCTTCAGTTGTCTGGACGCGTAGGCCACTACTGCGCCTTCTTGCATAAGTACGCATCCCAGTCCCTTGTGCGAAGCGTCACAGTACACAATATACTTCTTAGACGGATCTGGTATCACTAGCACTGGCGCACTAGTTAACTTCTCCTTTAAGGTACTGAAACTCACTTCACAAGCTGTGTCCCAATTGAATGCTGCTCCCTTTCTAGTCAGACGAGTTAGAGGTAAGGCAAGTTCAGAAAATCCCAAGATAAACCTCCGGTAATAGCCTGCTAAACCTAGAAAACTTCTGACTTCAGATACATTCCTGGGACGTTCCCAATTAAGTACAGCCTCCACTTTGGATATATCCACTGATACACCTCCTTGTGATATCACATGGCCCAAGAATTTCACTTCCGAGAGCCAGAACTCACATTTGCTGAATTTGGCGTACAACTGCTTCTCTCTTAAAATCTCAAGAACAATTCTCAAGTGCTCAGCATGTTCCTGATGATCCTTTGAATAAATTAAGATGTCGTCGATGAAGATTACGACGAACTGATCAAGATAAGGCTGAAAGATTCTGTTCATATAATCCATAAACACGGCTGGAGCATTGGTCAAACCAAACGGCATTACTAAAAATTCATAGTGTCCATAACGAGTTCTGAAGGCAGTTTTGGACACGTCTGAAGACTTGATACGGATCTGGTGGTAACCGGATCTGAGATCAATCTTGGAAAACACAGTAGCCCCTCTAAGTTGATCTAACAGGTCATCAATACGAGGCAGGGGATACTTGTTTTTGATAGTGACCTTGTTCAGCTGGCGATAATCAATGCATAATCGCATTGTACCGTCCTTCTTCTTGACTAAAAGAACAGGCGCTCCCCAAGGAGATACGCTGGGTCGGATAAAGTGTTTCTGGAGTAGCTCCTCCAGTTGAGTCTTAAGTTCTCTGAGCTCTAAGGGTGACATTCGGTAAGGTGCAACTGAAATGGGTTGAGAACCTGGAATAAGGTCGATGGAAAACTCAATCTCTCTTTCTGGTGGTAAACTCATAATATCCTCTGGAAACACATCAGTGTACTCATTGACAACAGGAATATCAGTGAGACTGATACTGGGTACAGGGCTGACAGTAAACATGATACTGAAACATTTATTGCTAGGAGACAAGTACTGGATCATCTGGTGAGTATTTTGAAGTAGGGCAGTGAGTGCTCTACTTTCAGCAGAAATTTCAGTTGGAATGAATAGGTTCTTCTCGGCACAGCCGATGTACACAGTATTGGCTGAGAGCCAATCCATGCCTAACACCACATCTAGATCTTTTATGGGCAGACATATTAGATCAATGTGGTAAACTTTACTACCCACTAACACAGGGCAGTTCTGACAGACTCGCTTAGAAGTAACTTTACCACCAGTAGCAACAGCCACTGTCATTGGTGGTATAAGGGGAACAGAGGGTAATCCTAATCTCATTACACAATCAACAGAGATAAAAGAATTTGTGGCTCCACAATCAAACAGTACTAACACTTCAGATTGACCCAATAAACAGACATCCATGATTAAATTATTATTAGATTTAACCATTTGTCCATCAAGAGAGTAAATTCTACCTTTGCCTCTGGAAGGGCCTCCTGATCCGCTCTGCTTCTTCAATTCTGGACATTCATTCCTCATGTGACCCGGCTTTCTGCAATAGTAACATATGCCTTGACCCTTCATGCACGTTCCAGAGTGATGGCTTCCGCATTCAGGGCACTTGCGGGGCGATCGGGGAGAGTAGTTATGCTTATCCTTGCTAGATGTCCCCTTAGTTTTCAGCGAAAAATTGAACTTTCCAGAATCCTTCTTCCTCTGAATAGCATCACCTCTCTCCTTTTGGATGTCCCTTAGACTGGCCTCTGCATGATAACTTTTCTGGACCATTTCTCCAAAATTAGTGACATTCTGCATTGCAACATCATGAGCAATGTCTGCACGTAGCCCGAAACGGTACTTTTTCATCTTCCACGACTCCGTAGGGGCATCATTCCCATCTGCTACATAACGGACCAGCTCATTGAATTTCATAGTATACTCCGCCACAGACATACCACCTTGTTTGAGTTCATTAAGAGCTCTTTCCATTTGCAACTGATAGCTTTCTGGAATATAGTGGTCTATGAACAGACGTCTGAAGTTAGTCCAGTTCATCTCCATGAAACTGGCCGTCATATATGCCTTGGTGCTCTCCCACCAGTGACATGCATCACCCCTAAAGAAGCGGGTGACAAAATTGACCTTCTCCGTTTCTGAACATTCCACTGACTCCAGAATTCCTGACATCCTCTGAATCCACTCCCTGGCTTTTGATGGATCATACTCCCCCATAAACTCCGGAGGACTCATTCGACAAAACTCCCGAAAGGCTGCACCACCACCGTGCTGCTGAGGGTTGTTCATGTGTTGTTGAAACATGGTCATGAATTCTTGATGCTGCTGCGCTTGTTGGGCCTGGAACTCCTGATGCTTCTGCATCATCTCCGCCCACATATTCGCATTGGCATCTCCATACACATCCGGCTCTTCTTCCACATTCCTTCTAGGTCTGCCACGGCCACGTCCACGATGTTCTCCCGACATAATGCTCTAACTGTCATAGTCAAATCAAGTTAGCTAGGCTTAAAGTGATACAACACTTAGAACAGATGTGAGGAATCCAAAGGTACGTAACCAAAATTTTGGGTTGTAATACTCTAATGACCCCAGGCACGAATGAATCGACTTGCTCTGATACCAATTATAACACCCCACGAGAGAATATCTAGAATACTTCGTGAAATTTTATAATGTAGCACAGTAGTCATTAAATTATTACAACAACTTTGGAAATTATTGAATGCACACGCAGGTGCTGAATACAAGATACGGATACAAATACGAAACTGGGAACGATTACAACAGATTGAAACATTAAATGGAAAGCATGGCAACAACGTTACTGAGTAATAACAACTAGATGGAGAATTGAAAGCAAGAAGCAGCATAATCATATAAATCTCCTGATGTAGGCCTAGGCAAAATCCATAGCTTACCCTGCAACCTGCTTATCTGAAAAAAAATTGAAGGAGTGGGGTGAGACTACTAAGCCTCAGTGAGTCCTGAACAACTCGAACTGTACCCCATACAGGTGATGCCTCCATATTTTCAGAGCGAAAATAATGGCTGCCAATTCAAGATCATGAGTAGGGTAATTCTCTTCATGAGGCTTCAGTTGTCTGGACGCGTAGGCCACTACTGCGCCTTCTTGCATAAGTACGCATCCCAGTCCCTTGTGCGAAGCGTCACAGTACACAATATACTTCTTAGACGGATCTGGTATCACTAGCACTGGCGCACTAGTTAACTTCTCCTTTAAGGTACTGAAACTCACTTCACAAGCTGTGTCCCAATTGAATGCTGCTCCCTTTCTAGTCAGACGAGTTAGAGGTAAAGCAAGTTCAGAAAATCCCAAGATAAACCTCCGGTAATAGCCTGCTAAACCCAGAAAACTTCTGACTTCAGATACATTCCTGGGACGTTCCCAATTAAGTACAGCCTCCACTTTGGATGGATCCACTGATACACCTCCTTGTGATATCACATGGCCCAAGAATTTCACTTCCGAGAGCCAGAACTCACATTTGCTGAATTTGGCGTACAACTGCTTCTCTCTTAAAATCTCAAGAACAATTCTCAAGTGCTCAGCATGTTCCTGATGATCCTTTGAATAGATTAGGAATGTGGAAGAAGAGCCGGATGTGTATGGAGATGCCAATGCGAATATGTGGGCGGAGATGATGCAGAAGCATCAGGAGTTCCAGGCCCAACAAGCGCAGCAGCATCAAGAATTCATGACCATGTTTCAACAACACATGAACAACCCTCAGCAGCACGGCTGGAGCATTGGTCAAACCAAACGGCATTACTAAAAATTCATAGTATATTATGGGAGTATAATGGTTAAACATGAGGTGCTCTCTGTTCTAAGTGTTGTATCACTTTAAGCCTAGCTAACTTGATTTGACTATGACAGTTAGAGCATTATGTCGGGAGAACATCGTGGACGTGGCCGTGGCAGACCTAGAAGGAATGTGGAAGAAGAGCCGGATGTGTATGGAGATGCCAATGCGAATATGTGGGCGGAGATGATGCAGAAGCATCAGGAGTTCCAGGCCCAACAAGCGCAGCAGCATCAAGAATTCATGACCATGTTTCAACAACACATGAACAACCCTCAGCAGCACGGTGGTTCCTGATGATCATTCGGCTGGAGCACTATTCTCTCTCATCATAATATACTTCTATTGTGCCTTTCAGAAAGCGATGGGTACTAGGCTGAAGATGAGTACATCGCATCATCCTCAAACTGATGGTCAGTCCGAGCGAACCATTCAAACCCTTGAGGACATGCTTAGGGCATGTGTGCTGGAAGATGGAGGTAGTTGGAGTAACTACTTACATCTGATCGAATTTGCTTACAATAACAGTTATCATGCCAGCATCGGGATGGCACCCTTTGAGGCGTTGTACGGAAGAAAGTGTAGAACACCCTTGTGTTGGACCGAAGTCGGTGATCGTGGAATCTTGGGACCTGATCTCATCCAAGAGACCACATTAAAAATCAAGTCTATCCGTGAAAAGATGAAAGTGGCTCAGAGCCGACAGAAAAGTTATGTGGATAGAAGGAGGAGAATGTTGGAATTTGAGGAAGGTGATCATGTTTTCTTACGCGTAACTCCTAAGTTGGGACTGCGCGGTGTTTTCAAAACCAAGAAACTCTGTCCAAGGTATATTGGACCCTATCAGATTCTTAGGCGTGTTGGACCAGTTGCTTATCAGTTAGCCTTACCTCCGTCCATGTCAGGACTTCATGATGTGTTCCATGTGTCTCAACTTCGCAAGTATATTCCAGACCCTTTTCAGCCAGTAGAATTGGAACACATAGATCTTCAGCCAGACTTGACGTATCAACCAGATCCTGTTCGTATTGTGGACCGAGATGTTAAGAGCCTTCGGAATAAGAAGATTCCGGTGGTTAAAGTGGAGTGGTCACAATCACCTGATGGAGAATTCACTTGGGAGTTGGAATCGGATATGAAAGAGCATTATCCTCATCTTTTCTAAGGTAAATTCCTTAATTTCGAGGACGAAATTTTTCTTAAGGGGGGTAGGTTGTAACATCCACAAATTAATTAAAAATTAATCTAATTTAATTAAGTGGTAGTGTTATGACTTAAGTAAAATATTCTCCATATTAGTAAGTTAGTAAGGTATAAAGGTATTTTATCAATTACTTAACTAATTAATTTGGAACAAGAGCATTTCCCTCCACTCATTTTCATCTCTCCCACGCCCCCATCACTTCTCCTACACCTCCCCACTATTTTTCCACCAACCTATAGAAAGACATGCAAGCTTCACACATCAGAAAGTTCTGATTTCTCTTCTCATTTCTCTCAACCTTCACAACAACAACCACAATAAAACAAATTCTCATTTTCCTATACCACCTCATGCCACTACAATCCAAATTTCTTGCAATTCTCCATAACCCACTACTTCACATGCATTGAAACATAATCAAGAGGTCTGAATCCCCTTCCCTACTGCTCATTCACGAGCTGCATGATCCACAAACAACAAACATCTCAAAATTTACCAAAATCCATTAACCAATCAAACGGCATGCATGCAAGACCAAGGATTTACCATTTCTGTCCTAACTCAGCCACAATCCACTATAAATACCCACTTCAATCTCAGTTTCAAACCATCAAACAAACAACTCAAGCAAACACTTCCAATTCCTTTTCCTCTTCAATTTCGTGTTCTTCACCATTTTGGGGTTCTTGAGTCAAAGTTAGGAGCAGAAGTTCTGGGTAGTTGCAGAGCACGAATTCAAGTTTAGAAGCTCAGTTCAGGTGGGTTTTTAGGTTCCTTACCTTAGTTTTGCTTTAGAAACTAGTTTTCCCCAAATATGAGAAATGCATGCAAACATAGGGTTTAAGTTTAATTTTATGATTAGAGCAGGAATCAAGCCCAATTCCTACTCCTATATATTATACATTATATTATTATGTGTGTTCATAACTGGTTGCTTGAAGATTGTAGGTGAAAAACTGGATTTTTCGTATTTTCTGCAAAACAGGGGCTGTTTCTGCAACTCTCGCTAAGCGACCACCTGCTCGCTGTAGCGAATGTTCCTGAACTGTATAGCTCGCTAAGCGAGTTATTGACTCGCTGAGCGAGCATTACGGGACCTGGCATGGATTGTTCGCTGTAGCGAGGAAGAGCTCGCTGAGCGAGCATGACAGAACAGATCTGCATAATTTCTAAATTATTTCTCAAAGAGAAAGAAGACACTCGTTTTATATCTTAAAGTAATCAGGACCTTTTATGAACATATTTAACGATATAATCTAGACTATATGGTTAACATTTGACATGTAAATTATTTATGAGCAACAACATGTTAGGAACCTTTGGGGGAAATATATATATTGGTAGAAATTGTGAAACTTAGAGATTAATGGCATTATGCCAAGATTAATAGAATGCCTCTGTATTCTGTTATTATTATTGTGAGCCAACGGCGGAATCCGAACCTCAATATTCGGTATTACGCAGAGTCAGGCACTCGAGACCGGCTTGCCTCGGGTGACCTTTGAAGAGAAATTGACCAAGATAATAAATTCTGTGACACACCTTTAATTTATTTTATGATATTATTAATCAGAATATGTGATCAGATAACTTAGTATTAATTACACACTCTAGTTCCCCGGTGTAGTCACCTTAGGCGGGTAGTAGGACTCACTGAGGCTTAGTAGTCTCACCCCACTCCTTCAATTTTTTTTCAGATAAGCAGGTTGCAGGGTAAGCTATGGATTTTGCCTAGGCCTACATCAGGAGATTTATATGATTATGCTGCTTCTTGCTTTCAATTCTCCATCTAGTTGTTCTAACTCAGTAACGTTGTTGCCATGCTTTCCATTTAATGTTTCAATCTGTTGTAATCGTTCCCAGTTTCGTGTTTGTATCCGTATCTTGTATTCAGCACCTGCGTGTGCATTCAATAATTTCCAAAGTTGTTGTAATAATTTAATGACTACTGTGCTACATTATAAAATTTCACGAAGTATTCTAGATATTCTCTCGTGGGGTGTTATAATTGGTATCAGAGCAGGTCGATTCATTCGTGCCTGGGGTCATTAGAGTATTACAACCCAAAATTTTGGTTACGTACCTTTGGATTCCTCACATCTGTTCTAAGTGTTGTATCACTTTAAGCCTAGCTAACTTGATTTGACTATGACAGTTAGAGCATTATGTCGGGAGAACATCGTGGACGTGGCCGTGGCAGACCTAGAAGGAATGTGGAAGAAGAGCCGGATGTGTATGGAGATGCCAATGCGAATATGTGGGCGGAGATGATGCAGAAGCATCAGGAGTTCCAGGCCCAACAAGCGCAGCAGCATCAAGAATTCATGACCATGTTTCAACAACACATGAACAACCCTCAGCAGCACGGTGGTGGTGCAGCCTTTCGGGAGTTTTGTCGAATGAGTCCTCCGGAGTTTATGGGGGAGTATGATTCATCAAAAGCCAGGGAGTGGATTCAGAGGATGTCAGGAATTCTGGAGTCAATGGAATGTTCAGAAACGGAGAAGGTCAATTTTGTCACCCGCTTCTTTAGGGGTGATGCATGTCACTGGTGGGAGAGCACCAAGGCATATATGACGGCCAGTTTCATGGAGATGAACTGGACTAACTTCAGACGTCTGTTCATAGACCACTATATTCCAGAAAGCTATCAGTTGCAAATGGAAAGAGCTCTTAATGAACTCAAACAAGGTGGTATGTCTGTGGCGGAGTATACTATGAAATTCAATGAGCTGGTCCGTTATGTAGCAGATGGGAATGATGCCCCTACGGAGTCGTGGAAGATGAAAAAGTACCGTTTCGGGCTACGTGCAGACATTGCTCATGATGTTGCAATGCAGAATGTCACTAATTTTGGAGAAATGGTCCAGAAAAGTTATCATGCAGAGGCCAGTCTAAGGGACATCCAAAAGGAGAGAGGTGATGCTATTCAGAGGAAGAAGGATTCTGGAAAGTTCAATTTTTCGCTGAAAACTAAGGGGACATCTAGCAAGGATAAGCATAACTACTCTCCCCGATCGCCCCGCAAGTGCCCTGAATGCGGAAGCCATCACTCTGGAACGTGCATGAAGGGTCAAGGCATATGTTACTATTGCAGAAAGCCGGGTCACATGAGGAATGAATGTCCAGAATTGAAGAAGCAGAGCGGATCAGGAGGCCCTTCCAGAGGCAAAGGTAGAATTTACTCTCTTGATGGACAAATGGTTAAATCTAATAATAATTTAATCATGGATGTCTGTTTATTGGGTCAATCTGAAGTGTTAGTACTGTTTGATTGTGGAGCCACAAATTCTTTTATCTCTGTTGATTGTGTAATGAGATTAGAATTACCCTCTGTTCCCCTTATACCACCAATGACAGTGGCTGTTGCTACTGGTGGTAAAGTTACTTCTAAGCGAGTCTGTCAGAACTGCCCTGTGTTAGTGGGTAGTAAAGTTTACCACATTGATCTAATCTGTCTGCCCATAAAAGATCTAGATGTGGTGTTAGGCATGGATTGGCTCTCAGCCAATACTGTGTACATCGGCTGTGCCGAGAAGAACCTATTCATTCCAACTGAAATTTCTGCTGAAAGTAGAGCACTCACTGCCCTACTTCAAAATACTCACCAGATGATCCAGTACTTGTCTCCTAGCAATAAATGTTTCAGTATCATGTTTACTGTCAGCCCTGTACCCAGTATCAGTCTCACTGATATTCCTGTTGTCAATGAGTACACTGATGTGTTTCCAGAGGATATTATGAGTTTACCACCAGAAAGAGAGATTGAGTTTTCCATCGACCTTATTCCAGGTTCTCAACCCATTTCAGTTGCACCTTACCGAATGTCACCCTTAGAGCTCAGAGAACTTAAGACTCAACTGGAGGAGCTACTCCAGAAACACTTTATCCGACCCAGCGTATCTCCTTGGGGAGCGCCTGTTCTTTTAGTCAAGAAGAAGGACGGTACAATGCGATTATGCATTGATTATCGCCAGCTGAACAAGGTCACTATCAAAAACAAGTATCCCCTGCCTCGTATTGATGACCTGTTAGATCAACTTAGAGGGGCTACTGTGTTTTCCAAGATTGATCTCAGATCCGGTTACCACCAGATCCGTATCAAGTCTTCAGACGTGTCCAAAACTGCCTTCAGAACTCGTTATGGACACTATGAATTTTTAGTAATGCCGTTTGGTTTGACCAATGCTCCAGCCGTGTTTATGGATTATATGAACAGAATCTTTCAGCCTTATCTTGATCAGTTCGTCGTAATCTTCATCGACGACATCTTAATCTATTCAAAGGATCATCAGGAACATGCTGAGCACTTGAGAATTGTTCTTGAGATTTTAAGAGAGAAGCAGTTGTACGCCAAATTCAGCAAATGTGAGTTCTGGCTCTCGGAAGTGAAATTCTTGGGCCATGTGATATCACAAGGAGGTGTATCAGTGGATCCATCCAAAGTGGAGGCTGTACTTAATTGGGAACGTCCCAGGAATGTATCTGAAGTCAGAAGTTTTCTGGGTTTAGCAGGCTATTACCGGAGGTTTATCTTGGGATTTTCTGAACTTGCCTTACCTCTAACTCGTATGACTAGAAAGGGAGCAGCATTCAATTGGGACACAGCTTGTGAAGTGAGTTTCAGTACCTTAAAGGAGAAGTTAACTAGTGCGCCAGTGCTAGTGATACCAGATCCGTCTAAGAAGTATATTGTGTACTGTGACGCTTCGCACAAGGGACTGGGATGCGTACTTATGCAAGAAGGCGCAGTAGTGGCCTACGCGTCCAGACAACTGAAGCCTCATGAAGAGAATTACCCTACTCATGATCTTGAATTGGCAGCCATTATTTTCGCTCTGAAAATATGGAGGCATCACCTGTATGGGGTACAGTTCGAGTTGTTCAGTGATCACAAGAGCCTGAAGTATTTGTTTGATCAGAGAGAATTAAACATGAGGCAGAGGAGGTGGATGGAATACTTGAAAGACTTTGACTTCAGCTTAAACTATCACCCAGGAAAGGCGAATGTTGTAGCTGATGCTTTAAGTAGGAAGGCATTGTATGCATCGGAGTTGTTGATGCACCATTGCGGTCTGTATGAGAAGTTCAGAGATATGGACCTCAGTGTGAGGTACTAGAGCAAAGGAGTCAGAATTAATCGTATGGAGTTGTCGTGTGAATTGCGCCCAATGATAACTCAAGCACAAGAGTATGATTCGGACCTACAGAAACGAAAGAGCAATCCTGAGTTTACTGTAGCCTCCGATGGAGCAATTCTGTTCGAAGGAAGACTGTGTGTACCAAACAACGATGAGATTAAGAGGTTGATTTTAGAAGAGGCACACAAGAGCAGTTTCTCGATTCATCCTGGTTCCACCAAGATGTACCACGACTTGAAGAAAGGTTATTGGTGGCCAAACATGAAAGCAGAAATTGCAGATTTTGTTTCACGATGCCTGGTTTGTCAACAGGTGAAAGTTGAACACCAAAAGCCTGGAGGTCTTCTTCAGCCTTTGGAAGTACCAGAATGGAAGTGGGAACATATCACCATGGACTTCGTCGGCGCATTACCTAGAAATCAGAAGGGTCAGGATTCAATATGGGTAATCGTTGACAGGCTAACCAAGTCAGCGCATTTCATTCCAGTGAAGTCAACTTATAAAGCTTCGCAGTACGCCGCAATCTATATTGAGCAAGTTGTAAGGTTGCACGGTGTGCCGTTGAGCATAGTATCGGACAGAGACCCTGTCTTCACTTCAAGGTTTTGGAATGCCTTTCAGAAAGCGATGGGTACTAGGCTGAAGATGAGTACATCGCATCATCCTCAAACTGATGGTCAGTCCGAGCGAACCATTCAAACCCTTGAGGACATGCTTAGGGCATGTGTGCTGGAAGATGGAGGTAGTTGGAGTAACTACTTACATCTGATCGAATTTGCTTACAATAACAGTTATCATGCCAGCATCGGGATGGCACCCTTTGAGGCGTTGTACGGAAGAAAGTGTAGAACACCCTTGTGTTGGACCGAAGTCGGTGATCGTGGAATCTTGGGACCTGATCTCATCCAAGAGACCACATTAAAAATCAAGTCTATCCGTGAAAAGATGAAAGTGGCTCAGAGCCGACAGAAAAGTTATGCGGATAGAAGGAGGAGAATGTTGGAATTTGAGGAAGGTGATCATGTTTTCTTACGCGTAACTCCTAAGTTGGGACTGCGCGGTGTTTTCAAAACCAAGAAACTCTGTCCAAGGTATATTGGACCCTATCAGATTCTTAGGCGTGTTGGACCAGTTGCTTATCAGTTAGCCTTACCTCCGTCCATGTCAGGACTTCATAATGTGTTCCATGTGTCTCAACTTCGCAAGTATATTCCAGACCCTTTTCAGCCAGTAGAATTGGAACACATAGATCTTCAGCCAGACTTGACGTATCAACCAGATCCTGTTCGTATTGTGGACCGAGATGTTAAGAGCCTTCGGAATAAGAAGATTCCGGTGGTTAAAGTGGAGTGGTCACAATCACCTGATGGAGAATTCACTTGGGAGTTGGAATCGGATATGAAAGAGCATTATCCTCATCTTTTCTAAGGTAAATTCCTTAATTTCGAGGACGAAATTTTTCTTAAGGGGGGTAGGTTGTAACATCCACAAATTAATTAAAAATTAATCTAATTTAATTAAGTGGTAGTGTTATGACTTAAGTAAAATATTCTCCATATTAGTAAGTTAGTAAGGTATAAAGGTATTTTATCAATTACTTAACTAATTAATTTGGAACAAGAGCATTTCCCTTCACTCATTTTCATCTCTCCCACGCCCCCATCACTTCTCCTACACCTCCCCACTATTTTTCCACCAACCTATAGAAAGACATGCAAGCTTCACACATCAGAAAGTTCTGATTTCTCTTCTCATTTCTCTCAACCTTCACAACAACAACCACAATCAAACAAATTCTCATTTTCCTATACCACCTCATGCCACTACAATCCAAATTTCTTGCAATTCTCCATAACCCACTACTTCACATGCATTGAAACATAATCAAGAGGTCTGAATCCCCTTCCCTACTGCTCATTCACGAGCTGCATGATCCACAAACAACAAACATCTCAAAATTTACCAAAATCCATTAACCAATCAAACGGCATGCATGCAAGACCAAGGATTTACCATTTCTGTCCTAACTCAGCCACAATCCACTATAAATACCCTCTTCAATCTCAGTTTCAAACCATCAAACAAACAACTCAAGCAAACACTTCCAATTCCTTTTCCTCTTCAATTTCGTGTTCTTCACCATTTTGGGGTTCTTGAGTCAAAGTTAGGAGCAGAAGTTCTGGGTAGTTGCAGAGCACGAATTCAAGTTTAGAAGCTCAGTTCAGGTGGGTTCTTAGGTTCCTTACCTTAGTTTTGCTTTAGAAACTAGTTTTCCCCAAATATGAGAAATGCATGCAAACATAGGGTTTAAGTTTAATTTTATGATTAGAGCAGGAATCAAGCCCAATTCCTACTCCTATATATTATACATTATATTATTATGTGTGTTCATAACTGGTTGCTTGAAGATTGTAGGTGAAAAACTGGATTTTTCGTATTTTCTGCAAAACAGGGGCTGTTTCTGCAACTCTCGCTAAGCGACCACCTGCTCGCTGTAGCGAATGTTCCTGAACTGTATAGCTCGCTAAGCGAGTTATTGACTCGCTGAGCGAGCATTACGGGACCTGGCATGGATTGTTCGCTGTAGCGAGGAAGAGCTCGCTGAGCGAGCATGACAGAACAGATCTGCATAATTTCTAAATTATTTCTCAAAGAGAAAGAAGACACTCGTTTTATATCTTAAAGCAATCAGGACCTTTTATGAACATATTTAACGATATAATCTAGACTATATGGTTAACATTTGACATGTAAATTATTTATGAGCAACAACATGTTAGGAACCTTTGGGGGAAATATATATATTGGTAGAAATTGTGAAACTTAGAGATTAATGGCATTATGCCAAGATTAATAGAATGCCTCTGTATTCTGTTATTATTATTGTGAGCCAACGGCGGAATCCGAACCTCAATATTCGGTATTACGCAGAGTCAGGCACTCGAGACCGGCTTGCCTCGGGTGACCTTTGAAGAGAAATTGACCAAGATAATAAATTCTGTGACACACCTTTAATTTATTTTATGATATTATTAATCAGAATATGTGATCAGATAACTTAGTATTAATTACACACTCTAGTTCCCCGGTGTAGTCACCTTAGGCGGGTAGTAGGACTCACTGAGGCTTAGTAGTCTCACCCCACTCCTTCAATTTTTTTTCAGATAAGCAGGTTGCAGGGTAAGCTATGGATTTTGCCTAGGCCTACATCAGGAGATTTATATGATTATGCTGCTTCTTGCTTTCAATTCTCCATCTAGTTGTTCTAACTCAGTAACGTTGTTGCCATGCTTTCCATTTAATGTTTCAATCTGTTGTAATCGTTCCCAGTTTCGTGTTTGTATCCGTATCTTGTATTCAGCACCTGCGTGTGCATTCAATAATTTCCAAAGTTGTTGTAATAATTTAATGACTACTGTGCTACATTATAAAATTTCACGAAGTATTCTAGATATTCTCTCGTGGGGTGTTATAGATGCTCATGGCATTGTCACCAATAAGCCTATGGCACAATGGACGGAAGAGGAAAAGAAAAAGGCCAATTACGATGCAAAGACACAAAATATTTTAATATCATCCCTTGGGATTGATCAATTCTATCATGTGTCACATTGTCAATCGGCTAAGGAAATGTGGGACACATTGGTAACTCACTTTAAGGGTACCAATGATGTAAAGATATCCAAAATTAATACATTGACACAAGAATTTGAGTTGTTCCATATGCTAGATGGCGAGACCATCGAGGATATGCAACAACGATTTATCAAAATAACCAACAAGTTACATGGTTTGGGAAAGCCAATCACAAATCAAGATGCCACTAACAAAATTTTAAGATGTCTTAGTAGGTGTTGGCAACCGAAGGTCACCGCGATTAAGGAGGCGAACGACCTCACTACTTTGAGTCTTACAACTTTATTTGGCAAGCTTACGGAACATGAACAAGTACTAAACTTGTTAGAAAAGCAAGAGAAAAGTGAGAAAAAGGGAAAGCACAATGACAAGGATAAGGAAAAGGACAAGAGGACAATTGCTCTAAAAGCCTCAAAGTCAAAGTCCAAAAAGGTAGAGCATGTGGAAAGTAGCTCAAGCGAAGACGATTCCGATGATGAGGAAATGAGACTCTTCGTGAGACGCTACAATAGGTATGTGAGAAAGAATGGGATAAAACACTCCGATGAGAATCTTAAAAAGTATCGAAAAGATAGTGGTCACCGTCGGAGGAATGAAGATGCTAGGTACTCTAAGAAAGGAGCATGTTATGAATGTGGACAAATCGGTCATTTTAAACCGGATTGTCCCAAGCTCAAGAGAAAGGAGAAAGGGTCACCTTCATTCAAAAAGGGAAGCAAGGATAAAGGAAAGAAAGCTTATGTCGCATGGGAAAGCGGAAGCTCATCTTCCTCTTCATCATCAAGTTCTAGCTCTAGTGATGAAGACGTGTTGGCGAATGTGTGCTTAACACCTCATGATCATAAGAAACTTGTTCCCAAAAAGGTAACCCAAAATCCCTCTAGCTCATATACTCTTTTAGAATATCATGAGTTGCAAGTTGCTTTTGAAAAGTTACACAAAGAAACTAAAGAGGCTTTTCAACGATTAAAAGGTTTAATGGAAGTTAATAAATACCTTGAGGCAAAAGTTTCGGAAACGGAGCTTGAGTTGAAAGCCCTCAAAAAGTCTTTGATTCAAAAACCTCTTGTGACTTTTGATAGTTATGGTAACGATAGGACCGGATGTCATGGATGCTTTTACTCACGTAGAGACTTACGAAAGTTACAAGATAAGCTAAAAGAGCCATCCAAGCCGGAGATTACTTTTGCGATTGATCCATCTAAATTCAACAAATCTTTGAAACCTAAAAATAAAAAGTATAAATTTGTTGAAAAGGATCATAAGAAAAGTAATCCTTATATCGTTTGTCATTATTGTTGTGACAAGGGTCATACTATTGCAAAATGTCATGCTAGAAAGGTATTGGTACCAAGAGGCAAATTGCAATGGTTACCTAAGTTAGACAATAATGGTGCAACTAACATACTAGGACCCAACATGAGTTGGGGACCTATTTCAAATGTCTAAGTATGTAGGGAATCGTCTTGAAACCATTGACAAGAGACACCGACAACAATGGAGTTCAAGACTCATGTACAAGGAAAGTGACAAGATAAGACTCAACTCAACACACACATGGTGTGGAAATTGATCACTTCCTCCACCAAACACTTGAGGGAAGATTCTATTCTTTAACTTTACTTTTATACGTTTTACTTAGCATTTGTATCTTGGTTCATATACATACAATTTCTATCTTAATATGATATTGGTTCTGATAGTTGTCTAATCCTCCATTTCCAAGAATTTTCGCTCAAAAATATTGATAAGTTTTTGAGACTCATACGTCTTAAATGGGGATTTGACAAAGATCACAACTACTATCTTATTAAGTTCATTTTAGGATGTATATGTTTCTTTTTTATGTGACTTTGTGTGCATACATAGACATACATTTCTCATATGATTGATTTTGGTACTTTGATTGATTTATGTGATTACCTTATCATGCATTTGTGGTTTAACATGTGTTCTCGTGTTAAGATATGCTTTGGTATTGCTTCTGTTCACATATATATGCATGTACCTTTGTGATTATATGTGTGTCATACATACGTGTTATTTGAATGTCATAAAAATTGTTTTTGAAAACCTATAAATTCATGTGTTTGAAGAAAAATTGAAAATTATGCATTTTGGATCGATACAAATAAATTTTGCATGGATACATGTCAGTTATTTTTCAAATTTTCAAAATAAACTGATATGTATCGATACATATGATCTTGTATCGATACATAGCTCTTCAGTTTGGACAGAATGTTACTCATGTATCGATACACGGCTACATGCTTCGATACATGCTTCGAAACGACTGACTTGTATCGATACAAACATTAATTTGTATCGATACAAAACGCGTGAAACAGTTTTATATGACAATTTTCATTCATTCATGCATCAAATCATCACAAACCTCTTCTTCTCCAACATGAACACTCTCAAAAACCCTCATTCCCAATTCTCTATCTCCCTGAAAACTTAACCAAAACTTCCAACATTTGACTTCAAACTACTTCAAATTTGGTACCCATTCATAATCCTCCATCAATTTAATGGTTCTTCGTCTATAATATTCACATTGGAAGCAAGGAGTATCTCAACTTGGGTTTACACATTCTTCATCTCTTCAAACTTTCAAAGGTAACATTTCACTACTTCTCACCTTAAAAATGTCTAGCAATAGAAAGAAGGATGATGGTAGAACTAAGATAATCAGGGTTTCTACTCATGATCAAAACTTTAAGAGAGAAAATTTTATCCATGAAAATTACTACAACTTCTTCATTATAACTTGCATGGAAAAGAAAGTGATTCCCCAAAATGCTGTGAGTGTTGAGAAACTTGAGGAATTGCATTTGGGTGATGTTGCTGAAATTATTAGGAGAGAAAATCTCACTAACTTTTGCAATCTAAGAGGTGCTTACATAGAGGAATTAGTTAGAATCTTCTATTCTGGTATACAAGAGCAAGATGGGGCTGAATTTGAGTTCCGTTGGAAGAATAAGACTTATAAGTTTACTGCTGATATGTGGTTTGAGTTGTTTGGGATGAGCACCGGAAATAGGATAACCGGGGAGAATCTATTAGCCTATTCTGAAATAAGTCAGGTGGATTATGACTCCAATGTCTTTATCTCTTCCATCACTAGAAATGGCAATATTCCGGAAACCATGGGAACCGGAAAATTGAATGTTAATGCTAGAGTGATTTACTGGATTGTGAGTCACATTTTGCGTCCAAAAAGTGCTAGCTCTAGGATGGATAAGAAGGATATTGACTTAATGTTTTTGCTTATGGAGGACGGGAAGGTTGACTGGCCATTCTACATTGTGAGTAGGATGTTTGACCTAAGGAATTCAAGCAGAGATCAAAGTTTCGGGTACTGTAGCATGATTGCTAGCATTTTGAAGAAATTCAAAATTGGACAAAAGCTTCCAATTGAGTACACTACTCTTGGAAGGATGCAGAAATTTAGTGAAACACAAATGTCCAAAATGAATTGGTCTTTGAATGTGGATAATGTGTATGTGTACCATGGTCCGGATGATGACAATGAGGGTCAATCTGCTGCTCCTAGAGGTATGAGACCAAGGAGGAATATTAGACAAGGTGAGGCCGAGGATGAGGGACAAGGTGAAGAAGGTGGTAACTGGAATGAAATGATGAGAAACATGAGCATGCAACAAACTACCTTCTATAATGAGTACACTCAAAACTATGCTACTCAGAATGCAAGAATTGAAGAGCTGTACACCACCACTACCGACCTCAGAAACTATGTGACCACCCGGTTTGACAACATTCAGACTCAGATGGATGCCTATTACAACCCTAACCCTCCTACCAACCCGGATAACATGGATGATGAATGATGATGTGTGATGTTTAAACCTTCGTTTTTATGTATTTTATTTCTCTCTTCGCATGAACAATTTCTTTTGTTATTTCTTATGACTTTTGGATCATTTCGATTTGGTTGTACGAATATTTTTAATGTTGCCATGTTTGGGCAACATTCATTTTGGATATGTATGACTTTATTTGGATTGTTTCGTATGTTTGGATGTTTGGTTTTATGTTTATGCATTTGTTGCATTATTTTGTTTATTTTCGTCCCATATTTTGATATGTTGGTTGATTTAAAATGTCGATGTGTTTCAATACTCATGAGTTGGTTTATGGATTGTTGTTCTACATTCCATGTTTTATCATGATATTTGGTATTCGTCATTTGATATATTTTGGCATATCTTTGTATGTATTTATATTGATTAGGAATTTTCATCATATATGTGCATTTCGACAAATGTAAGTGCACGATATGACTTGGATCAAAATTGATTGAACTTGATACTTCTAATAGATCCTCTTCTTCTTTTTGATATTGTCAAAGGGGGAGAGATTTGGATGCACAAGCTAAGGATGAATAGCTAAAAAAGTCTTGAATATTATCTACGACAATCGCATTATGGCATCAACTCAGGGGGAGCGTGCTTATTGTTAGCCTTGGTGTTGTAATTGCGTCTGTATACATATTGCTATTTTATTGCATATTAGGTATAGGCTTAGCTTATGCATAGTTTTGACAATTATCAAAAAGGGGGAGAATGTAAGTGCACCAGTTCATCCTCATGTTTTAATAATTGTCAAAACACATGAAAATAGGATTGAACATATTTTGGCAACATTACAAATGACTTGACAACAAAGAACTATTTTCTAAACCTTGAAAAACTGACTTTTAGGTATTTTGTATCGATACATGCATAGTTGTATCGATACATATGTCCTGAAATTACTTCTGTTTGATTTTGTGCATTTTGTATCGATACATATATTGTCTGTATCGATACAAAAGTGGTCTCTCAGAGACAGAACATCATCTGTGTATCGAAGCATGCTTGCATGTATCGATACACATCTGTATGTTCTCAAAATCCAGAAAACTCATGATGTATCGAATCATGCTTGCATTCTTCGATAAATATCAGTCAAGATTTCAAGATTCTGATATTTGTATCGATACACACCCGTGTTTGTATCGATACAAAGGTCAATTTTTTCAATTTTTAACGTTGGTCAAAGCATTTGTATCGATACAAATGATCATTTGTATCGATACATGTATGAAAAATTATGCCTAAATTTGCTCATTCTATTTTCTCTTTAAATAGCAATATGTGTGATTTTTGTAAAGAAGACAAGTGAGAGAAAACTAGTGTGAAAGATCAGGAAACGCTTTGGATACAAATTGAGTGAGAATTTGCATCAAAGGTTTGATTCAACACAAGTTCATCATCTTCATCAAGTTTGCAATCAAAATTGGATTTGAGTATGGGATCAATTCAATAGAAATTGTAGAATTGTGTGATAACGTTCGATACGGTTCGCGGTGAATCAGAATCGTGATCGGGTTGAATTGCGTTGAAGGTTCTAGTGTTTCTCTCAAGTGATTCAAGATCTTGCGTGTCTTGAAGGATTCGACAACAAGGAACGAAGGACTCAGCTGGACGATTGGGTGCGGTTTGGCACAAGGTGAATCGTTGGAATCAGAGGGTGAAGTTCCGTTGGGTGTCGAGGTTATTCGCATTAGTTTACATTTTGTCTAGCTATAGGATTATAGATTTCAATTGTAAACTGTGCACTGTTTGTTCATCAAGTTTTTGATCTATAAACTCTCAAATAACCCGTTTGGTTATTTGGGGGGAGACGTACTCGGACAAACGCGTGGACGACGCGCAATCCGGGGAACTCCCTAATCACATCGTGTGTCTCTCTCTTTATCTCTCTCTTTTAATTTCGTTAATTTGATTAATTGATTGAATTTTTGTTGTTCGTATTGGTTCACAAAAATTCAATTGGTTCTTGCTTGATTGTGATTGAATTTGATAATCAAACCATATAAACTTGCTTGGGACTGTTTTTGTTAATCAAATTAAATTTGAATATCTTGCATTAATCGTTCCGGTAATTTTCCTAATTCGTTCTAGGCGATACTATCTTTCCTTTGGTCAAAAGGTGCAAAGTAGACTACCGATCCGGTGGTGCTTCCGCGCATTGTTTTTTAATCAAATAATTTTTTAAAATTGCCGTCGATTAAAGAAGCCACTTATTCAACCCCCCTTCTAAGTGGTAGCCTAGTAGTCTAACAACAATGACAATTGTTAAAATTGCGGAAAATAAAAACGGAAACTTTTTAATAGAGAAAAGCGATTAGGAATTATTTCGAATCCTCTCTTTGTTCCTATATGGTAATCTAGGTTCTAGCTCTCAACAATAAAACTCTTATAGTCACGATAATTTAACAAAATAGACCGAGTCCAATTCCTTGGCTCATCAGTCCCGTTTATCTAATACAGCACCCTAATTCCTTAGGTGAAACTAATATTATCAAAAGCATGAATGAACGTTAAATTCTTAATCATACCAACTAATTTTTTATTCCTAAAGCAATTACGATTGACAAACAGTTAATTTAGATCCAGTTATAAAACCTAGGGTCAGTAGTGATTTATCCCTTAAATTCAATTCAATATTGGCCAAATAAAGAAAAGCAATAAACACAAAATGAACTGAATAATTATAAGCTTTTATTGAATAAACTAGAACTCGTAGTTACATGGTTCAGATAGTAGCAAAGAGATTCATCTATAATTCCTAATCATATGAAATTAGTTACTCATAATAATAATTAACATAACAAAAGAGTTAAGAAAATTATACATGAATAACCGATGAAAAGTACGACGGCGAAAGACTTAATTTTCTTCTCTCTGGTTGCTGGACGTGTTTCTCCCAGAAGTTTTCCCACCCCCTGGTTCTCATAAAAAGTGATATTTATATCCCACTAATTATTTCAGATCCTCCCCTCAAAGTTCATTCACATCCCTATATTTATGCCTTGCAAAAGTGAGTTTTGGTTGCCAACTCCCAATCACGTGTTTACAAGTCCTCTTCTTATCCTTTGCTGACATTATGCACATCAAACACCAAAGAGATGGCGCTGATGTGTCACCATTGGATTGGTTATCACATAGTGTTGCGACAGAATGAGTATGAGGGCGCGAGAAAAACAGCTTCATGCGTGACAATGTTTCAAAACATCAATTTTTCTATATATTTTCTTTTTTATGAGTTGGTCTTCAAACTTCTTGCTATGTCAATTTCTTCAAATATTCTTCTCTTTGACCATGAAATACTTCTAAAAATTAACCGAAAAACTATAAAACTATAATCAAAAATAACAAATAATAGAGTGTCATCACAACCCCAAACTTGAACTGTTACTTGTCCTCAAGTGACAATGTCTGCCAAAACAAAACTATCAGTGAATTAACAAATTAGTTTGCATGATAAAAATCTCATTAGCCTTTTCTTTTCACCTGGAAATGGAATCCGGTCTTTAACTTCAACAATCTTACTCAATCAACACCATGACTTTCAAACTTTGATCAGATTCGGTCCGATGTAAGTTCAACAAAATGTTCCAACTCAATCTTTTCTCTCACTCACAAATTCTCTCGAAATCAAAGGGTATTCACTCAATCGACGTGCAAATGCAATTTTACTATAAGCTTGAAAAAATTCTAAACGTCAATCAAAGTCAGTACAACACACACATTTTTTAGGTCTTTAAGGGTTGTAATTTGGCTTGGGTAACGATGGGATAAATTTGGATAAGTAGGCTAATTTGAAGTTAGGTATCCGCTACTTGAAGAATTACCATTACCGGGGCTGAGTTTCAATGATAGCTAGGTACGTAGAGAACTATATTATTTTTTTTCTTTTTTTTTCAAGAGACCAATAATTGTTGGTGATTCTCTTTTTTTTTTTTTTTAACACATTTTTTTTGTGTCTCTTTATTTATTTTTAATTTTTTTAAAGTTCTCTAGTACCTCTACCCCAAACTTAATATGTTGCTAATTCCAAGAGCAACCCCAAACTTAAGACATTGGCAAGACAAGGGATTTTAAAGCTTCTACCTAACTACATAAAGGGTACACAGATAAAAACTGTCAACTCCAAGTGACTTATTTTGTGGTTTGTCACCGAAAGAAAGAGAAATATTTCTAGGCTCAAAGTGGGTTAACAAAGGATAATTAATATATAGGGTAGCTTGAAAAGACTCAGAGTACCAAACAAATGTGCCTCTATGTGTGTACATGTAAAACCAATCAACAGTAAAGAATAGTCGCAAGTTCTAGAAAATATACAAACCACGGATACACTCATAAGATGTGAAAGAAATAATATACCGTGGAATTTATTTGGCTTAAAGTACTCACAAGCTGAGGTATCTGAAGGTTGAATCGATTCATCTTGCAAAACTCCTCTTTCCTCCTCGTCTCTCCATTTTATGACCACAGTGTTTTCATGAGCAATCATGCGTTCATTATATTTTGTATGCAAGCGGACGAGATTTGGATCATGCAAACTCAGGTGTTACTACACTGAATATTCTGAAAAGACATAAAAACATCATACTCAATAATAAACAAGAAACAATAAAAGAAAGGGACTACAAAGAAGACTCGACTCTCACAATAGTCATGACTCAAAAGAAAAACAGAAATTAAAATAAAAATAAAGTTAAGAACTCGTGGGTTGCCTCCCATGAAGCGCTCCTTTAACGTCATTAGCTTGACTCATCGACCATCGTTAGGGTGGCATATACGATAGAAAGAACGCATCATCCTTCTTATTCCTCTTGTTTGGTAAAAATTCCATGAACTTCGCATAGAGAATCAAGTGTTCCCATGCTCCAACAACTAAGCTCTTGGAATATGCACTCTCCCACCATAGAGAATAATGAAACTTGTTTTGCAAGGGGCTTTTTGTGCTAATTTCCATTGGTTGATGCTCACATGTCACATAAAGATCTAGGTTCCTCACCCTTCTCATGTCATTCTTCTTTGTTTTCAAAGTTTCTTCTTTTACACCTATAGCATGATGTTTCATCTCCATCTCAACCAACTTCTCACACAAATTTGCTTTCTCCATGAGATTACCACATTGCACTTCAAATCTATCACATGAGAATTTATTGGACCTCCAGAATTCATCCAAAATACTTTCGAGTTGTGAATTGTAGTTGATCATGATCACTTGTGGCTCTTCATCCTTGCTACAAGGCTTCTTATTATCTTCACAATCATGATTCTGATCACAATAAACACATCTCTCCTTTAGCCTCTTGATATCTATCTCCCTATATCTTTCCTCCAGTCTTGATCTTAATATTTGATAACGAAGAATATCTATTTCTTCATTATCAATCAATATATTCTTATACCATATTCCTGTCATTACTACAAAACTCAAAGAAACTTTTCAGTAGCAAAACACAATGAAATAAACATGAAGATCACAACAATTTTTTTTTTTTTTTTATATTTATAAAAATAAAATGAAAATCACATAAAATAAAAAATATAAATCCTAAATAAAATAAATTGCCTTATCGAAATTAATCAACAATCCCCGGCAACGGCGCCAAAAACTAGATGACAAAATTAGCAAGTGTACTAACTTGTCGTTAAGTAATAAAATTTATAAAGTTCGTATCCGCGGGGATTGTTTCAATCTCGACAAAACAATTAAATAAAATTTAGGATTAATAAATAAAATGCAAAGGGGGGAGTTTCTCAGATTTTTGAAGTAACAATGACAATTGTTAAAATTGCGGAAAATAAAAACGGAAACTTTTTAATAGAGAAAAGCGATTAGGAATTATTTCGAATCCTCTCTTTGTTCCTATATGGTAATCTAGGTTCTAGCTCTCAACAATAAAACTCTTATAATCACGATAATTTAACAAAATAGACCGAGTCCATTTCCTTGGCTCATCCGTCCCGTTTATCTAATACAGCATCATAATTCCTTAGGCGAAACTAATATTATCAAAAGCATGAATGAACGTTAAATTCTTAATCATACCAACTAATTCTTTATTCCTAAAGCAATTACGATTGGCAAACAGTTAATTTAGATCCAGTTATAAAACCTAGGGTCAGTAGTGATTTATCCCTTAAATTCAATTCAATATTGGCCAAATAAAGAAAAGCAATAAACACAAAATGAACTGAATAATTATAAGCTTTTATTGAATAAACAAGAACTCGTAGTTACATGGTTCAGATAGTAGTAAAGAGATTCATCTATAATTTCTAATCATATGAAATTAGTTACTCATAATAATAATTAACATAACAAAAGAGTTAAGAAAATTATACATGAATAACCGATGAAAAGTACGACGGCGAAAGACTTAATTTTCTTCTCTCTGGTTGCTGGACGTGTTTCTCCCAGAAGTTTTCCCACCCCCTGGTTCTCATAAAAAGTGATATTTATATCCCACTAATTATTTCAGATCCTCCCCTCAAAGTTCATTCACATCCCTATATTTATGCCTTGCAAAAGTGAGTTTTGGTTGCCAACTCCCAATCACGTGTTTACAAGTCCTCTTCTTATCCTTTGCTGACATTATGCACATCAAACACCAAAGAGATGGCGCTGATGTGTCACCATTGGATTGGTTATCACATAGTGTTGCGACGGAATGAGTATGAGGGCGCGAGAAAAACAGCTTCATGCGTGACAATGTTTCAAAACATCAATTTTTCTATATATTTTCTTTTTTATGTGTTGGTCTTCAAACTTCTTGCTATGTCAATTTCTTCAAATATTCTTCTCTTTGACCATGAAATACTTCTAAAAATTAACCGAAAAACTATAAAACTATAATGAAAAATAACAAATAATAGAGTGTCATCACAACCCCAAACTTGAACTGTTACTTGTCCTCAAGTGACAATGTCTGCCAAAACAAAACTATCAGTGAATTAACAAATTAGTTTGCATGATAAAAATCTCATTAGCCTTTTCTTTTCACCTGGAAATGGAATCCGGTCTTTAACTTCAGAAATCTTACTCAATCAACACCATGACTTTCAAACTTTGATCAGATTCGGTCCGATGTAAGTTCAACAAAATGTTCCAACTCAATCTTTTCTCTCACTCACAACTTCTCTCGAAATCAAAGGGTATTCACTCAATCGACGTGCAAATGCAATTTTACTATAAGCTTGAAAAAATTCTAAACGTCAATCAAAGTCAGTACAACACACACATTTTTTAGGTCTTTAAGGGTTGTAATTTGGCTTGGGTAACGATGGGATAAATTTGGATAAGTAGGCTAATTTGGAGTTAGGTATCCGCTACTTGAAGAATTACCATTACCGGGGCTGAGTTTCAATGATAGCTAGGTACGTAGAGAACTATATTCTTTTTTTTTCTTTTTTTTCAAGAGACCAATAATTGTTGGTGATTCTCTTTTTTTTTTTAACACATTTTTTTGGTGTCTCTTTATTTTTTTTTATTTTTTTTAAAGTTCTCTAGTACCTCTACCCCAAACTTAATATGTTGCTAATTCCAAGAGCAACCCCAAACTTAAGACATTGGCAAGACAAGGGATTTTAAAGCTTCTACCTAACTACATAAAGGGTACACAGATAAAAACTGTCAAGTCCAAGTGACTTATTTTGTGGTTTGTCACCGAAAGAAAGAGAAATATTTTTAGGCTCAAAGTGGGTTAACAAAGGATAATTAATATATAGGGTAGCTTGAAAAGACTCAGAGTACCAAACAAATGTGCCTCTATGTGTGTACATGTAAAACCAATCAACAGTAAAGAATAGTCGCAAGTTCTAGAAAATATACAAACCACGGATACACTCATAAGATGTGAAAGAAATAGTATTCCGTGGAATTTATTTGGCTTAAAGTACTCACAAGCTGAGGTATCTGAAGGTTGAATCGATTCATCTTGCAAAACTCCTATTTCCTCCTCGTCTCTCCATTTTATGACCACAGTGTTTTCATGAGCAATCATGCGTTCATTATATTTTGTATGCAAGCGGACGAGATTTGGATCATGCAAACTCAGGTGTTACTACACTGAATATTCTGAAAAGACATAAAAACATCATACTCAATAATAAACAAGAAACAATAAAAGAAAGGGACTACAAAGAAGACTCGACTCTCACAATAGTCATGACTCAAAAGAAAAACAGAAATTAAAATAAAAATAAAGTTAAGAACTCGTGGGTTGCCTCCCATGAAGCGCTTCTTTAACGTCATTAGCTTGACTCATCGACCATCGTTAGGGTGGCATATACGATAGAAAGAACGCATCATCCTTCTTATTCCTCTTGTTTGGAAAAAATTCCATGAACTTTGCATAGAGAATCAAGTGTTCCCATGCTCCAACAACTAAGCTCTTGGAATATGCACTCTCCCACCATAGAGAATAATGAAACTTGTTTTGCAAGGGGCTTTTTGTGCTAATTTCCATTGGTTGATACTCACATGTCACATAAAGATCTAGGTTCCTCACCCTTCTCATGTCATTCTTCTTTGTTTTCAAAGTTTCTTCTTTTACACCTATAGCATGATGTTTCATCTCCATCTCAACCAACTTCTCACACAAATTTGCTTTCTCCATGAGATTACCACATTGCACTTCAAATCTATCACATGAGAATTTATTGGACCTCCAGAATTCATCCAAAATACTTTCGAGTTGTGAATTGTAATTGATCATGATCACTTGTGGCTCTTCATCCTTGCTACAAGGCTTCTTATTATCTTCACAATCAAGATTCTGATCACAACAAACACATCTCTCCTTTAGCCTCTTGATATCTATCTCCCTATATCTTTCCTCCAGTCTTGATCTTAATATTTGATAACGAAAAATATCTATTTCTTCATTATCAATCAATATATTCTTATACCATATTCCTGTCATTACTACAAAACTCAAAGAAACTTTTCAGTAGCAAAGCACAATGAAATAAACATGAAGATCACAACAATTTTTTTTTATATTTATAAAAATAAAATGAAAATCACATAAAATAAAAAATATAAATCCTAAATAAAATAAATTGCCTTATCGAAATTAATCAACAATCCCCGGCAACGGCGCCAAAAACTAGATGACAAAATTAGCAAGTGTACTAACTTGTCGTTAAGTAATAAAATTTATAAAGTTCGTATCCGCGGGGATTGTTTCAATCTCGACAAAACAATTAAATAAAATTTAGGATTAATAAATAAAATGCAAAGGGGGGAGTTTCTCAGATTTTTGAAGTAACAATGACAATTGTTAAAATTGCGGAAAATAAAAACGGAAACTTTTTAATAGAGAAAAGCGATTAGGAATTATTTCGAATCCTCTCTTTGTTCCTATATGGTAATCTAGGTTCTAGCTCTCAACAATAAAACTCTTATAATCACGATAATTTAACAAAATAGACCGAGTCCATTTCCTTGGCTCATCCGTCCCGTTTATCTAATACAGCATCATAATTCCTTAGGCGAAACTAATATTATCAAAAGCATGAATGAACGTTAAATTCTTAATCATACCAACTAATTCTTTATTCCTAAAGCAATTACGATTGGCAAACAGTTAATTTAGATCCAGTTATAAAACCTAGGGTCAGTAGTGATTTATCCCTTAAATTCAATTCAATATTGGCCAAATAAAGAAAAGCAATAAACACAAAATGAACTGAATAATTATAAGCTTTTATTGAATAAACAAGAACTCGTAGTTACATGGTTCAGATAGTAGTAAAGAGATTCATCTATAATTTCTAATCATATGAAATTAGTTACTCATAATAATAATTAACATAACAAAAGAGTTAAGAAAATTATACATGAATAACCGATGAAAAGTACGACGGCGAAAGACTTAATTTTCTTCTCTCTGGTTGCTGGACGTGTTTCTCCCAGAAGTTTTCCCACCCCCTGGTTCTCATAAAAAGTGATATTTATATCCCACTAATTATTTCAGATCCTCCCCTCAAAGTTCATTCACATCCCTATATTTATGCCTTGCAAAAGTGAGTTTTGGTTGCCAACTCCCAATCACGTGTTTACAAGTCCTCTTCTTATCCTTTGCTGACATTATGCACATCAAACACCAAAGAGATGGCGCTGATGTGTCACCATTGGATTGGTTATCACATAGTGTTGCGACGGAATGAGTATGAGGACGCGAGAAAAACAGCTTCATGCGTGACAATGTTTCAAAACATCAATTTTTCTATATATTTTCTTTTTTATGTGTTGGTCTTCAAACTTCTTGCTATGTCAATTTCTTCAAATATTCTTCTCTTTGACCATGAAATACTTCTAAAAATTAACCGAAAAACTATAAAACTATAATGAAAAATAACAAATAATAGAGTGTCATCACAACCCCAAACTTGAACTGTTACTTGTCCTCAAGTGACAATGTCTGCCAAAACAAAACTATCAGTGAATTAACAAATTAGTTTGCATGATAAAAATCTCATTAGCCTTTTCTTTTCACCTGGAAATGGAATCCGGTCTTTAACTTCAGAAATCTTACTCAATCAACACCATGACTTTCAAACTTTGATCAGATTCGGTCCGATGTAAGTTCAACAAAATGTTCCAACTCAATCTTTTCTCTCACTCACAACTTCTCTCGAAATCAAAGGGTATTCACTCAATCGACGTGCAAATGCAATTTTACTATAAGCTTGAAAAAATTCTAAACGTCAATCAAAGTCAGTACAACACACACATTTTTTAGGTCTTTAAGGGTTGTAATTTGGCTTGGGTAACGATGGGATAAATTTGGATAAGTAGGCTAATTTGGAGTTAGGTATCCGCTACTTGAAGAATTACCATTACCGGGGCTGAGTTTCAATGATAGCTAGGTACGTAGAGAACTATATTCTTTTTTTTTCTTTTTTTTCAAGAGACCAATAATTGTTGGTGATTCTCTTTTTTTTTTTAACACATTTTTTTGGTGTCTCTTTATTTTTTTTTATTTTTTTTAAAGTTCTCTAGTACCTCTACCCCAAACTTAATATGTTGCTAATTCCAAGAGCAACCCCAAACTTAAGACATTGGCAAGACAAGGGATTTTAAAGCTTCTACCTAACTACATAAAGGGTACACAGATAAAAACTGTCAAGTCCAAGTGACTTATTTTGTGGTTTGTCACCGAAAGAAAGAGAAATATTTTTAGGCTCAAAGTGGGTTAACAAAGGATAATTAATATATAGGGTAGCTTGAAAAGACTCAGAGTACCAAACAAATGTGCCTCTATGTGTGTACATGTAAAACCAATCAACAGTAAAGAATAGTCGCAAGTTCTAGAAAATATACAAACCACGGATACACTCATAAGATGTGAAAGAAATAGTATTCCGTGGAATTTATTTGGCTTAAAGTACTCACAAGCTGAGGTATCTGAAGGTTGAATCGATTCATCTTGCAAAACTCCTATTTCCTCCTCGTCTCTCCATTTTATGACCACAGTGTTTTCATGAGCAATCATGCGTTCATTATATTTTGTATGCAAGCGGACGAGATTTGGATCATGCAAACTCAGGTGTTACTACACTGAATATTCTGAAAAGACATAAAAACATCATACTCAATAATAAACAAGAAACAATAAAAGAAAGGGACTACAAAGAAGACTCGACTCTCACAATAGTCATGACTCAAAAGAAAAACAGAAATTAAAATAAAAATAAAGTTAAGAACTCGTGGGTTGCCTCCCATGAAGCGCTTCTTTAACGTCATTAGCTTGACTCATCGACCATCGTTAGGGTGGCATATACGATAGAAAGAACGCATCATCCTTCTTATTCCTCTTGTTTGGAAAAAATTCCATGAACTTTGCATAGAGAATCAAGTGTTCCCATGCTCCAACAACTAAGCTCTTGGAATATGCACTCTCCCACCATAGAGAATAATGAAACTTGTTTTGCAAGGGGCTTTTTGTGCTAATTTCCATTGGTTGATACTCACATGTCACATAAAGATCTAGGTTCCTCACCCTTCTCATGTCATTCTTCTTTGTTTTCAAAGTTTCTTCTTTTACACCTATAGCATGATGTTTCATCTCCATCTCAACCAACTTCTCACACAAATTTGCTTTCTCCATGAGATTACCACATTGCACTTCAAATCTATCACATGAGAATTTATTGGACCTCCAGAATTCATCCAAAATACTTTCGAGTTGTGAATTGTAATTGATCATGATCACTTGTGGCTCTTCATCCTTGCTACAAGGCTTCTTATTATCTTCACAATCAAGATTCTGATCACAACAAACACATCTCTCCTTTAGCCTCTTGATATCTATCTCCCTATATCTTTCCTCCAGTCTTGATCTTAATATTTGATAACGAAAAATATCTATTTCTTCATTATCAATCAATATATTCTTATACCATATTCCTGTCATTACTACAAAACTCAAAGAAACTTTTCAGTAGCAAAGCACAATGAAATAAACATGAAGATCACAACAATTTTTTTTTATATTTATAAAAATAAAATGAAAATCACATAAAATAAAAAATATAAATCCTAAATAAAATAAATTGCCTTATCGAAATTAATCAACAATCCCCGGCAACGGCGCCAAAAACTAGATGACAAAATTAGCAAGTGTACTAACTTGTCGTTAAGTAATAAAATTTATAAAGTTCGTATCCGCGGGGATTGTTTCAATCTCGACAAAACAATTAAATAAAATTTAGGATTAATAAATAAAATGCAAAGGGGGGAGTTTCTCAGATTTTTGAAGTAACAATGAC
Source organism: Trifolium repens (assembly GCA_030408175.1). Taxonomy (NCBI): domain Eukaryota; kingdom Viridiplantae; phylum Streptophyta; class Magnoliopsida; order Fabales; family Fabaceae; genus Trifolium; species Trifolium repens. The sequence continues at coordinate 24,105,764 of CP125844.1, read as the reverse complement.
AATTGCTAAAATTGCGGAAAATAAAAACGGAAACTTTTTAATAGAGAAAAGCGATTAGGAATTATTTCAAATCCTTTCTTTGTTCCTATATGGTAATCTAGGTTCTAGCTCTCAACAATAAAACTCTTATAATCACGATAATTTAACAAAATAAACCGAGTCCAATTCCTTGGCTCATCCGTCCCGTTTATCTAATACAGCACCCTAATTCCTTAGGCGAAACTAATATTATCAAAAGCATGAATGAACGTTAAATTCTTAATCATACCAACTAATTCTTTATTCCTAAAGCAATTACGATTGGCAAACAGTTAATTTAGATCCAGTTATAAAACCTAGGGTAAGTAGTGATTTATCCCTTAAATTCAATTCAATATTGGCCAAATAAAGAAAAGCAATAAACACAAAATGAACTGAATAATTATAAGCTTTTATTGAATAAACAAGAACTCGTAGTTACATGGTTCAGATAGTAGCAAAGAGATTCATCTATAATTTCTAATCATATGAAATTAGTTACTCATAATAATAATTAACATAACAAAAGAGTTAAGAAAATTATACATGAATAACCGATGAAAAGTACGACGGCGAAAGACTTAATTTTCTTCTCTCTGGTTGCTGGACGTGTTTCTCCCAGAAGTTTTCCCACCCCCTGGTTCTCATAAAAAGTGATATTTATATCCCACTAATTATTTCAGATCCTCCCCTCAAAGTTCATTCACATCCCTATCTTTATGCCTTGCAAAAGTGAGTTTTGGTTGCCAACTCCCAATCACGTGTTTACAAGTCCTCTTCTTATCCTTTGCTGACATTATGCACATCAAACACCAAAGAGATGGCGCTGATGTGTCACCATTGGATTGGTTATCACATAGTGTTGCGACGGAATGAGTATGAGGGCGCGAGAAAAACAGCTTCATGCGTGACAATGTTTCAAAACATCAATTTTTCTATATATTTTCTTTTTTATGAGTTGGTCTTCAAACTTCTTGCTATGTCAATTTCTTCAAATATTCTTCTCTTTGACCATGAAATACTTCTAAAAATTAACTGAAAAACTATAAAACTATAATGAAAAATAACAAATATTCTTCTCTTTTTATCCCAGATACAAATTGTCTAAAATATCAAAATATGATTTTGTTCTCCAACCATCCTCTAAAACAAAAAATTGTTCAATATCATAAAAACTTGTTCTTTGATCTTCTGTCATGTATTAATATGTTCTGTCAGCTAGTACTTACCCTTTAACAGATCAAACGCACCCTTAGACTATATTCACTATATAAATTCATGTTGACATCATATCTCAATTAATTAATGTGAGATTTTTAGCACATTTCTCTCACATCCGAAATTGGATTCATGGAGCGTGACCCCAATGACTCGAATTGACCTGACAAATGGTCCAAAGAATTAACCTTGAATAAATTCTTATATATCATTTTAAAATTTACGCGGGTCAAGTTTAATTCAATCTTTTTTTTTTTTGAACAGCAAATTTTATTTAATAATCAAATCTCATCTCAAGACGAGCTAAGACCGATAATTTAGAAAATACAAACATAAGGCGCCGTATATATGCGGAACACCCAAAAATAAACAACATAAAAGACACCCCTACACACATCACCTTAACACAACACAAATAAACATCATCATCTAAAACGAACATCTTTACAAAAACGACCACTGAACCTGGAACCATCCATCTTCGCTACTCACCCCAATCCATCGAAAGAACTCCAAAAGTAAAGCCCCTAACTTGGGCCAAAGAACTGGCTCCCGATCTCGAATCAAAAGTGATCGGCCCACCAGACTTCAAAACCAAATCATAAGGGCACCGCTCACCTCGGTCAACACGAAAAACACCATAGCCACCCAAACAAGATTGCGGCCTACGCACCTTATCAACCCCAAAAACTCATAAAACAAGAGCTAGCGATGACGAAAATGAGCCGAGTAACAGAGGCGGCCTCCAAAAGAAATCATTCACAACAAACACCACAAAATCACCCACCTCCACACATAATCAACACCAAATCACCAAACCCGAGTCCAAAATAATCCACCACCCTCATCCTCACCAAAACCACAACACCATATCCAACACCACAACACCAACATCTCACCATATCAGCACTCACCTCATTCTCATCACCTCCAAATTCAAACACCACAATCCAAACACCACAATCACCAATCACCAAACCTGCCCCCACAATCTCCAACTCACAACACCAACAAACATCAACCACCAAACCTGCAACCAACACCCCTTCTAAAAGTAGTTTTTTTTATTAGTAATAAAACTAATTTATTAAAAACAACAAAAGGAGTGTTAAAGGAAGCAAACACCATAAGGTACAGGAAGCCAAAACCAAACCCACATCTAACAAAGGCCAAAATAGCAAAGAATTCCAGCCACACAAACTACCCATTTTCTATAACAACTTTTAAAATAAATGTCACCACCACGGGGGCGAAGAACAGCCAGCCTCTTCGCCGCACCCCTCGTCATCACCATCTGCTCATAACCAAGAAGGAGTCCCCTCTACCGAAACAGGACCACCACCCCCACAGAAAACAAACACAGAGAGAAAACATAAAAACGAAAACAAAAGTAAAATTGAAACCGACCGGAACTGGAGAAGAAGAGAACGGCACCGATGTTCCGGAGAAGAAGAGAACGGCACCGATGTGAACACGTGGTGCGGAGGCTAACATCTACCTCGTCACTCCACCACGGCCGCATGTCTACATCGTGGAAAAAAAATTTGGATTAGGGAGGCGGCAGATCTGGATCTAGTTTAGAGAGAGGTCAGAGAAGTTTTTGTTCCAATAGTGAGTATTTATATTTTAAGAATTGGTATCTAATATGTACCTCAATTGAAGCAAAAACATAAACTAGTACCTAATAGGTACCAGTGCTACAATAATTAATGAACCTATTTTATTTTTATGGAATCCGTTTATAATGATGTAGAGTTATTGGTGAAATATGTTATTAGTAGAACTTGTTTAGAACTTTTTGAGAGGTGTTGGGTTGGAGGGATTGAATGCTTATTAGATATTATTATTAAAAAATTATAAATGAATGATGTGTATACGTGGAACTCAGTTAAGTACTAAAAAGATAGAAATTTCTATTATAGATGCTCTTAGATGAAAACTATCTACACTTATATTTCATAGGAATTTTTTTTGTGGTCAATGAATACAATTAGTCTTGATGTTATATGCCGACCAAATATAAATTTCAACTGTTAGATTATTTTTTCCACACTTATATACAATAAAACATTATGGGCTTCGGCCCTCTTTTTACCAAAAATAAAAACATTAAAAGGAGAGAGAAAAGATAAAGAGTAAAAAAAAAATGATGAAGTCTTTCACTTGTTGAAGCAATGTCTCCCTAAAATTGTATAAATTAACCATTTTTTACTATTTATCTGAAAAACATAAGTTGCTTTCTCTACTGCTCACACAAAAAAAAGACTAGCTAGAAGAGGTGAAGGCTACGGTACATGAGCCAAATAGGTCATGTACCGTACATTACATGTTTTTTTTTCCATCAAATTTTTTATTTTATTTTTTTATAGGATTGTTATATATTTGATCCTACAAAACGGAGACCTTTTAAGTTTAGTCTTTATTTAATTTTAATAGTATTTTTAGTCCTACAAAATTTTTCTGAATGCATTGTTTAAACCCTGTTAAAATAAAATTTATTTAATTAATCTTAAACTTTTACATTTTTTAATGATTTTTTACACACATGACACATGTTTATCACTTTATAAAATGTTAATTTATCAAAACTTATAATTTTTAATATGAGATGAGTTAAATATCAATTTTACAAATGCATACTAAGTAGAGCTGTCAAATGAGCCGGCCCAGCCCGGCCGGCCCGACCCATAGGGCCAAGACATCTACTGGGCTTAAGTGGGCCGGCCCATTAAGGTTCGACCCGCTTAGCCCAGCCCAATAAGCATGGGCCTACATGGGTCGATGGGCCGGCCCGACACATTTTTCCAAATTTTTTTATAAAAAATTGACAAATTTTTTGTAAAAAAAAAAATTCTATGGATAATAAAACTACATATGCATCGCACACAAATTAATATCCATAAAAAAGTGAGTGTCATGATTTCATGAAATAATAAATACTTCAAAATATCCATGCAAAAGTCGAGAGATTTGTGGACGATTCATAAAGTGCATACTCAAAGCTAATAAATTTCAAGCTTACATCAGACACTAAACTTTTAACATAACCATTCAAAATACATAAATTAAATTATAAATTATAAAAAAAAAAATTATAAATCTCATCTTTTTCCTTAAAAAAAAAACAAATCTCATCTTTTGTTACTTATTTTATCTAAAGATTTTATGCTAACTAAAATTCCTTATTTTTAGGTAAAATTATTTTTAGATATATTTTTTTAAATTCTTTAATGGGCCGGCCCAAAAGCCAGCTGGGCCAGCCCATGATGGCCCATAGGCCCGACAGCCCAGCCCAATAAGGCCCAATGATATTTTTGGGAAGCCCAACCGGCCCGTATAAAACTATAGGGCTACTGGGTCGGTCCGATAGTCCAGCCCATTTTTACAGCTCTAATACTAAGCCTCATACCGTATGCGAGTGACATTTTTTTTTACTTTATGTTTTAGATTAAACGGAATACATCATATTATAGTGCACTGTCAGTATTAAATATCGATTATAAACGTTTATGAGATTTATTCGACTTGACCACTCTTACCCCACTTAAATATCAATTATAAACGTCTATGAGATTCTTAGACGACTGAATCACTATTCTCGAATTTACATATCTCGCACATTAATATCTTTCACATTAATATTTTCCACACTATTCTCGACTGAATCACTATTCAAAAAAAATTTGTAAGACTAAAAATACTATTAAAATTAAATATGGACTAAACTTAAAATATCTCCATTTTGTAGAGATCAAAAATATAACAACCTTATAAAAAAAAAAAAAAATTTGAAGAAAAAAAAATTACAACTTACAAAAAAAAAAAATACATGTAAATGACCTATTTGGCTCATGTACCGTAGCCTTCACCGCTAGAAGAACTCTCTTTTAGTATAAAGTATTGACACATACGGCGCAAACAGTGGGGATTTTAACGCCCAGCAACGTGCTCGGGCTGCTGCCCCACTTTTTTTTTTTTATAAAGTTCGGAATGTAAGGATCGTCCTTCCAACGGTATTTCATTGAGTCGAAAATAAATGTTTATAATGAGAATTGTTTAAGACCTGGATTAATTCTGTTTTTAGGACTTATAGTTTACTGCGAAAGTAGAAACACAGAGATACCGATTTCAATTTGAAAGAATGAAAACTTTATCTGACGATAGAAAAATCCAGTTTTTGATTCTAAACACTGCGAAAGCAATTTTTTATCAATTAGGAAAAATTCAATTTATACACTTAAAATCCGGTACCGAACATGCGACGGCTAACGGTACCTTTAAATTAATTTTTCTACCTTAAACAACTTTTTGAGTAATTAAAAGTAATTATTTTCATAAATAAGATTTTGTGTCGTAACACGTTGAACATGCGAAAGCGAGCAGTTAGATTATGCAGTTAAAATCTATTTTAAAACTTAACATATTATTACAAAAAAATATTTTCTCATTATAAATATAAAAGACGACTCAGTGAATACCAACGGTCGATGAGAGTTTCATTTCGGTCTTTAAAATATCAAAAAGCCTATTAACCCTTTAAAATATTAATGTATTCTGAAGTCGGTTGATAAAATTCCCTCCAAAATTTTGCTCAAACTCTCTAACATTCCTAGAGTTGCCACTGTGGAAAGAGTTAAAAACTAACGCAAAATCTAAAGATTGGAAGCCTTATAAGTTATTCCACAGAACAAATTTATGGCAAAGGAATCCAAGTCCAACCACATGGTTGAAAAATTTATAATCTTGCACGCAGAAGACGGTGGAGTTTTATAATATGTGTTAGGAGTGTTAGCGGTACAGTTTGGTTCAATTTTACATATAAAATTATTTTAATTGCGAGAAAAAAATGGATACGGTTCAGTTTGATTCAATTGATTTTTTAAAAGTTACCCAAATCAAACCAAAGCAATGTGGTTTATTGCGATATAAAAAATATAACAATATTACCAACTTGTTACAAAATAAACATAGAAAATTTTAATTTATTTTATTGTTTATAAATATAATATGCATATACAGAAATTACATTTATATAAGAACTTATTTTTAATACCAATCGTATAGTTCTGAATCACGTGAAATGATATATTTTGACGGCCTACTGTTTTATGAACTCAATTTAGGTTTGACTTGCTTAGTTGAACTAGTAATAAGTTGATTGCTGATAGTTGATAGAGTTAATTTAACTATTGCGGTTTGGTTATATTGATTTCGATTTTCTGAAATAAAAACCACAAACCAAATCAAATCACGTGGTTTAGAAGAAAAATGATTCGTGCAGTGAGTTCAAATAAAATACAATATTTTATGATTTTCGGTTTGAATTAATTCAATTTGCAATTTTACTTTTGAATTTGTTCAGATACGACTACCATATATGTGATGATTTAAAGTTCAAATTTCTATTAATAGAGATATCAATTATTAATGTTGGACACATTTTGGATATGATTTTGACGATGAATAGAATCTATGAATTTATCTTATTGTTTTATAGGCGTACCTAGTGAGTTATGAACTCTGCGTAATAAGATGTCATATACTCCACAATGTGTTGGTAATAGATGAGTCTTTTGGTAGTTGAAATATTGTTTAAAATATTTTTTTATGCAGTAAAAGAAATTTTTATAATATATTTTTTAGGTGAATTTTTTATGATAAACATTTTTCAAAAATAATTTGTGGTATTAAAATAGTTTGTTATGAGAAGTGTGAAGTGAAAAGTCTTATTATTTAAAAAAATGAAGGTTAAACACTTTATAATTGAGATGACTGATAAATCTAACGCCTTAAGGTTTTGTGAAGTTATTTTTAAATCCAATGTGGATAATCTTTGTGGCCGCTCTTATGGTGACACTTTATAAATGCTAAATCTATATTGTGAATCATTTTACAATTAAACTTATGATCAATATTTTACATTTTTATTATTTGTTTGAAATTAATTTTTTGTATTAAACTAATTACTTACATAAACGTACGTATTATGGAAGAATAAAAAGTAAAACGTGGAGATGGGGGAAATACTTTTTTCCTACGTACCGTTGATTGACAGAGTGGGAAGAATTCACGTTCAACTGTATCTCACATATAGTATGTTTCCGAGATAATTTATCTATCTATATATCAATAATTATAAATATATTAAGTGGATGTGAATGTTTGAGACAATGTTTGTGGTTACAGCCAAGAGCCAACAAATATTGGTGGAAAGCGGCTGTGCCATGAATGGAAAGCATTGAGAAGCGTAGAGCTGGATACCACGGTTTATGACTTTAGATGTATCATAATCCATAATGTGTAGGTGAAAAAGACTTTCATAAGCACAAACTCAAATAAAATATATTTAGAAAATATATTTAGGCATGTTTTGGACTGGGTCTAGAGCTGGCCCAATCCATACTCTGCTCGACATATAGAGCTTATCGCTCCTGCTCGACATTTGGGACTGGGAGCTCCTCCTCGTCTGCTAGTGAGCTCCCCTGCTCGGATTTATACACCGCCACACTTCTCACGTGTTCCTATTTACTAGGACACGATATGCATGAGGCAACCGTCTCTCCGCACGATGATGACAGCTCATCACCAGGATAAGGGCTAAATGCCGGTTCCTTGCTCCAACTACGGAGAAATCCTGGCAGTCTCTCCTATTGGGCCGCTATGCACAGCCCATTACGGAGACCTTGGGTCAGCGCTGGGGGATCTATAAATACCCTCCTTCGCTTGAGGGTCAGGTATTCTATTCTCATTCTAGACTTTCACTCTTAGTATCTGTTCTCTCTTCTGACTTAAGCATCAGAGCGCCTGCAGGTACAACCCCCCCTTCGGTGGTGAATTGCTGCTCAACTCAACAGGACTCATCAAGTGAAGGATTCATTGGCCCAACAACCTTTTCTGATCAACAGGTTAGATCAGTGGCGCCGTCTGTGGGAATATGGTTTTCCCCTTCTTTAACAATCTAAAGTTCAAAACCGATCTTTCTTCAACAAATTTCATCCAATGTCCAGTGCATCCAACACTCGCAACGACACTGATTACGGCACCGACAACCGTGATTTCATCCCCACGGTTTCCTCCCCCGCGGAGCACAATACTGTTCTCAGCCCTGTGCGCCAGAACGAACAACCAATACCAGAATCTGACCCCAGAGACGGTCACCTCACCCCGTTGTCATCGGAGGATCGAAGATGATGACATGCAAGTTCTGACGGTTCGACAATCAGGGAAACGCCCGCAAAATACGCAGGAAATCCCGGTTGCCAGCGCACTACCCGCTGACCAACCAACTAGGGCGGATTTTCAGAGAATTCTCGCCGCCTTTGACAGAAATACGGAGTTAATGGCGCAACAGAATCGTAGGATTGAAGTGCTAGAAAAAAAATCAACGCCCCCAGCGGGCAGCCAACTCTCCCCCGCGGAGACATCACTCGTCTAGGTCCCCTCCTCGACAGGAAACAGCCCATCAACGGCGTCCTGCCCTCGAGAGGATTTAGCCGCCAAGCAACAAAAGGGGTCGAACTCCACCTCTACGCGAGGAAAGAGTCTCCCCGACAACAAAAAAGGGGAAGACAGTCCAGCAGCCTCGTCACTCTCCCCAAGCGTGTGAAATATGGCGAGACAGGGAGGCACCTCCAGTCACCATGTTTGCGACAGTCGTGAATACCGAAGTCCCACGCCAGTTCGTCGGTATAACGATGCGACTGAAGACTCCCCCAACGGGAGCGAGGAGGAGGATAGCGACTGCGCTCTCTCAAGAGATATTATGAGGGCACCTATTCCCGCGGCTCTGGAGAGACTCCCCAATCTCCCCTCATATGATGGATTGACCGACCCGGACGAACACATCAATAATTTTAACACTATCCTCAACTTCCGCAAAACAAGTGGAGCAATCATGTCCAGGCTCTTCCCGACAACACTAAGGAAGAGAGCGCTGACCTGGTACACAAGTCTGCCTCCCCGGTCCGTGTTTTCCTGGCAGGATTTCACGGATCAGTTCAAGAAAAACTTCATCGCCTCTCGGAAACAGCCGAAGACGGTCGCTACCTTGGAAGCAATATTCCAAGGGGCAAAAGAATCTCTCCGCACCTACATTGAAAGGTTCAACAGAGAAGCCGTGCAGGTCGAAACGACCGACGAGATGAAAAGGTACCTGCTCGCGCGAGGCCTCCGTCCCCGCACTGATTTTGCTAAAGCAGTGGGAATTGAAAAACCCTAAACTTTGGCCCAGCTCCTCGCTAAAGCAGAGCCGTACATACAGTACGAGGAGCAGGAGATGGCTGATGCCCTCCGACAGGGGCGGACCGAGGAAGTTTCCTCTCGACATGAAACAAACAAACCTCCTCGTGAATCTGGGCATAAAGATGGGGGCAGAAAAAGAGGCGACAAGCCCCGGGGACCATCCAGCTTATTCACAGTCTACACTCCCCTCAACGCCTCTCGCGAGCATATCCTGACCGAGTGCTACGACACAGAGTTCAAGGAGGGGAATATCAAGTTCCCCGGACCAGGGGTGGCAAAGCCTGGTCAGGATAAAACAAAGTGGTGCAGATACCACTGAGCTTATGGTCACGTGACCGAAGAATGCATCCATCTGAAGGATGCCATAGAGACCCTCATTCGCCAAGGAAGACTTGGAAGGTTTAAGCGCGAAGAGAGTCCCAAACAAGCTACTCGACAAGCTGCAAATGTCGAGGATTATCATCCCTCATCTAGCGGGCAAGAAAAGAAGGTCGCCCTCTTTGTCTCGCGACCAGAAGATTTCCATGTCCCCGACAACATCGAGGACAAAAACTCTCGTCCCACTTTCTCTAAGTGGGAAAATTTATCTGAAACAATGGTGATATCCGCTGGTGGCTACAGCCAAAAAACCATCGGATCCGTCAACAGAAAGTTCGAGGAGCTCATCGACTCCTTCTCCAAGCAGCCTGTTACCCTCGACAGGCCCAAAAAAGGCTCAGTCCCCCTCGGATTTTACATGGAAGAACTTCCTGGTGGGACACCCAACGCCCACATCCCTCTCCTCATCCGAGCCGACATGGCCAACTATGACGTCCGCTGAATCCTCGTCGACACAAGGAGCTCGGCTGATATCATTTCTCCCAATGCTTCACCACCTTGCAGCTCGACGAGATCTACCTCGCACCCTATGTGGGCTCTGACCTTCAAGGATTTAACGGAGCAATGACTAAACCATGGGGCTATGTCGACCTCGTGGTAACTTTTGGAGAAGAGGATGCAGCCAGATCTGTCAAAATTCAATTCCTGGTTGTAGACTGCCTATCACTCTATCAGTGCATCCTGGGCCGCGAATCAATTGCAAATCTGCTCGCCGTCCTCTCTACTGCCCACTTGAAAATGAAATACTACACTACCAAGGGGCACGTCGCAACTCTACACGGGGACATAGAAGCTGCAAGGAGATGTTTTGACGCGGAAACCAAAGGCCTCAGTTATATCGGCCAGCTCCCCAGTCTGTCAAAGAAAGCAAAGCCAACACCTCAGCTCCCAGCCCCAGATGTGAGCTCAATCGAACTCGACAACATGCACTACAAAAAGGAGCACAAGAAGGAGAAGAAGCTCAGAAAAGAAAAAAAAAGAGGAGATGAGGCGAGCAAAGAAAATTTTCGCCCCATCCCAGATGACGAGTTCGAGCTCGTTTCCTTCGGCGAGGATCCTGGCCGCGGAGTAAAGATTGGAGCATAACTCCCAGAACTGGTGAGGAGGCAGCTTAAGGCCTGCCTAAGGGAGAACGCAGATCTTTTTGCTTGGAGTGCTGTAGAGATGCCCGGACTGGACCCTGAGGTCGCATGCCACCAGCTCACCGTCGATCGCGACGCCAAGTATGTAGTACAACGTAAGTGCAAGCAGTCTCCCGAGAAAGAAGAGGCTGCTCAAAAAGCTGTAACAGACCTCTTAGAGGCAAATTTTATTTCTGAGGCCGGGTATACATCCTGGCTCTCCAATGTTGTACTCGTTAAAAAACCTAATCTGGCGTATGTGTGTTGACTATACAGATCTCAACAGGGCTTGCCCTAAAGATTCTTATCCTTTACCATGCATAGATAGTCTCGTAGATAATTCATCTGGTTTTAAATTATTGTCTGTTATGGATGCGTACTCAGGATATAATCAAATCCCGATGGCGGTCGCCGACAGGTACAAAACTGCCTTCATGACCCCAACGGGAAACTACTTTTATAATGTAATGCCCTTTGGATTAAAAAACGCTGGTGCCACATACCAGAGAATGATGAACAATGTTTTCCGAGCAGAAATCCGGGACATGCTCGAAGTTTACATGGACGACATGATCGTCAAATCTCGTGAGGAGATCGATCATACTGCCCACCTACGAAAGGTGTTCGAGCAGGCCAGAAAATATAAAATGCGATTTAATCCTGAAAAATGCACTTTCGGGGTTCGGGCAGGAAAGTTCCTAGGCTTCTATTTAACAGAACGAGGAATCGAAGCCAACCCCGACAAGTGCAGAGCGTTCACCGAGCTGCCTGTTCCCCACGATAAAAAATCAATTCAAACACTTAACGGAATGTGTAAGTGCACCAGTTCATCCTCATGTTTTAATAATTGTCAAAACGCATGAAAATAGAGTATAACATATTTTGGCAACATTACAAATGACTTGACCGCGAAAAACTATTTTTAACACTTTGAAAAATTGGTTTTAGGTATTATGTATCGATACATAAACATGTGTATCGATACAAATGCCCTGAAATTACTTTAGACTGATTTTGTGCATTTTGTATCGATACATATATCACTTGTATCGATACAAAAGTGGTCTCTCAGAGGCAGAGAGTTACCTGTGTATCGAATCATGCTTGCATGTATCGATACACACCTATGCCTCTCAGAAATCCAGAAAGAACATGATGTATCGAATCATGCCTGCATGATTTGAAACATATCAGTCAAGATTTCAAGAAACTGATATATGTATCGATACACACCCGTGTTTGTATCGATACATAGGTCAAATCTTTCATTTTTAACGCTGGTCAAAGGGTTTATATCGATACAAACCATCAGTTGTATCGATACATGTCTGTGAATTTTTGCCTAAATTTGCTCAATTCTATTCTCTCTTTAAATAGCAATGTGATGTGTCATTGTAATTAGAGGAAACCAGTGAAAAAGTTCAGAAAACGCTTTGGGATTCAAATTGAGTGAAAATTTGGATCAAAGGTTTTATTCATCACAAGTTCATCATCTTCATCAAGTTTGCAATCAAATTGAAGTTTGAGTATGGGATCAATTCAATAGAAATTGCATATTTGTGTGATAACGTTCGGTACGGTTCGCGGTGAATCAGAATCGTGATCGGGTTGAATTGTGAAGAAGGATTGGGGTTTCTCTCAAGGGTTCAAGATTGTGCGATATCTTGGAAAATAAACGACAAGAAGCGAGGGACTCAGCTGGACGATCGTGTGAGGATTCGCACGGGTTTGGATCGTTGGAATGAGAGGGTGAAGCTTCGTTGCTTGTTGAGGTTTATTCGCATTGTTTACTTTTGATCTAATATAGGATTGTTAGAGTCAATTGTAAATTGTGCACTTGTGTTCATCGTTTTTAATCAATATACTCTCAAATAACCCGTTTGGTTATTTGGGGGGAGACGTACTCGGCCAACCGCGTGGACGACGCGAAAGTCGGGGAACTCCCTAATCAAACGCTTGTGTCTTTCTCTCTTTCAATCTTTTACTTTTAAGTAATCGCTTTAATTTTGAGTCAATTGAATTTTTCGTGTTCGTACGTGTGCACAAAATTTCAATTGGTATATCTTGATTGTGATTGGATTAGATTGGATACCATTAACTTGCTTGGGCTGTTTAATTGAAACGTTTAATTTCGAATATTCTGTACACTATCATTTTTAAGTCTTTTCATAACGTCCAAAGGCTATATTACCTTTCCAGTGATCAATCGGGTGCAAAGAGACTACCGATCCGGTGGTGTTTCCGCGCGTACCGTTAAAACGAAATAATTTTGAAAAACCTACGTTGTTTTAAAGGGGCACTTATTCAACCCCCCCTTCTAAGTGATAGCCAAGTAGTCTAACAAGTGGTATCACGATCCCGGTTCAATTTCGTTTACAAAATTCGGAGGATTGTGCCAATTATTAGAAAACATGGCTTTTGCACCGAAAGGGGCGTATAATAGGGCTCATATATTCAATGGAGATCATTTTGATTATTGGAAAAGTAGTATGCGCATACACATCAATTCTTTTGATGGTGAAGTGTGGAATGCTATTGAGAACGGTCCGTTTGTTCCAACAATCACCGACCTCAATGGCATTGTCACCAATAAGCCTATGGCACAATGGACGGATGATGAAAAGAAAAAGGTCAATTACGATGCAAAGGCACAAAACATACTTATTTCATCCCTTGGGATTGAACAATTTTATCATGTGTCGCATTGTTCTACGGCTAAGGAAATGTGGGATACATTAGTTACTCAATTTGAGGGAACTAATGAGGTCAAAATTTCAAAAATAAACACCTTAACTCAAAAGTTCGAATTGTTTCATATGCAAGATGGTGAAACCATTGCGGATATGCAACAAAGATTTGTAAAAATCACCAACAAGTTACATGGTCTAGGTAAACCAATCACAAATCAAGATGCTACTAATAAGATTATGAGATGTCTTAATAGGTCATGGCAACCAAAGGTCACCGCAATCAAAGAAGCGAATGATCTTACAACTTTGAGTCTCACAACTTTATTTGGTAAGCTAACGGAACATGAACAAGTGCTTAATTTGTTGGAAAAGCATGAAAAAGGTGAGAAAATGAAAAACACAACGAAAAGGATAAGAGGTCCATTGCTCTAAAGGCCTCAAAATCCAAGTCCAAAAAGGTTGAGCAAGTGGAAAGTAGCTCAAGCGAAGACGATTCCGATGATGAGGAAATGAGGCTCTTCGTTAGACGCTACAATAGATATGTGAGAAAGAATGGGATAAGACATTCCGATGAGAATCTTAAGAAGTTTCGGAAAGATAGTGATTACCGCCGGAAGAATGAAGATGATAGGCATTCCAAGAAAGGGGCATGCTATGAATGTGGCAAAGTTGGTCATTTCAAGCCCGATTGCCCTAAGCTCAAGAGAAAAGAGAAGGAGTCACCTTCATTCAAAAAGGAAAGCAAGGACAAAGGAAAGAAAGCTTATGTTGCATGGGAGAGCGGAAGCTCATCTTCCTCTTCATCATCAAGCTCTAGCTCAAGTGGTGAAGATGTATTGGCTAATGTGTGCTTAACATCCCATGATCGCAAGAAACTTGCTCCTAAAAAGGTAAATCAAAATCCCTCTAGCTCATATACGCTTTTAGAATATCATGAGTTACAAGTCGCTTTTGAAAAGTTACACAAAGAGACTAAAGAGGCTTTTCAACGACTAAAAGGTTTAATGCAAGTTAATAAATACCTTGAGGCAAAAGTTTCGGAAACGGAGCTTGAGTTAAAAGCTCTCAAAGAGTCTATGATTCAAAAACCTCTTGTGACTTTTGATAGTTATGGTAACGATAGAACCGGATGTGATGGATGCTTTTACTTATCTAGAGACTTGCGAAAGTTGCAAGATAAGCTAAAAGAACCATCTAAGCCGGAGATTACTTTTGCGGTTGATCCATCTAAATTCAACAAATCTTTAAAACCTAGAAATAAAAAGTATAAATTTGTTGAAAAGGATCCTAAGAAAAGTAATCCTCATATCGTTTGTCATTATTGTTGTAACAAGGGTCATACTATTGCAAAATGCCATGCTCGAAAAACCTTGGTACCAAAAGGCAAATTGCAATGGTTACCCAAGTTAAGCAATAATGTTGCTACTAACCAACTAGGACCCAACATGAGTTGGGGACCTACTTCAAATGTCTAAGTATGTAGGAGAATGTCTTGAACCATTGACGAAAGACACCGACATCAATGGAGTTCAAGACTTACGGACAAGGAAAATGATGAGAAGAGCTTCAACTCAACACTTACAATGTTGTGGAAATTGATCACTTCCTCCACATAACACTTAAGGGAAGATTCTATTCTCTACCTTTTCCTTTATATTTTTTTTACTTAGCATTTGTATATTGGTTCATATACATACAACTTTCACCTTAATATGATATTTGTTTTGATAGTTGTCTAATCCTTCATTTCCAAGAATTTTGCTCAAAAATATTTATAAGTTTTTGAGACTCATACGTCTTAAATGAGGATGTGACAAAAATCATTACAATTGCCATATTAAGTTCATACTTGGTTTGTATATGTTTGATTTGTTCTTATATGTGACTTTGTGTGTATACGTAGACATACATTTTCATATGATTGATTTTGGTACTTTGATTCAACTATGTGGATGGTTTATCATGCATACATGGTTTAACATGTGTTCTCATGTTATAATTTGCTTTGGTATTGTTTTTGCTCACATACATAAGTGTGTACCTTATTGATTATATGTGTTTCATACATACATATTATTTGGAAGTCATAAAAATTATTTTTCAAACTTATAAGTTCATGTGTTTTGAGAAAAACTGAAAATAATGTTTTTTGGATCGATACAAATAAACACTGTATAGATACACGTTAGTTATTTTTCAAAATTTCAAAATGAACTGATATGTATCGATACATATGATGCTTGTATCGATACATAACTCTTCATTTTGGGTAGACACTGTCTCATGTATCGATACATGCTCGCATGCTTCGATACATGCTTCAGTAAAACTAACTTGTATCGATACAAACATGATTTTGTATCGATACAAACACGTGAAAACAGTTTTATGTATCAATCTTCATTCATTCATTCATCAATCAACACAAACTTCTTCTTCTACCCGAGAATACCACCAAAAACCCTCATTCCCAACTCTCAAATCTCCCTCAAAACTCAACCAAAACTCACAAAACTTGACACTAAACCACTTCAAATTCATTACCCATTCACATTTCTTCATCAATTTGGTGGTTCAAGCCTAAAAATCTCCACATTCAAGACAAGGGTTTCTTCAATTGGGTTTGTGAAAATTCTTCAAAGTTCTTCATCAAACATTCAAGGTAAATCATCCTAATTCTCACTCTCGTAGAAATGGCACCTAAAAAGTCTAGAAGTGGAAAGGAAATAGGAAGTAGTAACGATGATGTTCCAAATTTTGGACTTAGGGAGGAAGAATTCGTTCATAAGGATTGTGTTACTACTTATATGCAATATTGTCGAACTAGGAGTATTTTGCCTCAGAAATCTGTTAATACTGAAACACTTAGAAACTTGCGTCTCGATGATGTTGCTGAAATTCTTGAAAATGAACAACTTGATACTTTTTGTGATTTGCAAACCAAATATAATGATACTTTGGTTAGGATATTTTATGCTGGACTACAGGAGAGAAATGAGGCTGAGTTTGAATTTCGTTGGGGACATAAGACTTATCGGTTTAGTGCAAATATGTGGTTTGACTTGTTTGGAATGAGTACCGGTAGTTGGATAACCGGAGAAGATCTTTTGGCTTATACTGAAGTTAGCCAGGTTGATTATGATTCTAATGTTTTCATTTCCTCCATAACTAGAAATGGAAATATTCCGGAAACTATGGGAACCGGTAAATTAACTGTGACAGCTAGAGTGATTTATTGGATTGTAAGTCACATATTGCGTCCTAAGAGTGCAAGTTCTAGAATGGATAGGAAAGACATTGATCTCATATTTTTGCTAATGGAAGATCGAAAAGTGGACTGGCCACTTTATATTGTGAGTAGGATGTTTGACTTGAGGAACTCTAGCCGTGATCAAAGCTTTGGTTACTGTAGTTTGATAGCTAGCATCCTGAAGAAGTTCAAGGTTGGACAAAACCTTCCCATTGAGTACACTACTCTTGGAAGGTTACAAAAATTTAGTGATACTCAAATGGCCAAAATGAACTGGGTATTGAATGTTGACAATGTCTACAATGGTCAAGAGGAAGAAAATGTAGGCCAAGCACCTGCTCCAAGAGGTAAGAGACAAAGAAGAAATGATAGGCAAGGTGAAGGACAAGGTGAAGAAGGCGGTAATTGGAATGAAATGATGGGCATGCTAAGGAATATGAGCATGCAACAAACTACCTTCTACAATGACTACACTCAGAATTACCAGACTCAAAATGCTAGAATTAAAGAGTTGTACACCAACACCAATGAACTCCGAACCTATGTGACCACTCGCTTTGATGACATGCAAGCTCAAATGCAAAGCTACTACCAATCTAACCCTCCTCCTAACCAAGACAACATGGATGAATGATGATGATGATGCTTGTTTAACTTTGCTTTTATTGCTTTTTATTTTCTCGTACCGCATGAACAATTTTATTTCGTTATTTCTTATGACTTCTTATTTCGATATGGTTGTACGGATAATTTTTATGTTGTCATGTTTGAACAACATTTACTTTGGTTTGTATGGATGATTTATTATGTTTATGCATTTGTTGCATTAGTTTGTTTATTTTCGTCCCATATTTGGATATGTTACTTGATTAAAATGTCGATGTGTTACGATAATCATGCGTTGGTTTTGGTTTGTTATTCTACATTCCATATTTGTCATGATATTTGGTATTCGTCATTGATATATTTTGGCATATCTTTGTATGTATTTATTTGATTAGGAAACTTTATCATATAGTGCATTTCGACAAATGTAAGTGCACAATATGACTATGGTTAAAAACGTTTGAACTTGATACTTCTAATGAGTTCTCTTCTTCTTTTTGATATTGTCAAAGGGGGAGAGATTTGGATGCACAAGCTAAGGATAAATAGCTAAGGAAGTCTTGAATATCATCAACAATGTCAAACACATTATGGCATCAACTCAGGGGGAGCGTTGCTTATTGTTAGCCTTGGTGTTATTTGCGTCTGTATACATATTGCTATTTTATTGCATATTAGGTATAGGCTTAGTTAGCTTATGCATAGTTTTGACAATTATCAAAAAGGGGGAGAATGTAAGTGCACCAGTTCATCCTCATGTTTTAATAATTGTCAAAACACATGAAAATAGAGTAGAACATATTTTGGCAACATTACAAATGACTTGATAGCGAAAAACTATTTTTAACACTTTGAAAAATTGTTTTTAGGTATTATGTATCGATACATAAACATGTGTATCGATACAAATGTCCTGAAATTACTTCAGACTGATTTTGTGCATTTTGTATCGATACATATATCACTTGTATCGATACAAAAGTGGTCTCTCAGAGGCAGAGAGTTACCTGTGTATCGAATCATGCTTGCATGTATCGATACACACCTATGCCTCTCAGAAATCCAGAAAGAACATGATGTATCGAATCATGCCTGCATGATTTGATACATATCAGTCAAGATTTCAAGAAACTGATATATGTATCGATACACACCCGTGCTTGTATCGGTACATAGGTCAAATCTTTCATTTTTAACGCTGGTCAAAGGGTTTGTATCGATACAAACCATCAGTTGTATCGATACATGTCTGTGAATTTTTGCCTAAATTTGCTCAATTCTATTCTCTCTTTAAATAGCAATGTGATGTGTCATTGTAATTAGAGGAAACCAGTGAAAAAGTTCAGATAACGCTTTGGGATTCAAATTGAGTGAAAATTTGGATCAAAGGTTTTATTCATCACAAGTTCATCATCTTCATCAAGTTTGCAATCAAATTGAAGTTTGAGTATGGGATCAATTCAATAGAAATTGCATATTTGTTTGATAACGTTCGGTACGGTTCACGGTGAATCAGAATCGTGATCGGGTTGAATTGTGAAGAAGGATTGGGGTTTCTCTCAAGGGTTCAAGATTGTGCGATATCTTGGAAAATCAACGACAAGAAGCAAGGGACTCAGCTGGACAATCGTGTGAGGATTCACACGGGTTTGGATCGTTGGAATCAGAGGGTGAAGCTTCGTTGCTTGTTGAGGTTTATTCGCATTGTTTACTTTTGATCTAATATAGGATTGTTAGAGTCAATTGTAAATTGTGCACTTGTGTTCATCGTTTTTAATCAATATACTCTCAAATAACCCGTTTGGTTATTTGGGGGGAGACGTACTCGGCCAACCGCGTGGACGACGCGAAAGCCGGGGAACTCCCTAATCAAACGCTTGTGTCTTTCTCTCTTTCAATCTTTTACTTTTAAGTAATCGCTTTAATTTTGAGTCAATTGAATTTTTCGTGTTCGTACGTGTGCACAAAAATTCAATTGGTATATCTTGATTGTGATTGGATTAGATTGGATACCATTAACTTGCTTGGGCTGTTTAATTGAAACGTTTAATTTCGAATATTCTGTACACGATCATTTTTAAGTCTTTTCATAACGTTCAAAGGCTATATTACCTTTCCAGTGATCAATCGGGTGCAAAGAGACTACCGATCCGGTGGTGCTTCCGCGCGTACTGTTTAAACGAAATAATTTTAAAAAACCTACGTTGTTTTAAAGGGGCACTTATTCAACCCCCTTCTAAGTGATAGCCAAGTAGTCTAACAGAATGCTTACATCATTATCTCGCTTTATCGCAAAATCTGCTCAACACGCACTCCCCCTTTTCAAACTTTTGAGGAAAGAATCCGCGTTCGAATGGACCGAGAAGTGCGACTAGGCCTTACAACCCTTCAAAAAGGCCCTCCCCGAACCACCGATACTATCACCTTTAAATTATTATGCACATAATTAGAAAGAAAACCAAGAAAGACATTTAAAGAAGTAAAATGAGAGTGTGTTGGGGGGGGGGGGGGGGCGTAATAAGTTGGTCAAATACATAAACAAAGCTAAGACTTGGTATTTTTTGCAATAGGGAAAAAGTCCAAAGCATCACGTGAAGAATCGGATTACGAGTCACAATCTTGTACAAGAAAAGCTTTGCCTACCAACTATAATAGCTATCCAACAACACAAAGGAAAAAAGGGAAATAAAAGAGCTAAATCAAAGCTACTTCCATATGTTACTATCACACTTATCTTTTCTTACTTTTTTTTTTGTGCAAATCTTTTCTTACTTTTTAACCTTGCAGAAAAAGGGTCTCTCAGTTTCTATTAATTAGTAAATAAAAGTAAAGAAAAAATAATATTAAGAAATATAATCAAATTATTCTCGCTTGTGAAGACAAGCTTCAATGATAAAGAATATTTTGATGGAAGACAAATTGTGACAAGAAGAAAAAGATTGGTTATGATCAAGTATTCAAGTTTGAAGATTTTCAACTATCTCATAAAAATGATTGATCAAGATTTTGGAGCTTAACATTAGGTATAATATTTCAATTCATTGTTATAAGCTTTAAGTGCTCACAAACTTTAATCTAAACATCTCCAAAGTTACTATAACATATTGCATCATATCCCCTTCAAATAAATTTTAACTTAGAAAATTTTCAAGTTTTAAAGCATGGAAATCGATTTCCATCTTAGGTAAATCGATTTCCTTTAACTATGACTTGAAGAAAAAATGCATTTTCTAGACAGGTAAATCGATTTACCTATTAGGGGAATCGATTTACCCTGTTCAAATTTAGCCATTTTTTAACGTTAAAACAAGTGGTAAATCGATTGACCCTTAGTGGAAATCGATTTACCTATAAAAGTTTTGGAAAATTCTGAAACGTTAAAAGCACCTTTTCATTGTTAGACCTTTTTCAAACCATTGCCATTTTGGGTCTCTAAAAGGTGTCTTTTCTCTCTATAAATTTCTATCAGAATTTTCTCAAAATTACTTATCATTTTTCATTCACTTTTCTCATAACAATTCTCTGTACAATTTTCACAAAACTCTTTGAAACTTCTATACATACTTTCATATCAATAAAAGTTTCTGAGCACTTATAGTTTATTCATTATGAATTGTTATATTGAGAGAAACATACTGTTATATCAAATATCTGTTGTACTCAAACTTGTAATCAAATTCAATAACTCTGTATTGTTGCTTGTTTTCCTAGTTTGTGAAAGCAAGTGGTTGTTGAGAGAAAGTGGGGTGCTTTCTCTGTGTTGTATGTTAGAAAGATTGTTAGGGGGTCTTGGGATAAGATTGCTTGTAACAAAGATTCTGACATAGTGAATTCCTTCAAGGGTGTGAAGGGAGTGGATGTACCGATAGGGGAACCACTATAAATCTCTGTGTCTCTTTTCTCTTCCCTGCACTCTTTATTTTTCTTGCACTTTATTCATACTTTCACCATAGACCTTCAAGAAAAATAAATTTACCATAACATCTCTAAAAATAACCAAATAGTCATAAAACCTAATCACACCCCCTCTTAGGTTGAACTATAAACTTACATTTGGCATCAGAGCAGGTTCAAGTAACTTGTTCTTGAAAGATTCAGAATGGCTTCCGCAAATTCACAACCAACCTTTAAAGATGGTGGTAGCAGTAACAAGCCTCCATTGTTTAGTGGCGAATACTTTGACTTTTGGAAAATTCGCATGAAGGCACACTTAGAAGCACAAGGAGATGGTATATGGAATGCAGTTGCAGAAGGGCCATTTATTCCCATGAGTGTTGTTAATGGAGTAGGTACACCCAAAATCCAAAGTTCATGGGATGAAGTTGATAAGAAAAAGGTACTAAATGACAAAAAGGCAATCAATATACTTCAAAGTGCTCTCAGTATGGATGAATTTTTCCGTATCTCAACATGTGAAACAGCAAAGCAAATATGGGATACATTAGTTGAAACTCATGAAGGAACTGCTGAAGTAAAAAGATCTAGATTGAATACATTGAGTCAAGAGTACGAATTGTTCACAATGCAGCCCGGAGAATCAATCCTCAATCTGCAGAAAAGATTCGTGCACTTGACAAACAATTTTAAAGCACTTGGTAAGACTCTGACTAATGATGAACTTAATCTTAAAGTGCTTAGATCTTTGACTAGAGAATGGCAACCAAAAGTGACGGCAATATCTGAAAAGAAAAGTCTATCCACAATGACTTCCGCAACTCTGTTCGGAAAACTTCAAGAATATGAGACGAAACTTAAAAGACTTGAAAAGCATGAGAATCAAGATAAGAAATCTAAGGGTATTGCATTAAAGATTGATTCCAAAGAAGATGGAAAAGAAGATAATCCGGAGGAAGATGAGGACTTCATGCTTCTTGTAAAAAGGGTTAGTAAAGCTCTTCTAAATAATGATTGTAACTTTGTGAAAAAGAAGAAGTTTTTCAACAAGAAGGAAGCAACTACCTCCACACAAAATATCACTTGTTATTGAAGGAAAATAGTAATAGAAAAGCAGCGGAATTTTAAAAAATTTCCTTCTAATTGATCCTTACGAATGATCATGAATCGTGTTTAGGATTTTACCTCTTAACGAAAATCCCTTCTTTCACGAACAGTTGGTGATTAGTGCTTTGAATCACGAGCAAGATCACGAACAAGTCACCACCACGTTGATCACAAGCGTTAATAGTATAACGCCTCTAGCTAGTCCACACGAACAGATCCCTCCACAAGAGTGCTAGCTCCAAGAATAAAGGTTTATAGTGAGAGGTTGGAAAATAAGGATTAGGGTTTTAGCAATTGATTTTCAACAACAACCTTCTTTCTCACAAGTGTTCTATTTATAGAACCACTTGTCTTGTGCACCAAGACAAACTATTTGTCATTGGGCCACAATTATATTAAAACCTTTTAATTAAATAAATCTTTTAAGAAACGCACCCCCATGTGTCATGTACACATGAGTGCTTTCTTTTTCATAACAAATTATGATAAGCTTATTTAATTACCATGATACCCTTATCATATTTCCTTAATTCTCTGAGGTGCACCATACCTTACGGTGTTCCAATTTCACACTAGCATGTTCTTATGTGTGTGACCCTTGTAGGTTTCCATAACGTTGGCAATTATATTAAATCCTCTATTGAATATAATAAACAATGAGCGATATCTAGCAACACATCATTGCTACCCAAGTTATGAGAAATTAACATGTGATCTAAAACACAACCTCTTGTGATAATATCAGTGTGTATAATTACCCCTTTGCCCTTTATGTCTATATTGAACACAAAGCATACTTGGTGTCATCTTTGTCCAGTTCAATATTGGGCCCGTGACATTTATCCTGTTATGCAGGATTGGCAAATTCCATCTAGGTCACTACTGTCCCTCAGCATGCTTCGTAAAGTACCCATCAACTGCCTTTATAATTATCCTATTACGGATAACGTTAGATCAGCAACAAAGTACTCCACTCCCCATCTAGGGTACAAAGTGGTTTTAGGTCTAAGGGTGGTCTACACCATTATCACCATGAGAGTAACTTATGACACTTTGCATAACTTTGCATGTAGTACTCTCATAGCGGGTCAATCCAGTATAAATATTACTCCTAATATTTATACCTACGTCAAGACTTGATAACTCCTTATCCCATGATCCATGAGATGTGATCATCAGTCTATCTTCATAATAGTCTTTATGCTTTAAGGTTATCCCATTTACCTTAAAGCTCGACTACGGATACTTTAAGAATAGTGTCCTTATGTTTAATATTATCTCATGATTAAGTCACACTTAATTATTAAACGGACTTTCTATTCTAGGGACTTCATTATTTTGCAACCTTACAAACATAATAAAGAAATGCCATATGTATATTCAAACTCCTAAAGCAAATACTATAAAAATAGATTGGCTCTTAGGGCTTACTCCAACAATCTCCCACTAGCACTAAAGCCAATCTAGGTTACTCTTAATACCTATAGACTTAGTACGCTCATCACGCTTCAACTGCGCAAGAGGCTTTGTTAGTGGATAAGGAACTATTTCCTATGTTGGTATCTTACGTATCTTCCAACGTTCTATTTCGATCTCTATCGAAATATATAAGTGTCTAAGTATATTCATGAATCGTCGGTGAGATCTATTCTTAAGTGTTCTTGCAAGATTAAACTATTACCATCACTAATGTGATTAATGTGACTTGCAACACCGGAAACATAGCTTTAGCTCAATCATGAGCCAAACGATCCAATCTTAAATACTCAACTTATTTAACTGAAACAAACATATTACGAAGCTTATCTTATAGCTTTCAATGCTTGTATTCAGCCATGATATACAATACATTGGTATGGAAACTTCCTTCATTATAACTTCCTTATAATGATCCTTCCCATACCTATATATTT
Source organism: Trifolium repens (assembly GCA_030408175.1). NCBI lineage: Eukaryota > Viridiplantae > Streptophyta > Magnoliopsida > Fabales > Fabaceae > Trifolium > Trifolium repens. The sequence continues at coordinate 24,081,328 of CP125844.1, read as the reverse complement.
CAAGAAATAGGCCTTAGTTCCTTTAAGGTCCTTAGGGATATTCTTGAAGGTAAGTTAGTGTCAAAACACTAATTTCAATTTTGGTACATAGGTTATTCCTAACTCTTTAGGAATTCTTGCCTAAGTGTTTCATCAAGAGTTATTTTCCTAGTCATGTCTCACATGTATAAGAAAAATGTCTTGATGATTAATATGATATCAGATATTATCACTCCCACTAAAACTTTGTATGCACAAGATTTATATTTGTCCTTCATTTGTTTTCATAAAACTTCATAAAAGGAACAAACAATAATTTAATTTTCTGAGAACTCTATCTAATCAAAATTAGATAGCTACAAGTTATATACCTTTCTAGCATCATTTGGATCAACAAAACCCTTACGTATATGTCCAACACATATATATGAGGTCATTCCAATTAAGGAATGCAACTTTGTTATCCATCTACCAAAACATGTAGTACAACATTTAACAGAAGCAATCAAATATTATAAGGTATTCTTAATACCATCCATATCAGTGTTCAAAAAGAATACTCACTTTCATCGTATGAGTCTTACTAATCTTGAAGACATAACCATTATCTACATAAGGTTAGTGTATATGGATTCTGTATGAGATTTCATGGCATTTAGCCACTTCTCATAATCTAGATCGTCTTACGACCTTTTAGAAAGTCAAAGACTCATCTTCCATGAGAATCATATCACATTGCTGAGTCATGATAAAACCATACCTTGTAGCCATATGTGATATGTTAGACTTATCTTGGATTTGTGCAACTTTAAAACAATGGTTCTTCAACAACCTTGAGGAACCGGTTTGCATTCCCTTTCTAAATAAATACGTTTTGTGGTACTTGAATTTATTCAAGTTCTATATCACTCTCACTGTCTCTTTTAGAGACACACTCCCACTAGAGGATTGTTTCAAACCTAGCAACAAAACAACCTTTTGTCCTTAAGAGTGATATATGACCAATATCCCTTTCTTTAGGATATTTCCACTTATTCATTCATTCATTCATTTGGAATTAGATTTATCTAATAAATTTTAATCCAAAATTCTCATAAAGACAAACTTGGTACTCTTACCTCCATATCGCATATGGTGTCTTTATGATCATTTTAAAAGGGAACTAATTGTGGGTGAAGATTAATTATAATTAAAGAGATTTATAGAAAGAGTCAATATATAATTAAACTATCCTTAAATCATGTCAAACATGATGTGATAAAATAGTTATTATAGTCCTTTAATTAAGTATTTACTGATATGACTCATTCATATAACTTAAATACTTTTGTCGAGTTCTATTTTTTTTCTTCATTGTTGAATTTCATTGACAAATTCAAAGATTTCTAATTGGTGTCATACACCTACCAACATCTAATGATTTTAATCATCAATGTTAATGAAGTAAAATAAACTCAATATACCAAATATGTTTAGTGGTCGACATACATCTCATGTATATTGTTCAAATAGGTCATGTGTTATTTTATTGACACATCAAATATTTGTACTAAACAACAATGCTCTTGATATATTTAAGGTCCAAATCATATTTGGCTCTTATCACGATTGTTATAGATAACCCTATCAAGACCATGGAACCCTAGTCCATTACTTGACTTGGAGTAATAGTATAGAAGACTTTGCTTAAATGATAGGACCATTACTTGTCTTATCATTTAAGGCTACAATTCATATATTGTCAATACAAGATATACAATTGCTACTTCTATTACTAGATGGAATTCAATAACAATTATTGTGTTCCATTTCAAACTCGATTTTAAGTCATTGCATAAGCTCTCATTATCAATGAAACAATTTTCATTCTAGATATGGGTTGACTTAAAATTATAGCCAATGTTCTAATTCTTTAAGCATCTCTATTTTCGAAAAATTGAGATTCAACATCTTGTATCATATACTTTTGATGTAGAAATAGAAATTTTGACTTTCTATAACAATATGTGCATTATTGAAGTCTCACTTCATACTTTTGGTTTGACTCTTCCAAGAACTATTTACGTCATTTTTATTTAATGGTCTAACCATAGCCGTTCTTCTTTGACAACCATTTTGTACTATTCAAATAAGAGGAATATAAATCTTATTTATATTATATCTCAAATCTTTGATAGTGCAAATTAATTCTCATTCAACTCAACAAATTCTGGTAGATATTCAAAACAATTTTGTCTATATCTATTCCATTATAATTTGTTGGATTGAACCTATGATCAACTCTTTGATCCATTGAGAAATTTATCATACTGTTAAAGTTCTTTCAAAAGATCTTACTTGAGATTTAAATGATTATATCATTTATTAGTATGATATATTCTATGTCTAGATGTCAACTTGATTACTTCTAACAAGTATCCCTTTCTTATCTAGTTATAGCAGGTTGTCCACGGTTTATAGTTCAAGAACTTATAATTTTCTCGCATTTTGAGAACAATTCTCAATTTGTACCAATACAGAAACTCCTTTCTGAAAATCTTGTCCTTCATAAGGACAACTTAATATGTATTGTATTTCTAATTACAAAGATATGTAAAATATTATGACTAAATCATATGTAATTTGGTCTTTAATTAAATACGCTCCCACTATTTTATTCAAAACAAATGACCCTCATCATTTGATTCGGAAAATCCCGTTGGAAGATTTTCTAGTGGGTCGAGATCCATATTTCACTTTGTTCTAAGTCCGCGGTGGGCGGATTACACAAAACTCAGTTATTTAGGTAGGAACTCCTTCCAATTGTATCTCATACAATTCTCGAATATCTTAGTTGGGTGAATAACTCCTTATTCTAATTCATCTTATGAATCGTTCCCAACTCTTTCTTCTAAACTCATATAATCTTATTATATTTAGTTTAGTTAAGTTTGACCCTAATTTTAGAAGTTGGATATTACAATTATCCCATCGCACCTTACCAATGTAAAACAAGCACTTCGCGGTGGGCGAACCTACATTGTTCGATACTGGTCTTGATGAGTTCTAAAATTTGGAAAGCGTAAACTTAATATTCACATATTTTATTATTAAAGAGAATGCACTCCGCGGTGGGCGAACCTACATTTTCTTTATTAATCTCTTATGTGTCTTTTGAGGGATTTTATTTAATTTGATCTCACTGGCTTATTTATCATATAAATCGTCACTCACATGCATCAACATACATAAATAAATAAAATGAAACAGTTATGGCCCCTAGCGCATTTGTTCTCCCAAGCCAATGAGAGAACCTAATCTAACCTAAAACGATCTATACTTCTCCAAGCATGATCTCCAAGGTTGACCTCCATTGTTCTTCTTCTTCATAATATTACATAATAATATAAAAGAATACTCGTTTTACATACGAGGGAGTGGATGAGAAGAGAATATAGAGAATAGAGAAAAGGCACGACACGCAGGCCGTATTTAAAAAACCAAATGCAATAAAATAAATAAACTAAGGCCATAACCGATCATCAAATATAATAATAACAAACAAACTTTATTATTATTAAAATCTCATAATTAATTAAATCCGGCGATTGATCAAATCAGGTAACTTTGATTCAAATATTTAATTTACAATTAAATATTTCGAATCAAAATTTGCTAAAATAAATAATCATTATTTTAAAGTAGAATTAAATCTTTTGACAATTCTCCAAATATGGAAAATTATTTAATCAAAACCTTTTTGAATAAAATATTTCCAAAATTGGTAATATTATCTTTTAAAACAATTTTAAAAGATATTTCTAGAATTTTGAAACGATTTCAAAATTAAATATATTTATCATCTACTTTTCGCATCAACACTTGATACGTTTTGCAAATCCTAATTTTAATGACACAACATTTGTGCAACCCTTAATTGATCATCACAAATCATAACAATAAACACATATTTTATTATTACGATCGGCTTAAGTCGTGTAGATTAATGAAATTAAAATTTTGACGAACGGTCAAAATCGAAGCTGTCATCTGCGCCCCGCGCAGACTGTCCTGCGCCCCGCGCAGGTATTCAGTAAATAGGCAGCTTTGGTTCTGCCATCTGCGTCTAGCGCAGACACCCTGCGCCTAGCGCAGGCCCGTGCTGAAAACCTTGTTTTTCGCGAATCCTAATGCAGAATTTCGTGCCGTCAAAACCTTTTATGACTGAAATTCAATATGATTGATTAACATGTCATTGCTTCACCATACTATTGTCGGATTCCAAAGCAAATGAACATGAATCAATTCAATATCAAATAACTTTCATAATTTGTCTTATTGAACGAAATTATTAACGGTATATCACATACACCATTTTGCATTACGGTTACTTATATCATATATAAGTTTATGGCCGTTCTTGATTGTGTAACCTTAGGACAATTAACATATCGCATGCTTCACCATACAAGTATCGGATTCCGAAGCCGTTTCAATGTTAATTACCCAATTCATACACAAAACTTACATCACATGTAAGTATTGACCGTTCTTGTTCGTGTAACCTTAGGACAATCAACATATCGCATGCTCCACCATACAAGTGTCGGATTCCGGAGCCGTTTCAATGTTAATCATCCAATTTATACATAAACAACCGTCAAATTTTAATTACTCCATTTTAATCTTTTATTAACCGTTTTAATCATATTAAAACTGAATTCATGAATTTAAACAAACATCAATTCATGGTTTCGTAAGTGGCTCTGATACCACTGAAGGAAAATAGTAATAGAAAAGCAGCGGAATTTTAAAATTTTTCCTTCTAATTGATCCTTACGAATGATCATGAATCGTGTTTAGAATTTTACCTCTTAACGAAAATCCCTTCTTTCACGAACAGTTGGTGATTAGTGCTTTGAATCACGAGCAAGATCACGAACAAGTCACCACCACGTTGATCACAAGCGTTAATAGTATAACGCCTCTAGCTAGTCCACACGAACAGATCCCTCCAAAAGAGTGCTAGCTCCAAGAATGAAGGTTTTTAGTGAGAGGTGGGAAAATAAGGATTAGGGTTTTAGCAATTGATTTTCAACAACAACCTTCTTTCTCACAAGTGTTCTATTTATAGAACCACTTGTCTTGTGCACCAAGACAAACTATTTGTCATTGGGCCACAATTATATTAAAACCTTTTAATTAAATAAATCTTTTAAGAAACGCACCCCCATGTGTCATGTACACACGAGTGCTTTCTTTTTCATAACAAATTATGATAAGCTTATTTAATTACCATGATACCCTTATCATATTTCCTTAATTCTCTGAGGTGCACCATACCTTACGGTGTTCCAATTTCACGCTAGCCCGTTCTTATGTGTGTGACCCTTGTAGGTTTCCATAACGTTGGCAATTATATTAAATCCTCTATTTAATATAATAAACAATGAGCGGTATCTAGCAAAACATCATTGCTACCCAAGTTATGAGAAATTAACATGTGATCTAAAACACAACCTCTTGTGATAATATCAGTGTATATAATTACCCCTTTGCCCTTTATGTCTATATTGAACACAAAGCATACTTGGTGTCATCTTTGTCCAGTTCAATATTGGGCCCGTGACATTTATCCTGTTATGCAGGATTGGCAAATTCCATCTAGGTCACTACTGTCCCTCAGCATGCTTCGTAAAGTACCCATCAACTGCCTTTATAATTATCCTATTACGGATAACGTTAGATCAGCAACAAAGTACTCCACTCCCCATCTAGGGTACAAAGTGGTTTTAGGTCTAAGGGTGGTCTACACCATTATCACCATGAGAGTAACTTATGACACTTTGCATAACTTTGCATGTAGTACTCTCATAGCGGGTCAATCCAGTATAAATATTATTCCTAATATTTATACCTACGTCAAGACTTGATAACTCCTTATCCCATGATCCATGAGATGTGATCATCAGTCTATCTTCATAATAGTCTTTATGCTTTAAGGTTATCCCCTTTACCTTAAAGCTCGACTACGGATACTTTAAGAATAGTGTCCTTATGTTTAATATTATCTCATGATTAAGTCACACTTAATTATTAAACGGACTTTCTATTCTAGGGACTTCATTATTTTGCAACCTTACAAACATAATAAAGAAATGCCATATTTATATTCAAACTCCTAAAGCAAATACTATAAAAATAGATTGGCTCTTAGGGCTTACTCCAACAGTTATGAATGTGGGAAACAAGGACATATAAGGATGGATTGTCCAAACCTTGCAAAGAAAAACAATTTCAAAAGAAAGAAGGAGTCAAAACCCAAAAGAGCCTATATTGCATGGGATGATAATGAAGTAAGTTCATCATCTGACTCGAAGAGCGAAGAATATGCAAATCTTGCTTTGATGGCATCACACCATTCCGATGATGAAGATGAAGTGGTTAGTAGTAAATCTTCTTCTTATGAAAATGATTATCAAAGTACTATTAATGAATTACTCAATGAATGTAAAATTCTGTACAAAAAGGTGTCAACACAAAAGAAAACAATTCAATCTCTTGAAGAAAAAATTGACACCATGGAAACAAATTTTGAAATTGAAAAACAAAGTTTTCTTGAAAAAGAAAAACAAAATTTTGAAGTTGAAAAACAAAATCTTCTTGAAAAAGAAAAACAGAATTTTACATGCAAAAAGTGTGATTCACTTTCCTTTCAAATTGTCCAATTGAAAAGAGTTCTTGAAAGATATGAAAAAGGACAAGTTGGATTGGATAATATCCTTAGTCAACAAAGACGTTCTAATGATAAAAGTGGACTTGGTTATTCTAAATTTGACAAACCAAGTACAAGTAGAACTATCTTTGTTAAGGCAATTGATCAATCCAACAAAGAGAAAGTGAATAAAGCACAAAAGTTTAATCATCATCCTAAGAAGAGATTACCTAAAAAGGAATCCTATGTTCCTAGATATAGAAGTAATTTTGTTCCTACTTGTTTTTATTGTGGTATAAGTGGCCATACACCTAATGCTTGCTATGTAAGGAACTTTAGTGTACCAAGTGGGCATTATGTGTGGGTCAAGAAAGGAACTAATTATGAAGGATCCAAAGCAACTTGGGTACCTAACCAAACCTAATTTGTTTTGTAGGTTTGCTTGAAAACCACTTCAAATCTATGGTATCTTGATAGTGGTTGTTCTAAGCATATGACGGAAGATATAAGAAAATTTTCAAATCTAGTGCTTAAGGCCAAGGGTTATGTCACTTGTGGAGATAACAACAAAGGAAAAATTCTTGGCATGGGCAAAGTTGGAGCACCACCTTTCACATCCATTGAAGATGTTCTTTATGTTGAAGGACTAAAGTACAATCTTCTAAGTATAAGCCAACTTTTTGACAAAGGCTTCAAAATCAAGTTCACAAAAGATGAATGCTTGATTGAGGATGAAGCAAATCATGAGGTAAAACTCATAGGTAAAAGAATTAATAATATTTTTATGATTTCTTTAGATGATCCATCTTTGAAAGTAAAATGTCTCTAGGCAAACAACAATGATTCATGGCTTTGGCATAAAAGAGCAGCCCATATCCATATAGAACATTTAAATAAATTAGCCAAACGTGATTTAGTCATTGGTTTGCCAAAGATAAAGTTTGTCAAAGATAGATTATGTGATGCTTGTCAAAAGGGAAAGCAAACCAAATCAACTTTCAAGCCAAAGAATGTGATATCATCAACAAGGCCACTTCAATTGTTACATATGGACTTATTTGGTCCATCAAGAACAAGAAGCTTTGGAGGTAATGTATATGCCTTGGTTATTGTTGATGATTTTTCTAGATATTCTTGGACTTTGTTTCTTGTGCAGAAAAGTGATGCTTTCAAATCATTTAAGAAATTTGCAAAACAAATTCAAAATGAAAAATCTCTTAAGATAGCATCAATAAGAAGTGACCATGGTGGAGAGTTCCAAAATGCACTCTTTGAAGAGTTTTGTGAAGAAAATGGAATCTTGCATAATTTCTCAGCACCAAGGACTCCACAACAAAATGGAGTGGTGGAAAGAAAGAATCGATCGTTAGTAAAACTTGCAAGAACAATGCTTAGTGACTCAAATTTACCAAAATATTTTTGGGCGGATGCGGTTAGTACGGCATGTTATGTAAGTAATCGAATTATTATAAGACCAATCTTGAAAAAGACTCCATATGAACTCTTCAAGGGAAGAAAGCCAAACATTTCTCACTTTCATATTTTTGGATGCAAATGCTTTGTCCTTAACAATGACAAAGACAATCTCGGTAAGTTTGATGAGAAATCCGACGAAGGTATATTTCTAGGTTATTCTCTTTCAAGTAAAGCATATAGAATTTATAATAAAAGAACTTTAACTATTGAAGAATCTATGCATGTTTCCTTTGATGAATCTAACACCTCTAAGGAGGATATAGTTGTTTATGATGATGATGATGATATTTTAGAAATGCCTTCGGAAGAAGTTGCCAAAGATATCAATGAAAATCAACTGGAACACCAACACGAAGTTTCACAACAAGAGATAAGTCAAAGTGATCTTCCTAAAGAATGGAGAATTCATCGTGATCATCCAATTGACAAAGTGATTGGTGACATAAACAAGGGAGTATCTACTAGACTTAATCTTAAGGATGCATGTTTAAATATGGCATTTGTTTCTCAAATTGAAACTTCTAAAGTTAATGATGCATTAAATGATGATCAATGGATTTTAGCCATGCAAGAAGAATTAAATCAATTTGAAAGAAATCAAGTTTGGGAACTAGTACCTTGTCCTAAAGATAAGCATATCATTGGCACTAAGTGGGTTTTTAAGAATAAATTAGATGAAAATGGTATCATAGTAAGAAATAAGGCAAGACTAGTTGCACAAGGATATAATCAAGAAGAAGACATAGATTTTGATGAAACTTTTGCACCGGTAGCAAGATTAGAGGCCATTAGATTATTACTTGCATATGCATGTTCTTTAAATTTTCAATTATATCAAATGGATGTCAAAAGTGCCTTTTTAAATGGTTATATACATGAAGAAGTTTATGTAAAACAACCTCCAGGTTTTGAAGATTTTAAAAACCCTTCTAATGTATATAAACTAAAGAAAGAACTTTATGGTTTAAAACAAGCACCTAGAGCATGGTATGATAGATTAAGTAATTTTCTTTGTGAAAAAGGCTTTGAAAAAGGAAAAGTAGACACCACTTTATTTATCAAAAGAATTCATAAGCATACTTTACTTGTGCAAATCTATGTTGATGATATTATATTTGGTGCTACTAATGAGTCTTTATGCAAGGAATTTTCTGAAATGATGCAAGGAGAATTTGAAATGTCTATGATGGGAAAATTAAATTTCTTCCTTGGTCTCCAAATAAAGCAAACAAAGAATGGAATTTTCATCAATCAATCAAAATATTGCAAGGAACTTCTCAAAAAGTTTGACATGGATAATTGCAAAGAAATAGCAACACCAATGAGTTCTAGCACTTATGTGGATCAAGATGAATCCGGTAAACCTATAGATATAACAAAATATCGAGGTATGATTGGCTCATTGCTATATTTGACGGCAAGCCGTCCTGACACAATGTTTAGTGTGTGTCTTTGTGCTCGATTTCAAGCAAATCCAAAAGAATCGCATCTCTCTTCCGTAAAAAGGATCATGAAGTATCTCAAAGGAACAACAAATGTTGGGCTATGGTATCCTAAAGGTAGTACATGTGATTTAGTTGGTTATTCTGACTCGGACTATGCAGGTTGTAAGACGGACAGAAAAAGCACAAGTGGGACTTGCCACCTTCTAGGCAATTCTCTAGTTTCATGGTCTTGCAAAAAACAAGCATGTGTAGCCTTAAGTACCGCAGAAGCAGAATATATTGCTGCAGGAAGTTGTTGTGCACAAATTCTTTGGTTAAAACAACAACTTTGTGATTATGGTGTGAACCTTGGATGCATTCCTCTCAAATGTGATAACACAAGTGCTATTAACATAACAAAAAATCCAGTCATGCATTCAAGAACCAAACACATCGACATTCGACATCATTTTCTACGGGATCATGTGCTTAAAGGAGATGTCGAAGTTTCATTTGTAGATACTCATAATCAATTGGCGGATATTTTTACAAAGCCCCTTCCTAAAGAATCTTTCTACAAAATCCGGAGAGAACTTGGAATTTTGGATGAAATCGATATCTAAAGATCACATAAACATATATCTGAGGTACATAATTCTTATTTTTGTTCCTCATATTTTTTATATAAACTTTATATGTACATTAACATGTTTGTTTATCATTCCTATATGTTTTTGTATAATAATATGTGTCATGTTTTGATTAAATTGTGTTTATGATATGAAAATTTTTTTTTAAAAATTTTTATTTTGGCAAAATTTATCTTTTCGCAAAAGTTTTGAAGTCAGGAGACATGTAAATCGATTTACCCCTTGTGTAAATCGATTTACATAAATTTCTCTCGCAATTTTTTAAGGTCAGGATGAAGGTAAATCGATTTACCTCATATGTAAATCGATTTACATCAGCGTTTCACGCAAATGTTTTTAAGTCAGGAGGTAGGTAAATCGATTTACCTCCTAGGGAAATCGATTTACCTGAGCGATTTCCAAAAAATAAATAAATAATAAGAACGAACGTTCTATCATTATTTGGTCATTCCTTCTCCTTCTTCAAAAGACAAACCAAACCCTCTCAAACCCTTACAAACCAAACCCTCTCACATCAAAACCCAAACTCCATCAAAACCCAAACTTTCTCCATTAAAACTCATTCTAAACCTTAATCCTCTCTCATCAACAACAAATCTTCACCTTTTTTTTCCACTCAAAATCCCCAAATCTCCATTGTTGAAATTTAAGTGTTTTACTCAAAATCATCAATGGCTTCCAAAGGAAAAGGAAAAGCTTCAAGTGCTAAAGGTTCTACAATAGATTTGACTAGGTTACTAACTACTCAAGATCAAAGGGACAAGTTCATGCATTTCTTCTTCAAGAAAAATCTCACTCCTCCAAAATTTGGTAATCTCCCTACTTTTAATAGTGATTGCTTTGATTTTCCTAGATTGTTTCAAGCACAAAAAGTCTATGAATTTATTTCTGATAATGGTGTATACTATCCGGATGTTGTTAGAGCATTTTATTGTAATATGGAGTTTGAGAATCAAACCCTCACTTCTAGTGTGAAAAGGGTTCCCATTTCACTTTCTCTGCAACAATTTGGTGAATGTCTTAAAATACCGTTTGAGGGTATTGAAATTCCGGTAAAGAATAATGCTCAATTACCTGGTTATGTTAAGAAAGATTTTTACTATGATATCTCTAGAATTTCTGAGCATGAGTACAATGAAAAGCGGAGAAAACTTACCGGAAAATTACCTGAGAAACCTTCTTGGTCTGCTGGAAATTTGACTATTAATGATAGGATGATTCACTATGTTTTGAGCTATGTTTTGGTTCCAAAAATGTCCAACCATGCTACCATTAATGATCTGGAAATGCAATTGTTGTTTGCTGTTAAAAATGGAATTCAGGTTAATTGGGCTTATGTGATAATGCATCACTTGGCTAATCATGGTGAATACTCTACTGGGCTGCCATATGCTCGTGTACTCACAAAAATCTTTAGGAAATTCAAGGTTAACCTTACCTCTGAATCTATTGCCAAAATGGAACCATCCGAGTGTGCAATTACTTCTGATGTGGTTAATAGCAAAATGGGAGTGGTATATGATCCGTATCTCAAAACCTATAACTATATCACCCACAATGCCGATGAAGAAGTTGCACCTCCTCCTCCTCCACAACAACATGCCGGTGAACCAACAAACCAAATGATAATGGACTTCATGACCCAAGGCTTTAACCGGATGGACATTCAATTTGATGTCATGCGTCAAGAATTTGGAAGTTTGCGTCAAGATATGGCCGGAATGTCCTCAAGAATGGATCGGTTTGAAACTTATCAAAGAAGAGATGAGGATGACCAAATGAACCAAGATTAGAATTTGACTATATTTGACTATTATTTTTCCTATGTTTTTGTTAATTTCCATTTTATGTTTTGGTACTTGAACTTTCTGTCTAATTATGTCTTATGGTAGTTTCTCAAACTTTGGTTTAAGTACTATAATTATGTCTAAACATTGTGTAAGACTTCTGTTATGGTTCATGTATGAATGTTTAAGTTTTTCATGATTGGTTATGTGGTGTGATTGATTGTGTGTGTATGTATGCATATTGAACATGAATGTTTATATATAAATGCGGTATTTTTCACCCATCTTTCCCTTCTTTTTGATAATGTCAAAAGGGGGAGAAGGATGTATATGTTTGTATGTTTTCTTTGTCTCCATATTATCTAGGTACATCAAGAAATTTAAGTTAAAAACCAAGCCTTGGACTAAGGGGGAGATATTCTTCCTAGGGGGAGTATTCCGGAAAACTCACAAACTCAAGTATGCATTTGTCATCATCAAAAAGGGGGAGAATGTGAAGACAAGCTTCAATGATAAAGAATATTTTGATGGAATTGTGACAAGAAGAGAAAGATTGGTTATGATCAAGTATTCAAGTTTGAAGATTTTCAACTATCTCATAAAAATGATTGATCAAGATTTTGGAGCTTAACATTAGGTATAATATTTCAATTCATTGTTATAAGCTTTAAGTGCTTACAAACTTTAATCTAAACATCTCCAAAGTTATCATAACATTTTGCATCATATCCCCTTCAAATAAATTTTAACTTAGAAAATTTTCAAGTTTTAAAGCATGGAAATCGATTTCCATCTTAGGTAAATCGATTTCCTTTAACTCTGACTTGAAGAAAAAATGCATTTTCTAGACAGGTAAATCGATTTACCTATTAGGGGAATCGATTTACCCTGTTCAAATTTTGCCATTTTTTAACTTTAAAACAAGTGGTAAATCGATTGACCCTTAGTGGAAATCGATTTACCTATACAAATTTTGGAAAATTCTGAAACGTTAAAAGCACCTTTTCATTGTTAGACCTTTTCCAAACCATTGCCATTTTGGGTCTCTAAAAGGTGTCTTTTCTCTCTATAAATTTCTATCAGAATTTTCTCAAAATTACTTATCATTTTTCATTCACTTTTCTCATAACAATTCTCTGTACAATTTTCACAAAACTCTTTGAAACCTCTATACATACTTTCATATCAATAAAAGTTTCTGAGCACTTATAGTTTATTCATTCTGAATTGTTATATTGAGAGAAACATATTGTTATATCAAATATCTCTTGTACTCAAACTTGTAATCAAATTCAATAACTCTGTATTGTTGCTTGTTTTCCTAGTTTGTGAAAGCAAGTGGTTGTTGAGAGAAAGTGGGGTGCTTTCTCTGTGTTGTATGTTAGAAAGATTGTTAGGGGGTCTTGGGATAAGATTGCTTGTAACAAAGATTCTGACATAGTGAATTCCTTCAAGGGTGTGAAGGGAGTGGATGTACCGATAGGGGAACCACTATAAATCTCCGTGTCTCTTTTCTCTTCCCTGCACTCTTTATTTTTCTTCCACTTTATTCATACTTTCACCATAGACCTTCAAGAAAAATAAATTTACCATAACATCTCTAAAAATAACCAAATAGTCATAAAACCTAATTCACCCCCCCTCTTAGGTTGAACTATAAACTTACATCGCTAACATAATTGGTAGATTTAAGTGGTGTAAGTGCACCAGTTCATCCTCATGTTTTAATAATTGTCAAAACACATGAAAATAGAGTAGAACATATTTTGGCAGACATTACAAATGACTTGACAGCGAAAAACTATTTTTAACGCTTTGAAAAATTGTTTTTAGGTATTATGTATCGATACATAAACATGTGTATCGATACAAATGTCCTGAAATTACTTCAGACTAATTTTGTGCAATTTGTATCGATACATATATCACTTGTATCGATACAAAAGTGGTTTCTCAGAGGCAGAGAGTTACCTGTGTATCGAATCATGCTTGCATGTATCGATACACACCTATGTCTCTCAGAAATCCAGAAACATCATGATGCATCGAATCATGCTTGCATGATTTGATACATATCAGTCAAGATTTCAAGAAACTGATGTATGTATCGATACATACCCGTGTTTGTATCGATACATAGGTCAAATCTTTCATTTTTAACGCTGGTCAAAGGTTTTGTATCGATACAAATCATCAGTTGTATCGATACATGTCTGTGAAATTTTGCCCAAATTTGCTCAATTCTATTCTCTCTTTAAATAGCAATGTGTTGTGTCATTGTAAAAAAGAGAAAACTAGTGTGAAAGATCAGAAAACGCTTTGGATACAAATTGAGTGAGAATTTGCACCAAAGGTTTGATTCATCACAAATTCATCATCTTCATCAAGGATTGCAATCAAGTTGGATTTGAGTATGGGATCAATTCGATAAAGATTGCGTTTTTGTGTGATAACGTTCGATACGGTTCGCGGTGAATCAGAATCGTAGTCGGGTTGAATTGTGTGATGAAGGTTCTAGTGTTTCTCTCAAGTGATTCAAGATCGTGCGTGTCTTGAAGGATTCAACAACAAGGAACGAAGGACTCAGCTGGACGATTGGGTGCGGTTCGGCACAAGGTGAATCGTTGGAATCAGAGGGCGAAGTTCCGTTGGGTGTCGAGGTTATTCGCATTAGTTTACATTTTGTCTTGCTATAGGATTATAGATTTCAATTGTAAACTGTGCACTTTTTGTTCATCAAGTTTTTGATCTATAAACTCTCAAATAACCCGTTTGGTTATTTGGGGGGAGACGTACTCGGATAAACGCGTGGACGACGCGCAATCCGGGGAACTCCCTAATGACATCGTGTGTCTCTCTTTATCTCTCTCTTTTAATTTCGCTAATTTCGTTAATTTGTTAATCGATTGAATTTTTGTTGTTCGTATTGGTTCACAAAAATTCAATTGGTTCTTGCTTGATTGTGATTGATTTGAATATTGATTTGTAACTTGCTTGGGACTGAAGTTATATTGTTTACATTCAAATAATTTTGAACTCAAACATTTTCGTAACTTTTCACAAATTCGTTCAAGGCTTAATACTACTTTTCTTTTGGTCAATCGGTGCGTAGACTACCGATTCGGTGGCTCTTCCGCTCGCTTGATTAATTTGAAACAATTTTTTTTAAAACCCCATTGTTTCAAGGATCACTTATTCAACCCCCCCTTCTAAGTGATAAGCCTAGTAGTCTAACAAGTGGTATCACGAGTCCGGTTCAATTTTGTTTACAAAATTCGGAGGATTGTGCCAATTATTAGAAAACATGGCTTTCGCACCGAAAGGGGCGTATAATAGGGCTCCTATATTCAATGGAGATCATTTTGACTATTGGAAAAGTAGTATGCGGATTCACATCAATTCTTTTGATGGAGAAGTGTGGAATGCTATTGAGACCGGTCCGTTTGTTCCGACAATCACCGATCCTAATGGCATTGTCACTATTAAACCTATGGCACAATGGACGGATGATGAAAAGAAAAAGGTCAATTACGATGCAAAGGCACAAAACATACTTATTTCATCCCTTGGGATTGAACAATTTTATCATGTGTCGCATTGTTCTACGGCTAAGGAAATGTGGGATACATTAGTTACTCACTTTGAGGGAACTAATGAGGTCAAAATTTCGAAAATAAACACTTTAACCCAAGAATTTGAGTTGTTCCATATGCAAGATGGTGAAACCATCGCGGATATGCAACAACGATTTGTTAAAATCACAAACAAGTTACATGGCTTAGGCAAACCAATCACAAATCAAGATGCTACTAACAAAATTTTGAGGTGTCTTAATAGGTCATGGCAACCTAAGGTCACCGCGATCAAAGAGGCGAATGATCTTACTACCTTGAGCCTCACGACTTTGTTTGGTAAGCTAACGGAACATGAACAAGTGCTTAGTTTGTTAGAAAAGCATGAGAAAGGTGGGAAAAAGGAAAAACACCGTGAAAAAGAAAAAGAAAAGGATAAGAGGTCAATTGCTCTAAAAGCCTCAAAGTCAAAGTCCAAAAAGGTTGAGCATGTGGAAAGTAGCTCAAGCGAAGATGATTCCGATGATGAGGAAATGGAGCTCTTCGTTCGACGCTGTAATAGATATGTGAGAAAGAAGGGGATAAGACATTCCGATGACAATCTTAAGAAGTTTCGGAAAGATAGTGGTTACCGCCGGAAGAATGATGATGCTAGGTACTCCAAGAAAGGGCTATGCTATGAGTGTGGCCAAGTTGGTCACTACAAGCCGGATTGTCCTAATCTCAAGAGAAAAGAGAAGGAGTCATCTTCAAACAAAAGGAGGAGCAAAGGTAAGAAAGCTTATGTTGCATGGGAGAGTAGTGGCTCTTTTTCTCATTCATCATCAAGCTGTAGTTAGAGTGATGAAGGCGAATTGGTTAATTTCACAACTCATCATCACAAAAAGAAGGATAAAGCTCCCAAAAAGGTAAACCAAAATCCCTCTAGTTCATATACTTTGTTAGAATATCATGATTTGCAAAGTGCATTTGAGGACCTATGTAGTGAAACTAGGAAAGCTTTCAAACGATTAAAAGAAATTATAAAAGTTAACAAAGCTCATGAAAAGAAAGTTTCCGAAACGGAAGAAGAGTTGAAAGCTTTCAAAGTATCATTATTAGAAAGGTCAAGTACAAGTCATGATAATGGTGATATAGTTGGTTGTGATAATTGTATCACTTTGTCAAAAAATATTAAGACTCTTAAGGACAAAGTGGAAAATTCATCAAAACCTAGAGTCTCTCATCAAGTTGATCCAAAACATTTTCGAAACAATTTGAAAGTCAAAAATAAAAATTCTAAACATTTTAAAATGGATCAAAAGAAGAGTGACTCACATATCACTTGTCACTATTGTTGTTGTAAAGGCCATACCATTGCAAAATGTAAAGCTAGGAAATTGTTGGTACCTAAGGGCGTATTGCAATGGATGCCAAAACTCAACAAAGTTTGTTTACCTCACCAACTAGGACCCAACATGAGTTGGGGACCTATTTCAAATGTCTATGTATGTAGGAAAGCGTCTTGAAACCATTGACAAAAGACACCGACAACAATGGAGTTCAAGACTTACGATCAAGGAAAGTGATGAGAAAAGCTTCAACTCAATATCTACAATGGTGTAGAAATTGATCACTTCCTCCACCTAACACTTAAAGGGAAGATTCTATTCTCTACCTTTACCTTTATATTTGTTTTACTTAGCATTTGAATATTGGCTCTTATACACAACTTCTACCTTAATGTGATATTTGACTTGATAGTTGTCTCATCCTTCATTTCCAAGAATTTTGCTCAAAGATATTGATAAGTCTTTGAGACTCATACGTCTTAAATGAGGATTTGACAAAAATCATTACAATTGTCATATTAAGTTCATACTTGGTTTGTATATATTTGTTTGGTTCTTATATATGTGACTTTATGAGCATACATAGACATATATTTTCATACGATTGATTTTGGTACTTGATTCATTTATGTGGATGCTTTATCATGCATATATGGTTCAACATGCGTTCTCATGTTATAATGTGCTTTGGTATTATTTTTGCTCACATACATAAGTATGTACCTTGTTGATTATATGTGTTTCATACATACATGTTATTTTGGATAATATTGTTTGTATGGATAATCATGTTATGTTTATGCTTTTGTTGCATTGCTTTGTTTATTTCGTCTCATATTTTGATATGTTTATTGATTTAAAATGTCGATGTATTACAATATTCATGCGTTGGTTTTGGTTTGTTATTCTACATTCCATGTTTGTCATGAAATTTGATATTCGTCATTGATATATTTTGGCATATCTTTGTATGTATTTATATTGATTAGGAACTTTCATCATATATGTGCATTTCGACAAATGTAAGTGCACAATATGACTTTGGATTGAAATTGCTTGAACATGATACTTCTAATAGACCCTCTTCTTCTTTTTGATATTGTCAAAGTGGGAGAGATTTGGAGTTCTTCTATGCCACAAGCTAAGGATGAATAGCTAAAAGAGTCTTGAATATTATCTACTATATGACAATCGCATTATGGCATCAACTCAGGGGGAGCGTGCTTATTGTCAGCCTTGGTGTTTTAATTGCGTCTGTATACATATTGCTATTTTATTGCATATTAGGTATAGGCTTAGTTAGCTTATGCATAGTTTTGACAATTATCAAAAAAGGGGAGAATGTAAGTGCACCAGTTCATCCTAAAGTTTTAATAATTGTCAAAACACATGAAAATAGAGTAGAACATATTTTGGCAAACATTACAAATGACTTGACAGCGAAAAACTATTTTTAACACTTTGAAAAATTGTTTTTAGGTATTATGTATCGATACATAAACATGTGTATCGATACAAATGTCCTAAAATTACTTCAGACTGATTTTGTGCAATTTGTATCGATACATATATCACTTGTATCGATACAAAAGTGGTTTCTCAGAGGCAGAGAGTTACCTGTGTATCGAATCATGCTTGCATGTATCGATACACACCTATGTCTCTCAGAAATCCAGAAACATCATGATGTATCTAATCATGCTTGCATGATTTGATACATATCAGTCAAGATTTCAAGAAACTGATGTATGTATCGATACATACCCGTGTTTGTATCGATACATAGGTCAAATCTTTCATTTTTAACGCTGGTCAAAGGTTTTGTATCGATACAAATCATCAGTTGTATCGATACATGTCTGTGAAATTTTGCCCAAATTTGCTCAATTTTATTCTCTCTTTAAATAGCAATGTGTTGTGTCATTGTAAAAAAGAGAAAACTAGTGTGAAAGATCAGAAAACGCTTTGGATACAAATTGAGTGAGAATTTGCATCAAAGGTTTGATTCATCACAAATTCATCATCTTCATCAAGGATTGCAATCAAGTTGGATTTGAGTATGGGATCAATTCGATAAAGATTGCGTTTTTGTGTGATAACGTTCGATACGGTTCGCGGTGAATCAGAATCGTAGTCGGGTTGAATTGTGTGACGAAGGTTCTAGTATTTCTCTCAAGTGATTCAAGATCGTGCGTGTCTTGAAGGATTCGACAACAAGGAACGAAGGACTCAGCTGGACGATTGGGTGCGGTTCGGCACAAGGTGAATCGTTGGAATCAGAGGGCGAAGTTCCGTTGGGTGTCGAGGTTATTCGCATTAGTTTACATTTTGTCTTGCTATAGGATTATAGATTTCAATTGTAAACTGTGCACTTTTTGTTCATCAAGTTTTTGATCTATAAACTCTCAAATAACCCGTTTGGTTATTTGGGGGGAGACATACTCGGATAAACGCGTGGACGACGCGCAATATAACGCCCCAACTAAGTTACCTAGAATATTTAGTCGAGACATGCATAACGGAATCTGAGTATAAATAAATTTTACTGAATGCGTAAGCAAGATACAAATTACTTCAGATAAAAGGTAACCGATGAATAAAATACAGCGGAATCAAAAAGGATTCTAAGATAAACAGACTAAAACTAAGACAAAGATGAAGACTACAATCTTCAAGTCTGATGAGTCAAGCTCAGCTCCAATCATCAACTCCGTCCTGGTCCTTGCTCTGGTTAACCTGTCTACCTAAAAAAAAATTGGTTTGGAGTGGGGTGAGACTACTAAGCCTCAGTGAGTCCTACTACCCTCCTAGAGGTGACTACACCGGGGGCACCTAATCAGTCGTATAATACTAATCATAGCATAAATCATAATAGCATAACGTAAAGGTGTAACACAGATTAACTGAATCTTATTCATTTTAAACACAAGGACACTCTGAGGTGAGCATGTCTCAGAGGCCTGACATATCCGTCAACCGATTCGGTCACGGCATGAAGCTCACATATACATAACCTAATGGAGTATCCCATTGGGAGTCCATATTTGCGATATAATAAATCGCCCATAATGACTGACACTAAATTGTATTCTTACTACCATAATTCCCAAAATCCCGGGGAACATACATTCCTAAATAATTCTAGGTTATGCCCTAAAGATTATCTGTGCCTAACATGCTATTCGACATTATGTCATTTACGTTAATACAAATTATCTGACTCTAATGAGGGTATAAAACGAGTGTTTAAAGTTTCAAGATTAATTGTAAATTGTGGACTATCATGTACAAGCTCGCTCTGGCGAGTCACCAGCTCGCTATGGCGGGATTATAGGTCCTGACCTAAATCAACTCGCTGTGGCGAGCAGTAGCTCGCCATGGCGAGTTTCATCAGCCCAGAACCCAGCTCGCCATAAACGCTCGCCAACTACTCGCTGGAGCGAGTTCACGCAGAATTGCCCTGTTTTGCAGAAATCATGATATTTCAAAACTAACACCTACAACCCTCATTTTAGACAGTGCATTAACAGATAATTAACATAATATAAAATAGAATGGAGAGGAGTTTGGGATTTAACCCCTCTCGCACAACATTTCCTAATTCCTAATTGTTATCATGCACAATCATTAATTTTGGGAAACTAGCTAAAGTAGCCTAAAGAACCCACCTGTAATGGAGCTTTAATATACATTCCAGCTCAGCTTGCCGCATCCAAGCCCTCTGTCCAGAACTCACTAGATAACCCCAAAGCTTGCACTCATGAGAAAGGAAGATAATAAATATTCATGAGTGATTGAAGAATGGATTAATAAAGGCTTAAGATCTTACTAATGTCAAGTAATAGAAACTGTTGTGGTAACCAGAGAAGGAAGGGAAATGCTTACCATGGATGGAAGTGAATCTTACGAGGAGGGACAGCGCCTTGCTGCAGGCTGGCAGCACCTTGCTGTGTGCTGGCAGCAAGCATCAGCAGGGCTCCGCAAGTTCCCGCAGGATACCGCAAGTCCTCGCAGGACACAGGCCAGCACCTGCAGGCACCAGCAAGCACTCCGCCTTGAGATGAGTTTTAACTTGAATAGGAGTTCTGTTACAGCCATGTTCCTATTCTCTAAAATTGTCTTGAGCTCCAAATTTGTGTTCATGACAATTGTGGAAGAGAAAGGGGTTTGTGAGCTCATCAAGTTCAAGGGAATAGGACCATCAACACAACAACAAAGAAGGGAAACGATAGAAGCTTTAATTTCCTTACCAAGAGTGTAGAATAGCTACAGCAGTGGAAACATCAACTGACAGCATGCATTGAAGCTTCTGTCATGCTCGCCGTAGCGAGTGGGCACTCGCCCTGGCGAGTTGCGCGACCCAGCAGCCACATCTCTGTTGTTTGCCTCTGCTATACCAACTCCAATCCTTGATTCTTCGTCGTTTCCCAGTTACCCACGAAGCTCGAAATCCAGCAACAACACAGTGGCAGAAAACATGAGAATTTTGGGGGTTTAAGATACAAACCTAGAAAGGGAAATTTAAAAAAAAAATCATGACTATACCTTGTTTACAAGAGATTGGTTGGATGATTCCTTGTCAATCTTCCACAGACACATGCAGAATCCTTCACCATCAGCAAGGTCTCTATTGGGAAGGGTTTGCAAAGAAAAGAGTGGAATAGCTAGAGAGAGAGGGCGAAGAACAAGTAGGAAAGGATCCTATGAACCCTTGCAGCTCTAATTGCATCATGCATGTGGAAATTATTGTGATGAATTGATGATTGTTGGTGGCTGAGAAGAGCAAGGCGTGGAGGAGAAGGTGGAGAGAAAGTTTGGTTCACTGATACATAGGTTCTGTGAAGTGAAAATGTAAAATGAATTGAGTGGTAGATTGGTCCACTTATAAGTTTCTTTCTATGTTTAATTCCTCTTTTGTCCCCATCACTTACTAACAAAAATTAACTCATTCCTTCGTAGTCCTCTATTTTATAAAAAAAAAAATAGGAATGTCTCCAACTAAATTTCAATAATGCTCCTTTTTAATTAATATACTCCTATTAATTAATTTGGGGTGTTACAATCTACCCCCCTTAAAGAAATTTCGTCCTCGAAATTCAGGATTCTTTCATTCCACATCAGGTAGTTTGCTTTGGTTTGTACTTGGAACTACACTTCATCTCTTCTTTAGTTCAAGGTACACAATTCCTTGGAATAAACTTTTCTCACTGAAGGTTACTGGTTAAAGATTATCCTCGTATTCTCATACTTCTCTGCCCTTAGTATGGTCATGCTTCTTCTACTACTATCGACTTTTACCCCAAATACCTTACTGTCCCAGAAGGTCGATATCTGGCCCGGTTGGTACACCTTTAATTAGGAGTCAAACATGAGTGTTCTTATTGGCATTTGCAAATCTGTCCTTCTATAGACGTTTCTCCTTTCTGAGCACCATTATGCATATCATGTCGTATATACATCTACGCCACGGTGTCGTCTACTACTCCAGGATCGATTTAAATATAAAACGAGTGGAAATTGCCTAAACACTACTGATTCTTCTGCCAACGAGTCAGACTCGCCTGCAGATGAACCTATAGTTGTCCGATAAAATCCCACCTACAATTTAATCCATCCTGGCCCAACACGGTGATCAAGTTGCACTCCCAACATGGGTATGCACTTAGGTGCAGATCGTCTCTTGGAGTCAGGGTCATTCTCGTTCGAGGTCCTTCGCTGATATGTATTGCACGAGGCTTGTCTAATCGGTCGGGTTCTATACTTGGCTAATTTGAACACTCTGGATTTGCTCTTGTATTACCCAGGCTGAAAAAGATTGGCAAAGCTTAGGACGGTAGGCTGAACTAACCGACGTATCTTTATGATAACAGTACGAGTTCGATTAACATGAATCATTACTCTAATGAGTAATTTAATTCATCCACTTATGTGAACTGGCTGAAGAAGTCTAGGCTTGGAGTCGGAGTATCCGGGTCCAGTTACTCAGGCTGAACACTCGGTCTCACAAGGTTACGATAGACAAGGCTGAATGGTCGAACATACGGCAGAGACACTAGAATTCAACACGCTAATCTAATCATGAGCTTTGGATGGAATTGAAAGGCTTGGATTCTCAATACTGGTGTCGTTAGAGCGACTGAATTTCTCTGAATTGGAATTAACTATGATCTTAACTCAGAATTTGGCTGGAAGGTTCCGACGAATACGGTTAACCACTAAGTTGAGAACACTGGTTACATGGTTTGGATGTACGAAGTCCAAATGACTTGCTGACACTGAGCGACGTCATTTGTGTCAGAACAGATGAGGTTGCTACTTAACAGATTAACTAACGTTTGAGAGTTGAATCGAAAACTATCCGTGGATCTCCGGGGCAATTGATTTCTACAATACGAATGAGTTATTTAACGACATAGCTGAAAGACTAAAAGCATAGAGTAGGATTACTTAAGTGTGATGCTTCACGGAATTAGTGCGACTGACTGACGTCGATAACTTTGGATAGCTGAATCTGATTTGAATTTGTGTGAAATACTTGACTGACGTCGATAACTTTGGATAGCTGAATCTGATTTGAATTTGTGTGAAATACTTGACTGACAGGAAGCTTCAAACAAGAGGAAGGATACGTGTCTAAGACGTAATTCAGATAAGTTAGAGCGAGTACGCGTTCGTAGTGTTCCAAGAACTACGGACGGAGAATTTAAACATTGTTCGGCTCGAATCAAGGTTAAAGAGGGAATCCATGTATAAAGAGGTATCCGATGTTTGGTCTCTTTTGTAGGTTCAGACTTATACTTCCACAATTCACTCTGATGTTTCTCTCAGGCTGGGACAGCTAAGTCTTTACTCAAGTTTCTCGCTGGCAAAATCTCACGGGAGGGTTTATCTCTGTTTAATAATCTCTCAGCTGACAGGTGCTGGAATGGGTAAGGTCATTGGTGTCTAATGGAAACTAACTTATATTTAATTCTCATATTCCTGGATAAATAATATATAAGTCTAAAAGACTGGCCTAGGTGACTAGTGTCACTAATAGGATCTCTCATTGTTACACTCCTCTGAACATGTTTCCTACGGTTTGGTACTAAAGCATTGATAACGGTGGCTGATTAAATCTAATCCTTGAACTTGGTAGCTAGTTGGTTTCTAATACGTATTTCAATTCTAATGGCGATTGAATAGTAACTCTCACATATGGTTTAACTATTGCTACTGATTTCTCAACTAACTGATCCAGAGATTGAATACGTTTAGAAAAAGGGTAACCTAATATGAAACTGAGCTTCCGGACTCTATGCTACTTAATGACAAGGTAGTTTACAAGTCACTCGGCATTTACATGTGCTAACGGCAATACTTAACGGTTTTACTAACTAAACTTAATCTGATGCGACTACTGGTAATCAATAACAGGTTAATCCAAGTCACTGATATCTGGAAGAATAATCTTAGGTGTTTACTTAATAGGTTTGTGGCAAGAGAGTGTAAAATATATGTGTCCTAGAGGGTAGTTTAATTTAGGAACATAGGGTAATGATATTCAAAGTGTATTCTTATGTACGGTATTTCCAAAAGGAATTTCTAGTTTTTGATGGACGACATGTTAAACCTACTTGGTATGGTTCTGTTGTTTACTTCTAATTGTTTGATGATAATGTTCTATAGATTGGCTTGGTGGTTTGTGTGGTTACTAGAGATTTACTATCTGTCAAACTTCTGGGTACCTAAGGGTTCCTGTCTCGCACTAGACGACTAATGGTTTGGGGAGGAAGTTTGGATTTTAAATCTTTACTGCTAAATGTTGCTTAAGTTCTATTTGATTCTCATTACGATGATGTACGTCAAATCCACTATGCTAAGTTTGGTCATTCTAATTATTTTTGTGTGCTAATACTTAATGCGTCTCGTTGGATGGTACCACTAAAAGGAATTCTAACTGCTGTAACCTGTTAAGACTGTGCCTCTAACGGTTCAGTTCAACTGTGGGTTTCTGAAAATTAAAGGAGTTTGCCTTAAGCTACCTAATCTTCTAAACATATAGGAGTTTCACACTTACTCTGGGTGATCTAGACATTTAGCAAGGCTCGGTGTATTAATTCCTATCACAAGTGTAGGTTCTCTATAAGGGGTGCATCCTCGTTCCATTGAGAACATTAAGGTTTGTTAATCTTGGGATAGTTTAGCCGATTACGGGCCTCAAATTTAGTTGGACAGATATGGGATCTATCTAAGGTCTTTCTATCACAGAGGAATTTCCTGGCTTGTGATGTTTAACTACTTGTTCTGAAAGAATTAAGTTCCGTATAGCTTGGTAGGGTCATTGGTTTCCATCTTCTGGTGTTACGTCTAAAGGCATTTCCAACACAGTCCTTATGAGTAAGAGGTGGTTAGGAGTCACTTATTCTAAAGCTCGGAAGGTAGGATGGTAAGATTATATAAGGGCTGAAGGCTAATCATCCAGGTTAAAACGGTTGGGCAGGGAGTGAGGCAGAAACATGTAGCAGCAACAGCCTGCTAAGCTCGCTGCAGCGGGTGGTTACTCGCTAAGCGAGTGAGACAGATTGAGGAAAGATTATTCTGTGGTTTCCAATTTCTACTTAATACAACATTCATACTTCCCAAGTATTAACTAGATTGATTGACTGCCTACTGGTAGAGATTGTTGATGGATTTCTAAACTTGGTTGGGCATAGCTCCTGATAAGGTAGGGTAATTCTAAGCTTTAGAAAATTCACCTGACACACAGTGTCAGTGGGATACTGTTGTGCACTGCGCACTTCAGTCTTGAGGATACACTTACTTCCCTTCAAGCTACAACCTTTTCTCTCGTCTTGTGTTACGCGACTTACTCTTGTGGCACCATCTGCCACTATTCCAAAACCCACTTATAAGGTTATCCTCCAGTGACACCTCCTTGATTGCGTTTCACTACGATGTTAACGCTGGAATTTCAGAGTTCACTTCAGTTCTAAACCATAATACACTGCCTACCATACACAATACTGAGTTGATCAGGCTCAGCACGTGACGGTTTCAGCGTAAACAGTCCAGATCCAAAGGGTCTGTATTGTTTAGGAAAGAATTGTTCTGACTCATGGCAAGGTCCGATACTGAATCGACCTGCTCTGATACCAATTATAACGCCCCAACTAAGTTACCTAGAATATTTAGTCGAGACATGCATAACGGAATCTGAGTATAAATAAATTTTACTGAATGCGTAAGCAAGATACAAACTACTTCAGATAAAAGGTAACCGATGAATAAAATACAGCGGAATCAAAAAGGATTCTAAGATAAACAGACTAAAACTAAGACAAAGATGAAGACTACAATCTTCAAGTCTGATGAGTCAAGCTCAGCTCCAATCATCAACTCCGTCCTGGTCCTTGCTCCGGTTAACCTGTCTACCTAAAAAAAAATTGGTTTGGAGTGGGGTGAGACTACTAAGCCTCAGTGAGTCCTACTACCCTCCTAGAGGTGACTACACCGGGGGCACCTAATCAGTCGTATAATACTAATCATAGCATAAATCATAATAGCATAACGTAAAGGTGTAACACAGATTAACTGAATCTTATTCATTTTAAACACAAGGACACTCTGAGGTGAGCATGTCTCAGAGGCCTGACATATCCGTCAACCGATTCGGTCACGGCATGAAGCTCACATATACATAACCTAATGGAGTATCCCATTGGGAGTCCATATTTGCGATATAATAAATCGCCCATAATGACTGACACTAAATTGTATTCTTACTACCATAATTCCCAAAATCCCGGGGAACATACATTCCTAAATAATTCTAGGTTATGCCCTAAAGATTATCTGTGCCTAACATGCTATTCGACATTATGTCATTTACGTTAATACAAATTATCTGACTCTAATGAGGGTATAAAACGAGTGTTTAAAGTTTCAAGATTAATTGTAAATTGTGGACTATCCTGTACAAGCTCACTCTGGCGAGTCACCAGCTCGCTATGGCGGGATTATAGGTCCTGACCTAAATCAACTCGCTGTGGCGAGCAGTAGCTCGCCATGGCGAGTTTCATCAGCCCAGAACCCAGCTCGCCATAAACGCTCGCCAACTACTCGCTGGAGCGAGTTCACGCAGAATTGCCCTGTTTTGCAGAAATCATGATATTTCAAAACTAACACCTACAACCCTCATTTTAGACAGTGCATTAACAGATAATTAACATAATATAAAATAGAATGGAGAGGAGTTTGGGATTTAACCCCTCTCGCACAACATTTCCTAATTCCTAATTGTTATCATGCACAATCATTAATTTTGGGAAACTAGCTAAAGTAGCCTAAAGAACCCACCTGTAATGGAGCTTTAATATACATTCCAGCTCAGCTTGCCGCATCCAAGCCCTCTGTCCAGAACTCACTAGATAACCCCAAAGCTTGCACTCATGAGAAAGGAAGATAATAAATATTCATGAGTGATTGAAGAATGGATTAATAAAGGCTTAAGATCTTACTAATGTCAAGTAATAGAAACTGTTGTGGTAACCAGAGAAGGAAGGGAAATGCTTACCATGGATGGAAGTGAATCTTACGAGGAGGGACAGCGCCTTGCTGCAGGCTGGCAGCACCTTGCTGTGTGCTGGCAGCAAGCATCAGCAGGGCTCCGCAAGTTCCCGCAGGATACCGCAAGTCCTCGCAGGACACAGGCCAGCACCTGCAGGCACCAGCAAGCACTCCGCCTTGAGATGAGTTTTAACTTGAATAGGAGTTCTGTTACAGCCATGTTCCTATTCTCTAAAATTGTCTTGAGCTCCAAATTTGTGTTCATGACAATTGTGGAAGAGAAAGGGGTTTGTGAGCTCATCAAGTTCAAGGGAATAGGACCATCAACACAACAACAAAGAAGGGAAACGATAGAAGCTTTAATTTCCTTACCAAGAGTGTAGAATAGCTACAGCAGTGGAAACATCAACTGACAGCATGCATTGAAGCTTCTGTCATGCTCGCCGTAGCGAGTGGGCACTCGCCCTGGCGAGTTGCGCGACCCAGCAGCCACATCTCTGTTGTTTGCCTCTGCTATACCAACTCCAATCCTTGATTCTTCGTCGTTTCCCAGTTACCCACGAAGCTCGAAATCCAGCAACAACACAGTGGCAGAAAACATGAGAATTTTGGGGGTTTAAGATACAAACCTAGAAAGGGAAATTTAAAAAAAAAATCATGACTATACCTTGTTTACAAGAGATTGGTTGGATGATTCCTTGTCAATCTTCCACAGACACATGCAGAATCCTTCACCATCAGCAAGGTCTCTATTGGGAAGGGTTTGCAAAGAAAAGAGTGGAATAGCTAGAGAGAGAGGGCGAAGAACAAGTAGGAAAGGATCCTATGAACCCTTGCAGCTCTAATTGCATCATGCATGTGGAAATTATTGTGATGAATTGATGATTGTTGGTGGCTGAGAAGAGCAAGGCGTGGAGGAGAAGGTGGAGAGAAAGTTTGGTTCACTGATACATAGGTTCTGTGAAGTGAAAATGTAAAATGAATTGAGTGGTAGATTGGTCCACTTATAAGTTTCTTTCTATGTTTAATTCCTCTTTTGTCCCCATCACTTACTAACAAAAATTAACTCATTCCTTCGTAGTCCTCTATTTTATAAAAAAAAAAATAGGAATGTCTCCAACTAAATTTCAATAATGCTCCTTTTTAATTAATATACTCCTATTAATTAATTTGGGGTGTTACACGCAATCCGGGGAACTCCCTAATCACATCGTGTGTCTCTCTTTATCTCTCTCTTTTAATTTCGCTAATTTCGTTAATTTGTTAATCGATTGAATTTTTGTTGTTCGTATTGGTTCACAAAAATTCAATTGGTTCTTGCTTGACTGTGATTGATTTGAATTTTGATTTGTAACTTGCTTGGGACTGAAGTTATATTGTTTACATTCAAATAATTTTGAACTCAAACATTTTCGTAACTTTTCACAAATTCGTTCAAGGCTTAATACTATTTTTCTTTTGGTCAATCGGTGCGTAGACTACCGATTCGGTGGCTCTTCCGCTCGCTTGATTAATTTGAAACAATTTTTTTTAAAACCCCATTGTTTCAAGGATCACTTATTCAACCCCCCCTTCTAAGTGATAAGCCTAGTAGTCTGACAATTTATAGGGGGTGCAGTAACCAATCTGGGGGGTGCATTAAACAATTTTCATTATTTATGCGTAGTTCGGTCGTACCCAAACAGTAAAATTCCAGAGGAAAATGCACCTAAGATCAAATACTTCGAGCCAGCTTCTGTGGAAAATTCAGACTTTCTTTTTGATGCTGCCATCACATAAAAACATAAACTTTGAGGCTCAATAGCTAAATACATGGCAATTGAAAAGTTTATGCACCATAACCACTCCCGATTTAAGTGCCTTAAATATTTAGCCCTAAATTCAATCTTTGAATAGTGTGTATGAAAAAATATTTCTTGGAAGAAGTTTACCCCTTAAATGAATCTCAGTTACTTTAGGTAAATTAGTCTTCGTAATTATACACGGAGAATATATTTGGATTACCAAATTATTCTCACGCAAGCTAGCAAGGGAGTTTGTATTTTCAGATGTAAGGGGAGCACAATTTATGTATCGTAAACGATCACTACAATGAATTTGAAATTAGACGATTATTATTACAAGTTGATAAATTGGTTAATATAATTTCTACTATTAATTTAATCGGACAGTCTAGATTAAAATTTGTGCGACAATGTTACCGCAACAGTTCTATTTTCCTAACTAGCACATTGCTTGCTATTCAAAAAGTAAATATATAGTACACATGCATCCAATATGGAAGGTTACAATTCAAAATACGAACATTCAATTTATGCCATTCATTCAGATTTCTGACCATAAAAAGTGATTCAAAATATGAACCTTTAATTTTTGCTTTGTTAGTCAAATAGAAAGTGATTGATCAAACCTTTTATAAACATTACATGTAGCATTCACTAGCTAGGGTTTTGTCATGCTAATGGAAGATCTATATGGTGATGATGATCATGATAAAAGTCCTTCATCACATGCAGTTCATGTCATACCAGATGTTCAATTATCATCCATTTTTCTTTTCAACCCTTCAAAATGTTTTCCTCTATTCTATTAATATGTTTTACCTGAAGTAACAAAGTTTGTCACAAGAAAGGGGGGTTTGAATTGTGACCTTTAAAAATTTGGCTGCAAGTTATGATCAACACAAATAACTTAACACAGAAAACTTGTGAGAACGTTCTGAGAACGAAACCAGTTAGCGATAAGAAAATGTAAAGTGATTTGTGTGTGATGTGTTTGCTCAAATAAAAGAGTAGGGAAAGAGAAGATCAAACACAGCAATTTATCCTGGTTCACCCCTTAACAGAATGGGCTACTCCAGTCCCCACTTGCGTGAGATTATCCACTATAATCTAGTCCGAGATTACAATGAGTCCCTTAACCTAAAACCGAGGTTAAGTCACAGATTAGTTATCACCAACTAATCTGAATCAATTCACAAACCAGTAATCACCTACTGATTTGAAACACTTCACAAATCAGTTATCACCAACTGATTTGAACACTCAATCAATTCTAACCAATTGACTTGAGCAAGATCTTACAATTTAAGAAGTGGTTGTTGAAACTAACAAGCCTATATCAACCTAAACTAGTTGTATAGCTTACAAATGAAATACACTCAGAAATGCTCAAATGGATTAAGATCCTAAGTTCTAGAGCTTGGAGTATGAGTGTATAAAGAAGAGCTTAAAGTGATATGGAGGTCACAAAAGTATGTATGGCTTTTTGCAATTTGAAACTCTTGCTCTTCAAATGATATCAACGTGCTATTTATAGATAAGGAGGCTCCTTGATGTCTTGAGCTTCAAGTATGACCGTTGTGAGTGAGGAAATAGCCGTTGTGAGACATAAGATATGAAAGAGAAAATCTGTCTCATTAAAGTAACCTTCCCAGAACGTTCTCCCATTGCTTCCTGACATGGGACAGAACGTACAATGATGATCTGAGTTCTTGGAACTTGATTGAGAGATTCCTGATCATATAGCCGTTGTAAAGGTGTTGAGTTTGAATATAAACAGCTCATTAAATGACTGGACAGAAATCAAACAGTAGAACACTTTGCTGGCAAAACTGGGAGATCGTTCTCTGATCATTCTCTGATCATTCTCTAAGCTCATGGATAAAATCACACGTGATTAAAAGAGCTGTTGATAGTTGTCTTGCAGCTGGAGAGCTTCAGTCTATGAAGATAGAGCAACTATTCAGAACTATTTACTTGTCCTTGCTGGTTCATAAAGTCTTTGTCCTTGTAAGACTTTATGGGAGAATGTAGCAACCCCTTGTCCTTGTTCCCTTAAATCATGGGTTGATGTCTTCAGTCTCACTTCAGTGTGTTGTATCAATTTTATTGGACTAGATTAACTCTTGAAGGAATATATTAATAACATGAAGCCTTGTTATGAACAATTGAACTTATTCCTTAAAAGTGCTTATTTGAACGTGATGCCTTGTTCAAAAATGATTCCTTGCCTTAAATGACTTATGCACTGTTATGATCTTGCATTTACTTCCATGAAAGAGTTCTTTCTTGTTTCTACCAAGATGACTTCTGAAAAGTGATTATTCCTTAATCACATGAACTTTGAAACATGGTTCAGTGTCATTCTGAGAATGTTCTTCTGGGCAGAATCTTCAAATGATGTTTTGTTTGTATCTTGTGAGTGAAACTTATTGAAATTAATCCTTTAAAGCTGTCTTAGATTAAATCACTCAAAAGCACTTGTTAGATAACAAAATGATCAGAATCATATTAAAATTTAATTAAGGGTTTGTTATCTTTAAAACATCAAAATGGATTTTGTCTCAACATTACCCTCTTAGCAAACACTATTACTATACATGCACTCACTAGCTAGGGTTTTGTAAGTATTAATGTGACATTGTCCCAATTGCTGGACAACTAGGGCAGAACTAGTTGGATAATTATAAGTAGGCGAGGTCCACTTTTTTGGCTGTAACTTTTAACCTTTAACTAAAACACGTTTAATTGTTCCATCTTAATGAAACATATGGATGCCACCCAACATTGTTTCAAATAATTGGGTTGTCAAATTTAATATTGTTTTGTTTCATGCGTTATGAAACTTATCTTTGATTAATCAACTGTTTTCTCCTAGGCTAAAACATCTTTAGGGGAGCAAATTTGTGTGTATCTAGGTTTGAGGTTTGGAAACATTAAAAGCACACAAAATCTAATTAAATTGATGATAAAATTAAAGATCATTGAGTATATTTTAATAAATTAAAACTAGACTGTAGTAATTTTAACATATGATTCTTCATAACATTTCAAGCAAATTTTTATTTTTTTGAAAAACTAAAATTTCAATTTTAAAATTTGCACCGTCCGAATTAAATTTGAACGGTCTTCAATCTAGTGACTATGTAAACGCAGAATTTTGGGGACGGTTGAGAATTCAAATTCTATATATAATTGAGTTATAATTAATTTGTCATATCAAAGCAAAGTTGACAATTAGTGTAATTCTACTAATGATTTGAGGAAGAGTATAAAATTGTTGAAGTACAATTAAATAAGATGGAAAGGATTACAATTGTGAGAGTGGGGTTGGTTGATGATGATAGGTTCTTTAGCCAACAGGGAACTGAAAAGGACCAAATGATAGAGAGATGGCATAGGCATCTAGTGCTGTGGTTAAGGACAACATGACTGAGATATGTGGGATATAATTAGATTGAGACATTTTATCATTCAAATGTAAAGTGCTTCTTTACTATATGGAAAACGGAGGTCTTTCTTCTCTAACAACAAGGGTTTGTCACTTTTTTGTGTGCTCCTATCGGCTATTTGTTAGAATTGAGAGCGATAGTTACACATTTGTCCATGCAAAATATATGTAGATTTTGAACAAGGTCAAATCTATGTAATACACATATGAGACAATTTTTTCAATATATACAAGCTTGTTTTCACAATTGAATCAATAAACCTCATCATTAGATCAAAAAATCACACTTTTACATGTTAGACAAAATCTTTAACAATGTTATTGGGTTTCGATGGATCAGAGAGATTGGAGGTACTCTTATTAATTCATCTTCTCATGGTGATGCTTTTGAGGAGCTCTAGTTTGTTGGTGGTGTACATTCTTGTTTTCTGGTAGTTTATTTGTCTATTTGTTATCTCATATTACCTCAGAGATTGTTGAGTTTTGATTAGAGGTGTTCGCGGTGTGGTTTGGTTCGGTTTTGAACATAAAAGTTATCCTAACCATGAGATAAAAATGCATGCGATTAAATTTGTTTTGGTTGGTTTTTAAAAGGTCATCCAAACCAAATCAAACCAATGCGGTTTGGACTGATTCGGTTTTAGCGGTTTACACAATAACATTTCAGCACTAAACAATTTTAAACCTCCAAAAAAAGAACTTGAAGTTCCAAAATAACTTTACAGTACCAATAAAAGTTGTTTATCCAAAATAACATTATAGTATCTTACAATTTTAAATTTCCAAAAAAAGAACTTGAAGTTCCAAAATAAAATCACGGTACAGATAAAAGTTGTTGATCTAAAATAATATTACAACACTAAAATAACATTACAGTACTGTTGGCTCGAATTTTTAATAATTTATATGTTTATTAAATATTAGATGAGATGGCAATATTATTGGATGTTATAAATATGGAATAATTAATAATATTTCCAAGAAAAGAGGAAAGGATAGTCTTATAAGCTCCTTTCGATTGCCACTCGAAGCATTGTCAAAGGTTAAGCCTGTGGACTTTTAAGTTTCTTTTCTTTAAAATATTATGTTTTCGCGAAATGGGAGAACACTTCCAGAGATGGTAAGACCAACTCACATTGGTACCACATCTAGTAATCCAGATTCAAGTTCTTCTAACGTTCTTCTAACGAATAAGAATGGTGCAACCGTTTCCTCGACGGTTATGAGTCAGGTAGAGTCAAGTAATGCCATGACTATTATGTCTTTGGCATCTTCGATAACTTCTCCAGTTCCTTCTATGCCTCTTGGTTTTACTCAGGCAGACAATAGTCCTTTTAGGGGCCCATTTAGGCCTTATCAACTTCCACACAACCCTTTGTTTGGAATGTCAACAACTGTGATGGCTAGTTTGCAAATGTTTCAACATACGGAGCCTAAAACGTTTACTCCAAGTAGAATAACCCCTCAAGCGTTAACTAACACGTCTATGGCGTCTCTAAGACAACAAATGGACGAAAGTAACCACGAGATGGTTAATATGTTAACAACACAAATTGATACTGTGTTTAATCCTTTGATACAAAACACTAATGAAAGTTACCCGATGACAGGAATTTCTATGGTATTTTTAGTAGTATTATTAGTAGTAAAAAGACCAACACAGACCCAAATACGAAGGAAAACCTACAAAAGCATAAAAAAGCATCAAGACAAGGTCTACGATGGAAGCTGCTTGCTGGCCAAGAAAACAGAAGAAATAAATCTATAAAATATATGTTCATCGCAGCACGATGCGGTATATTGCAGCACAATGAATTAACTTGGCGACCAAGCTGATGAAATGCACAGGATCAGTTATAAAATTGAACTGAATCTTCACATCGTACTGCGATGGACCTATCACAGTACGATGCCTTGCTGAGGCCCGTTACGAAAACTATAAATAGAGCCCTTCTGTCATTGTTTAATTCATTCAGAAATAGTAGAACATTCTCTACTATAAGGAGAGGTTCAGAGAAGCTCTATTGGGCATAGTTTTCTCCCCTTACGGGAAAACTAACTCAGCAAGGTATTTTTTCTTTAGGCTTTTATGTTTAGGTTATAATTATTTTATTGTAATTTAAATATGTAGTCTTTTGTAATAGATGCCTTAAGATGAATATAGATAAATTGAAAATAACACAAAGAAAATACAAAGAAAATAACTAAAGTGAAAAGAGATGGAAAATGTGTGATTTGAATGTTCAACCAAAGACCATTTATATAGGGGAAAAACATGGGTATATAACTAATTTTGTCTATAATATACAATTAAACCGATTAGTGATAAATATATTGATTCCTTTTCCGGTGAATGTCATCTTATGACTTTTTGTAGGAAATTTAATATTTAACACACAAACTATAGAAAGAAGCAAAGAATTCCATAAAAATTAAATGCTCCTAATACAATACTAAAATAAAATAAAATTTGAAAAAATTATTAATTTTAATTTATTTTTTTACAAACATGGGTAACTAATTTCGTGAATTATTACAATTATGAAAATAATTTTACAAATTATAACGCCCCAACTAAAATATCTAGAATATTTAGTCAAGACATAAATAAATGGATCTGAGTACATTACATTAGACGACATGAAAATTGAATTACAAGAATTCCTTAATAATTAAAAATGAACTTAAGCAATACAGCGGAGATAGAATAAAATTTCAGGATATACAAATAAAATAAACAAGGAAAGACTAAAATTGTCTAGTGCGATGATCCAAGCTCAGCTCCATCCTGGTCCTTGCTCCAGTTAACCTGTCTACCTAAAAAAAAAATAGTTTGGAGTGGGGTGAGACTACTAAGCCTCAGTAGTCCTACTACCCTCCTAGAGGTGACTACACCGGGGAGTCCTAATCAGTCATAACATACTATCATATAAAACATAACATAATGATAGAATTAAAGGTGTAACACAGATAAACAAACTCTTATTCATTTTAAACACAAGGACACTCTGAGGTGAGCAGGTCTCAGAGGCCTGCCATATCCATCAACCGATTCGGTCACGGCATGCAGATCACAATATCATATCCTAATGGATTATCCCATTGGGAGTCCATAGCGCGACATCACAGATCGCTCCTGATTGACTGATACTAATTTAGTTCTTACTACCATAAATTTCCCAAAACCCGGGGAGCATACAAACCTAATTAAATTCTAGGTTATACCCTAACAATTATCTATGATTAACATTCTGTTCGACATTATATTAACTAGTGTCCACACCCGTGCCAAGCACGGGTTAGAAATTCGTCTAACTAATTTTTACATATTTAATAAATATTGATGTATTATTTAAATATTCTTTATTTTGAAATTAATTTTTCCATAATCTAAAATTTTGTTAATACAAAAAAAAGTAAAAACATAAAATTATGGGGCATAAATTGAACAACCGGTTCCTCCAATTTTTAAATTTTGCAGTTTGCCAATTTTCATCCAAATATAGATCGGACATAAACCCCTTTCAACAGATCAGACCGCCAGATTTAGTCCGATTTGATTTGGCTACCTTGATATATTAAATTCATTTAATTGTTTTGTTTTGACAAATTTATATTATTATTATTATTTGATTTTAGATTTAATAAATATTATAGAAGTGGAAAATTTATGGTTTGAATCTTTGTCGTGGGTAGTTAACTTTTGCTCATATAAATAGAATTATATATAATTTTGAACTATAAAAGTGCAAATAATAAAATTAAAAACATAAATTAATATTCACAAATAAAACAAATACATTTTAATATTGGTCTTATGATATGATTCCTCTGAAGTGAATAATATTAATAATTATCAATAGAAAAATATGCTACATGGCAAAGCTTGTGCGGCGAGTTGCGTATCAATTGTGTCGCATGTAGACAAAATATTAGAAAATGTTATAATAAAATATAACTAAAGACGTAAAAACCATATAAATAAATTGTGATAAACTCACTTGATTTAAGCTCATAATTAAAAGGACAATAACAACATAAAAAATATTACACAATAGATTTTGAAGTAGAAACAACTAATAAAATTTTAATTACACGATACATCAAGTGAAGATTTTATTTTGAAAGTTTGATCCGGAATATTAGGCCCTCATATAAATAGACACTCATATTACTATATGAATAAAAATATATGTCTCGTATTAGTATATGTGTAAAATATAAGATCTCATATAAATTACAAAAAAATGATCCCATATTAATATATCAATATAAATATAAACTTATTATAAATTAATCTCATAATATCAATTGTAAATAAATACGATTTGAAACAAAATAAAAATAGACCCCATATAACTTATATCATTTAATTGAACATATGAACACCATCTTAATATAAAATAGTCTTTTGTCAAAAAAAAATACAAAATAGTCTTTGTATTAATATATGAGTAAAAATATAGTCCCTATATTAATCTACTTTTTTTAGTATTAATCATTTGGTTTTCAAGGGAAGAATTCCTTGATAATTCAGAGTTGACCTCCACATAAGTCCTTGAAAATATAGTCCCTATATTTTTACACATAATAATATATGTGTAAAAGTACCCGTCCCGTATAAATTATAAATAAAAAAGTCTCATGTAAATTTTAAAATGAAAATAGATTCCTGTATTAATATATGAATATAAATATACAAATCGTATAAATCAACAAAAAAATAGGTCAATTTATTAATATACGAGTAAAAATTAAAAACTGTAAAAATTACAAAAATATAGGCTTTATAGGTCTCTGAACAAATTATCATGAATGGTGATTTTTGTAGAACCAAGTGTTGGTGTGATGATCACGTATAAACATATTGCTTCCATAATTATATGCAACTATATAAAGTAAAATTAACAATATATAACTATATTACATGCGTAAAAAAAAACTATATTACAGTGAATAAATAAATAACTACATTACATAAATTATTCTGTATATACTGCACCGTTAAAATGGGGAACTTCATACACAAATAAATGTTTCAAAAAACAAAGAACAAATTTTATGATTAATCCAAATTTGCGATAAATGAATAAAAAAATTTAAATATCTTCATTAATATGAAATTTGCTCCAAAACTATTCATTATGTGTATCTTCATCTACTAATTGTTTTTATAACTTCCACAACATGACCTTCAAGATAAGAAGAAGATCTCTCATTAGCACCTCAAAAAAAAAAAACATGAGCACCTAAAAAAAATGAAGGAATACAAAGAATTGTAAAATAAGATAAAGGGTATAACAAATAACAAAAAAAATAATAAAAAGTAAAGAACTAAAGCATAACAATGTTAGAAATGGTGTAATTTGCAATGTTCAGCCAAATACCATTTATATAGAAAAATGAGAATTGGTATTTAAGTAATTTTACCCAAAATATGTAATTAAAGCTATTAAAACAAATATCTTGATTTAAGTAAAGAATATTGATTTAGCCAAATAGAATTGGTAGACTCCACCAGAGAATTGGTATGGACTTTTGAAATAAGTAAAGACTATTATAAAATTAGAATGAATTTAATGCTATAATGTATGGCATATATCATTCCATTTAAAAATAAATCATATTATGAAATAAGGCATATTCCAATTCTTTATTCAACGTAGTAGTAGTAATAATAATAATAATAATAATAATAATAATAATAATAATAATAATTTTAAAAATTTCACTATTTAGTAATTTTAAATATTTTTCATTATAAAAAAACATTTTACAAAAAATTCAAAAATTTCACTATTTTTTTTTCAGGACTTCACTATTATTTTATTAGTAACACAATAAATGAATAAAAACATAAAGTATGTACATAAAATTAAAAAAAGTTATGTAATTTAAGTGATAGATATTTTATAATTAGCAATTAGCAATTAGTGAATAATTAGCAATTGTATGGAAATAATTAGCAATTAATGGAATTTGGGAACAATATCAATTAGTGAATAGAAATACATTTATTTTATAAAAATAAAAAAGAAATACATTTACATTGATATAAAATAAATAACAAAAAAATAAAAAAAATAATATATTAGATCTAATATAAAAAATATTTGTAGCATGTCAAAAAAATAACAAAAATTTCAGTATCATTTAAATATATTATAATTTACAAAGTTTTCTTTTCATGATCCATTGATTTTGTTATTCATTTTCGTTCAAAAAAAACTTTTTATTTAATGTGTAAAAGTCAAATATATCATCACCATTAACAAAAAAATCGTGCCTTTAATTTTGTATGATTTTATTTCCACTTTCAATTTCAAAGTCAAAATGCATAATGAAAATAAGGAACACAATAAATGCTAAATCGGCCTAATGAAAAATACATTATTTTAAATACTTTACAAAAATACATTATAATAAAAAATACATTATGACATTTAATGCTAAATTGCTGTGAGAGCAGGGTTGCTGTGAGGGCGCCACGTGGCAAGAGAGGAAAATGAAATCATCCTTGCGTATTACATATAATAGATTATATTACTGCAAACTATCTGATTTTGACGAGTATATAAAACGAGTGTGTGAGACTTTGTTAGAAAAATGGAAAATGCAGGTCAGTTTTGTACAAGCTCGCTATGGTGAGTCACCAGCTCCCCATGGCGAGATTATAGGTCCTGACCTAAATCAACTCGCTGTGGCGAGCAGAAGCTCTCCATGGCGAGTATCATCAGCCCAGAACCCAGCTCGCCATGAATGCTCGCCAGCTACTCGCTATGGCGAGTTCCGGCAGAAAACACCTGTTTTACAGAAATCATAGTTTTTCAAGAGAACACCTACAATCCTCATTTAAACCAGTGCAGCAAAATAAAATATATAATATAAAACAGGATGGAGGGAAATTTGGGAGTTAATTCCCCTCACACAACCATTCCCTAAATTCCTAAGTTAACATGCAATTTCATAATTTGGGGAAAACTATCTACACTATCCTAAGAACCCACTGACTACGGTCTGGCAAGTGCACCAGTCTGTCGTCAAGTAATAATTCACACTCTACGAGTAGAATGAGTTCAAATCCACATGGATCGTGCTGAAGCTTCACTAGCGTTATTTAAGTTTGTGATAGTTGCATTCACTTTGAGTTTTTGGAAAAGGTTTTTATAAAATATAGCGTAATACGTTGCAGAAATATAAATTGCAGAATGTATAAATAATATAGATTCAAGAAATATAGAGGCTAGATATGGTGGTTGGACTCCCTCCCTTCTTCATATTTGGCATGACCGGTGTATAACATAGTTATTTAGATTATGTTCGGCGATGAATTATCCTTGTTGTAGTAATACCCTACTATTACACTATGTCTATTAAAGTTCCCCTACATTACTAACTAAGGTACCTACGAGAGTCTAACCTCGATGTGTCACATACCCTAATTACTAAGTGAGTTGTTTATAAACATTCATTATAACCTTCACCAATTAACCTCTAGGTCCTAGTATCGGGTTGTTCATCTTTTAAGTGCTCAGATCACACCTAGTGCATGATTCCTCCTCTAACCGCTCAGTTCACAACTAGTTCAGGATGTTACTGTCTCTATTTGTTAGTGTTTTCAACCTATGGGGTTGAGTTTATTTTAGGGTTGGCTTCATTTGTTAAAATAAGTCTTTGGTCCAGATGTGGTGACTGATGTGCACACATGTGGTGCCTGAACTGAATGCCCTATAAACGCGCTTTCAATTATTTGCATGTGATCTTTGAAAAAGATTTGTTTTGAAACAAACATATCCACGCTAGCTTGCGCGCCAAGGAACGAGCTGAAAGATTGATAAAAGATTCAAAAATGATTTAAAAGGCCGGTTTGTTACTAGAAGATTCAAAAAGATTTAAAACAAAACATATCTTTTGTTAAAAGATTGAGTTTGTTATTTGAAGATACAAAGGCCAGCTTTCAGGATCTCGCTCTATATAAAGAAGACTGAAGACATAGTTTTACTCACTGAATTTAGAATAATATTTTCTAGTCTATAGATTTCAGTCTTTGTCCCTTTTGTTTCTTGTTTCCATTGAGACTTGAACTTAGGGTTGTATTTAACTCTTAAGCTTTTAAGCACAGAGCTGTTCCTTTTCTTGGTTCTAGTTTGAAACAAGATTTGGACTTTGAATCACTCAAAGCTTTGAAGCACGAGTTGGTTCTTTAGGTTAAGAGTGCATCTCCATCATTGAGTTTGTAAAAATCCTTGTGAGGAGCAAGGTCCTTGTGAGGAGCAAGGTAGGATAGCTGGGAAGTGACTAGGGGAAGTCATATCTTGTAAGGAGCAAGGTAGAGTTTGCACAAGGTAGTGTCTAAGCGAGAGGTTGTAAACGGGGGAGTTTAACTTTGAATTAAAGCTATCATAGTGGATTCATTCCTGGATTGGTATCCTCCAGACGTAAGTGCGCTGCACTGAACTGGGTTAACAAACTCATTGAGTTCTTTATTTTCTGCACTTTATTTTCCTTGTTCATCAAGTTATCGTATGTTTATGATGTTGACACATTAGGCAACACATCGTTCACCAAAACCCTAATGTGCACCACATCGCGCTGCACATCTGTAACTTGCTACCGGAATTTCACTATTCACCTAGCATTATTTACTACGAGTTCCGGACCATACCAAGTCAAAACCTGATATCAATTCTATGGGCGTTCCCGCTTATCCGGCCAGATTACGAGATACGTTATTAAAGTGCGCGAAAGTAAATAACAAACATAATACTTTAAATATCATTTATTATAACTTATACTCAATCACAGACTCCAAATATTCATAGGGGAGTTCATCTTCTCCACCACAACCTAAGGCAGCTATTACAAAAGACTACATATTTAAATTACAATAAAGAAATTATAACCTAAACATAAAAGCCTAAAGAAAACATACCTTGCTGAGTTAGTTTTCCCGTAAGGGGAGAAAACTATGCCCAATAGAGCTCCTCTGAACCTCTCCTTATAGTAGAGAGTGTTCTACTATTTCTGAATGAATAAAACAATGAAAGGGAGGCTCTATTTATAGTTTTCGTAATGGGCCTCAGCAAGGCATCGCAGCACGATAAAGTCATCGTACTGCGATGTGAAGATTCAGTTCAATTTTATAACTGATCCTTTGCATTTCATCAGCTTGGGCGCCAAGTTACATCATCGTGCTGCGATGACACACATCGTGCTGCGATGTACGATTTTGTGTAGATTTATTTCTTCTGATTTCTTGGCGAGCAATTTGAAACAAGTTAGGAGTGCGTCTCCATCATTGAGTTTGTAAAAATCCTTGTGAGGAGCAAGGTAGGATAGCTGGGAAGTGACTGAAGGAAGTCATATCTTGTAAGGAGCAAGGTAGAGTTTGCACAAGGTAGTGTCTAAGCGAGAGGTTGTAAACGGGGGAGTTTAACTTTGAATTTGAGCTATCATAGTGGATTCATTCCTGGATTGGTATCCTCCAGACGTAACTGCGCTGAACTAAACTGGGTTAACAAACTCATTGTGTTCTTTATCTTCTGCGCTTTATTTTCCTTGTTCATCAAGTTATCGTATGTTTATGATGTTGGCACATTAGGCAACACATCGTTCACCTAAACCCTAACGTGCACCACATCGCGCTGCACATCTGTAACTTGCTACCGGAATTTCAATTTGCATCAGAGCAGGCACCCTGTTCTGCTTTTGGGTGAGCTCAAGGGAAGATACTTTCCGGAACCATGGACAAGGACAGGACTTTGGTCAGCAAACCACCTCTTCTGGATGGCACAAACTATGATTATTGGAAATCACTCATGGCTTCTTTCTTAAAATCCATTGATAGTATAACTTGGAAAGCAGTGCTGAGAGGTTGGGAACATCCCAAAATCAAGGATGCTAATGGAGCTGATACAGAAGAACTCAAACCAGAAGAAGATTAGACTCCAGCAGAAGATACACTAGCTCTTGGCAACAATAAAGCTTTAAATGCATTATTCAATGGAGTTGACAAAAACATGTTCAGACTCATTAAACAATGCACCGTTACCAAAGATGCTTGGGAGATACTCAAGACAACCCATGAAGGAACCTCCAAGGTAAAAAGCTCAAGACTTCAACTTCTCCACTCAAAATTTGAGAATCTCAGAATGAAAGAAGAGACTATATATGACTTTCCTATGAGTGTTCTTGACCTAGCAAACTCCTTTGATTCCTTGGGAGAAAGGCTATCTGATGAGAAGTTGGTGAGAAAAATTCTCAGATCTTTGCCAAAGAGGTTTGACTTGAAGGTCACAGCTATTGAAGAAGCTCAAGATATTGCAAGCATGAAGGTAGAAGAGGTAGTAGGCTCTCTTCAAACCTTTGAGATGAACTTCAGTGAAAAAGTTGAGAAGAAAGGTAAAAACATAGCCTTTACCTCCAACACTTACAGTAAGGAAGCTGATGACGACCTTGGCACTAGAGAAGATCTCTCAGACGAAATAGTATTGCTTGGAAAACAGTTTAACAAAATACTGAAGAGAGTAGATAGAAGACCAAGGAGGAATGTGGAGCACATCCAGCCCAAAATCAGCAAACAAGGAAACACCTTAGCCAAATCCATGACAGAAGAAGATAAGGGTGTTCGATGTTTTGAATGTGAGGGTTATGGTCATATCAGATCTGAATGTGCCACATATTTGAAGAGACAGAAGAAGGGTTTAGCAGTATCTTGGTCAGATGAAGAGAACTCTGACAACGAGTTGGAAGATATGACTGCAAACCATGTAAGCGTAACAACCGATGTGTGCCTCTCTGACAATGACTCTTCTGATGATGAACTCACTTATGAAGAAGTAGTCTCCATGAACAAAGACTTGTACCTCAAAAGTGATGAATTGTGCAGAACTCTGGTAGAACGGAATTATGATATCATGCGACTGAAGCTTGAAAAGCAGGAGCTACAAGAGAAGATAATCAGCCTTCAAGAAGAAATCAAGCAACTGTCATTCAATCTTGAAAGCATGACCAAATATGTTAGAATGATGGGCACTGGAACGAAGAAGCTAAATGAAATCCTTAGCATCAGAAATCATCTTGATGACCCAACTGGAGTAGGATATGGAAAGACTTACAGCAAAGAAACTCTACAATCAAGCTTTGTTCCTGCTCAAAAAGGATTTGACACTGAGATGATGTTGCCACATCCTGCACCACATCAGAGACACACACACAAGAAGAAGTCCACTGCTATAAAATGTCACTACTGTGGAAAGAATGGTCATAAAAAATCCTTCTGCTATAAGCTCTATGGTCACCCAAAGAAGAAATCCCAATCACAAACTAGAGCTTATCATACAAAGGCCAAGGTCAAGAAAGAATGGAAGCCAAGAGTCAAAGAAGCTGCTCACATAGCTCATACATCCCTCAGAACCTCATCAAGAGAAGATTGGTACTTTGATAATGGCTGCTCCAGGCATATGACAGGTGTAGAAAAATACTTGAAAGACATTAAGTCATATACCACCAGCTATGTGACCTTTGGTGATGGAGCTAAAGGGAAGATC
This sequence comes from Trifolium repens, assembly GCA_030408175.1. Lineage (NCBI taxonomy): Eukaryota > Viridiplantae > Streptophyta > Magnoliopsida > Fabales > Fabaceae > Trifolium > Trifolium repens. The sequence continues at coordinate 24,037,086 of CP125844.1, read as the reverse complement.
AAGGGAATTGGGAGACTTCACAACAGTGGTTTACCAAAACTTGATGATGTTTTGCTTGTGAAAGGGTTAAAGGCAAACTTTGTAAGTGCACCAGTTCATCCTCATGGTTTAATAATTGTCAAAACACATGAAAATAGGATTGAACATATTTTGGCAACATTACAAATGACTTGACAACAAAGAACTATTTTCTAAAACCTTGAAAAACTGACTTTTAGGTATTTTGTATCGATACATACATTGGTGTATCGATACAAATGTCCTGAAATCTCTTCTGCTTGATTTTGAGCATTTTGTATCGATACATACATGGTCTGTATCGATACAAAAGAGGTCTCTCAGAGACAGAACAGCTCCTGTGTATCGAAGCATGCTTGCATGTATCGATACACATCTGTTTGTTCTCAAAATCCAGAAAACTCAAGATGATTCGAAGCATGCTTGCATGCTTAGATACATATCAGTCAAGATTTCAAGATTCTGATATTTGTATCGATACACACCCTTGTTTGTATCGATACAAAGGTCAATTTTTTCAATTTTTAACGTTGGTCAAAGCATTTGTATCGATACATGTATAAAAAATTATGCCTAAATTTGCTCATTCTATTTTCTCTTTAAATAGCAATGTGTTGTGTCATTGTAAAGTAGACAAGTGAGAGAAAACTAGTGTGAAAGATCAGAAAACGCTTTGAGTACAAATTGAGTGAGAATTTGCATCAAGGTTTGATTCAACACAAGTTCATCATCTTCATCAAGTTTGCAATCAAAATTGGATTTGAGTATGGGATCAATTCAATAGAAATTGCAGAATTGTGTGATAACGTTCGATACGGTTCGCGGTGAATCAGAATCGTGATCGGGTTGAATTGCGTTGAAGGTTCTAGTTTTTCTCTCAAGTGATTCAAGATCGTGCGTGTCTTGAAGGATTCGACAACAAGGAACGAAGGACTCAGCTGGACGATTGAGTGCGGTTTGGCACAAGGTGAATCGTTGGAATCAGAGGGTGAAGTTCCGTTGGGTGTCGAGGTTATTCGCATTAGTTTACATTTTGTCTTGCTATAGGATTATAGATTTCAATTGTAAACTGTGCACTGTTTGTTCATCAAGTTCTTGATCTATAAACTCTCAAATAACCTGTTTGGTTATTTGGGGGGAGACGTACTCGGACAAACGCGTGGACGACGCGCAATCCGGGGAACTCCCTAATCACATCGTGTGTATCTCTCTTTATCTCTCTCTTTTAATTTCGTTAATTTCGTTAATTTGATTAATCGATTGAATTTTTGTTGTTCGTATTGGTTCACAAAAATTCAATTGGTTCTTGCTTGATTGTGATTGAATTTGATAATCAAACCATATAAACTTGCTTGGGACTGTTTTTGTTAATCAAGTTAAATTTGGATATCTTGCATTAATCGTTCCATAATTTTCCTAATTCGTTCAAGGCGATACTATCTTTCCTTTTGGTCAAAAGGTGCAAAGTAGACTACCGATCCGGTGGTGCTTCCGCGCATTGTTTTTAATCAAATAATTTTTTAAAATTGCCGTTGATTAAAGAAGCCACTTATTCAACCCCCCCTTCTAAGTGGTTTAGCCTAGTAGTCTAACAAGTGGTATCACGAGCCCGGTTAAATTTTGCTTGCAAAATTCGGAAATTTGTGCCAATTATTAGACAACATGGCTTTTGCACCTAAAGGGGCGTATAATAGGGCTCCTATATTCAATGGAGATCATTTTGACTATTGGAAAAGTAGTATGCGTATTCACATCAATTCTTTTGATGGTGAAGTGTGGAATGCTATTGAGAACGGTCCGTTTGTTCCAACAATCACCGATGCTCATGGCATTGTCACCAATAAGCCTATGGCACAATGGACGGAAGAGGAAAAGAAAAAGGTCAATTACGATGCAAAGGCACAAAATATTTTAATATCATCCCTTGGGATTGATCAATTCTATCATGTGTCACATTGTCAATCGGCTAAGGAAATGTGGGACACATTGGTAACTCACTTTGAGGGTACCAATGATGTAAAGATATCCAAAATTAATACATTGACACAAGAATTTGAGTTGTTCCATATGCTAGATGGCGAGACCATCGAGGATATGCAACAACGATTTATCAAAATAACCAACAAGCTACATGGTTTGGGAAAGCCAATCACAAATCAAGACGCCACTAACAAAATTTTAAGATGTCTTAGTAGGAGTTGGCAACCGAAGGTCACCGCGATTAAGGAGGCAAACGACCTCACTACTTTGAGTCTTACAACTTTATTTGGCAAACTTACGGAACATGAACATGTACTATACTTGTTAGAAAAGCAAGAGAAAAGTGAGAAAAAGGGAAAGCACAATGACAAGGATAAAGAAAAGGAAAAGGACAAGAGGACAATTGCTCTAAAAGCCTCAAAGTCAAAGTCCAAAAAGGTAGAGCATGTGGAAAGTAGCTCAAGCGAAGATGATTCTGATGATGAGGAAATGGGACTCTTCGTGAGACGCTACAATAGGTATGTGAGAAAGAATGGGATAAAGCACTCCGATGAGAATCTTAAAAAGTATCGAAAAGATAGTGGTTACCGTCGGAGGAATGAAGATGCTAGGTACTCTAAGAAAGGAGCATGTTATGAATGTGGACAAATCGGTCATTTTAAACCGGATTGTCCCAAGCTCAAGAGAAAGGAGAAAGGGTCACCTACATTCAAAAAGGGAAGCAAGGATAAAGGAAAGAAAGCTTATGTTGCATGGGAAAGCGGAAGCTCATCTTCCTCTTCATCATCAAGTTCTAGCTCTAGTGATGAAGACGTGTTGGCGAATGTGTGCTTAACACCTCATGATCATAAGAAACTTGTTCCCAAAAAGGTAAACCAAAATCCCTCTAGCTCATATACTCTTTTAGAATATCATGAGTTGCAAGTTGCTTTTGAAAAGTTACACAAAGAAACTAAAGAGGCTTTTCAACGATTAAAAGGTTTAATGGAAGTTAATAAATACCTTGAGGCAAAAGTTTCGGAAACGGGGCTTGAGTTGAAAGCCCTCAAAAAGTCTTTGATTCAAAAACCTCTTGTGACTTTTGATAGTTATGGTAACGATAGGACCGGATGTGATGGATGCTTTTACTTACGTAGAGACTTACGAAAGTTACAAGATAAGCTAAAAGAGCCATCCAAGCCGGAGATTACTTTTACGATTGATCCATCTAAATTCAACAAATCTTTGAAACCTAAAAATAAAAAGTATAAATTTGTTGAAAAGGATCATAAGAAAAGTAATCCTTATATCGTTTGTCATTATTGTTGTGACAAAGGTCATACTATTGCAAAATGTCATGCTAAGAAGGTATTGGTACCAAGAGGCAAATTGCAATGGTTACCTAAGTTAGACAATAATGGTACTACTAACATACTAGGACCCAACATGAGTTGGGGACCTATTTCAAATGTCTAAGTATGTAGGGAATCGTCTTGAAACCATTGACAAGAGACACCGACAACAATGGAGTTCAAGACCTACGGACAAGGAGAACAATGAGAAAAGCTTCAACTCGACACGTGCAATGGTGCGGAAATTGATCACTTCCTCCACCTAACACTCAAGGGAAGATTCTATTCTCTACTCTTTCCTTTATATTTTTTTCTTAGCATTTGTTCTTTGGTTCATATACATACAATTTCTATCTTAATATGATATTGGTTTTGATAGTTGTCTAATCCTCCATTTCCAAGAATAAATATTGATAAGTTTTTGAGACTCATACGTCTTAAATGGGGATTTGACAAAGATCACTACTACTATCTTATTAAGTTCATATTAGGATGTATATGATTTTCTTTTATGTGACTTTGTGTGCATACATAAGACATACATTTCTCATATGATTGATTTTGGTACTTTGATTGATTTATGTGATTACCTTATCATGCATTTGTGGTTTAACATGTGTTCTCATGTTAAGATATGCTTTGGTATTGCTTCTGTTCACATATATATGCATGTACCTTTGTGATTATATGTGTTTCATACATACGTGTTATTTAAAAGTCATAAAAATTGTTTTTGAAAACCTATAAGTTCATGTGTTTGAAGAAAAATTGAAAATTATGCATTTTGGATCGATACAAATAAATTTTGCATGGATACATGTCAGTTATTTTTCAAATTTTCAAAATAAACTGATATGTATCGATACATATGATCTTGTATCGATACATCGCTCTTCAGTTTGGACAGAACGTTACTCATGTATCGATACATGTCTACATGCTTCGATACATGCTTCAAAACAACTGGCTTGTATCGATACAAACACGAATTTGTATCGATACAAAATCGTAAAAACAGGTTATATGTCTATTTTTCATTCATTCATCATTTCAACAAAATCTCAAACTTCTCATACGGTTTCTCCCATAAACCCTTATCCCAAAATCTTCAAACTCCCTCAAAACTCAAGCAAATTTCACAAAATTAACACCCATTCGCTCAGAATTCAATACCCACTCAAATATTCATCATTAATTTCGTGGTCCAAGTCTCATTTGCTTCAATTCAATGAATTCATCCAATTGGGTTTGTGGAAATTTCAAAAAGTTCTTCATCAAAAGTGTAAGGTAAATCGTTCTACTTCTCTATTTTCTTGTAATGGCACCTAAGAAGGCTAGAACTGATAAGGCTATAGCAACTGCTAAAGGTGAAACTTCTAATTTTGGTCTCAAAGAAGATGAGTATGTTCATAAGGATTGCATTGCTACTTACACTAGGTATTGTAGGACTAGGAGTGTGCTTCCTCAAAAATCTGTCAATGTTGATACTCTTAGAAATCTACATTTGAATGATATTGCTGAGATAATTGAGAATGAACAACTTGATAGTTTTTGTGACCTACAAACAACATACAATGAGACTGTGGTTAGGATTTTCTATGCTGGATTACAGGAAAGAAATGGGGCTGAATTTGAGTTCCGTTGGAAGAATAAGACTTATAAGTTTACTGCTGATTTGTGGTTTGAGTTGTTTGGGATGAGCACCGGAAGTAGGATAACCGGGGAGAATCTATTAGCCTATTCTGAAATAAGTTAGGTGGATTATGATTCCAATGTCTTTATCTCTTCCATCACTAGAAATGGCAATATTCCGGAAACCATGGGAACCGGAAAATTGAATGTTAATGCTAGAGTGATTTACTGGATTGTGAGTCACATTTTGCGTCCAAAAAGTGCTAGTTCTAGGATGGATAAGAAGGCTATTGACTTGATGTTTTTGCTTATGGAGGACGGGAAGGTTGACTGGCCATTCTACATTGTGAGTAGGATGTTTGACCTAAGGAATTCAAGCAGGGATCAAAGTTTTGGGTACTGTAGCATGATTGCTAGCATTTTGAAGAAATTCAAAATCGGACAAAAGCTTCCAATTGAGTACACTACTCTTGGAAGGATGCAGAAATTTAGTGAAACACAAATGTCCAAAATGAATTGGTCTTTGAATGTCGATAATGTGTATGTGTACCATGGTCCGGATGATGACAATGAGGGTCAAGCTGCTGCTCCTAGAGGTAGGAGACCAAGGAAGAATGTTAGACAAGGTGAGGCTGAGGATGAGGGACAAGGTGAAGAAGGTGGTAACTGGAATGAAATGATGGAAATGATGAGAAACATGAGCATGCAACAAACTACCTTCTATAATGAGTACACTCAAAACTATGCTACTCAGAATGCAAGAATTGAAGAGCTGTACACCACCACTACCGACCTCAGAAACTATGTGACCACCCGATTTGACAACATTCAGACTCAGATGAATGCCTATTACAACACTAACCCTCCTACCAACCCGGATAACATGGATGATGAATGATGATGTGTGATGTTTAAACCTTCGTTTTTATGTATTTTATTTCTATCTTCGCATGAACAATTTCTTTTGTTATGTCTTGACTTTTGGATCATTTCGATTTGGTTGTACGAATATTTTTAATGTTGTCATGTTTGGGCAACATTCATTTTGGATATGTATGACTTTATTTTGGGTTATTTCGTATGTTTGGTTGTTTGGTTTTATGTTTATGCATTTGTTGCATTATTTTGTTTATTTTCGTCCCATATTTTGATATGTTGGTTGTTTTAAAATGTCGATGTGTTTCAATACTCATGAGTTGGTTTATGGATTGTTGTTCTACATTCCATGTTGTATCATGATATTTTGGTATTCGTCATTTGATATTTTGTGGCATATCTTTGTATGTATTTATATTGATTAGGAATTTTCATCATATATGTGCATTTCGACAAATGTAAGTGCACGATATGACTTGGATCAAAATTGATTGAACTTGATACTTCTAATAGATCCACTTCTTCTTTTTGATATTCTTAAAGGGGGAGAGATTTGGATGCACAAGCTAAGGATGAATAGCTAAAGGAGTCTTGAATACTATCTACGACAATCACATTATGGCATCAACTCAGGGGGAGCGTGCTTATTGTTAGCCTTGGTGTTGTAATTGCGTCTGTATACATATTGCTATTTTATTGCATATTAGGTATAGGCTTAGCTTATGCATAGTTTTGACAATTATCAAAAAGGGGGAGAATGTAAGTGCACCAGTTCATCCTCATGTTTTAATAATTGTCAAAACACATGAAAATAGGATTGAACATATTTTGGCAACATTACAAATGACTTGACAACAAAGAACTATTTTCTAAAACCTTGAAAAACTGACTTTTAGGTATTTTGTATCGATACATACATTGGTGTATCGATACAAATGTCCTGAAATCTCTTCTGCTTGATTTTGAGCAGTTTGTATCGATACATACATGGTCTGTATCGATACAAAAGAGGTCTCTCAGAGACAGAACAGCTCCTGTATATCGAAGCATGCTTGCATGTATCGATACACATCTGTTTGTCCTCAAAATCCAGAAAACTCAAGATGATTCGAAGCATGCTTGCATGCTTAGATACATATCAGTCAAGATTTCAAGATTCTGATATTTGTATCGATACACACCCGTGTTTGTATCGATTCAAAGGTCAATTTTTTCAATTTTTAACGTTGGTCAAAGCATTTGTATCGATACAAATGATCATTTGTATCGATACATGTATGAAAAATTATGCCTAAATTTGCTCATTCTATTTTCTCTTTAAATAGCAATGTGTTGTGTCATTGTAAAGTAGACAAGTGAGAGAAAACTAGTGTGAAAGATCAGAAAACGCTTTGGGTACAAATTGAGTGAGAATTTGCATCAAAGGTTTGATTCAACACAAGTTCATCATCTTCATCAAGTTTGCAATCAAAATTGGATTTGAGTATGGGATCAATTCAATAGAAATTGCAGAATTGTGTGATAACGTTCGATACGGTTCGCGGTGAATCAGAATCGTGATCGGGTTGAATTGCGTTGAAGGTTCTAGTGTTTCTCTCAAGTGATTCAAGATCGTGCGTGTCTTGAAGGATTCGACAACAAGGAACGAATGACTCAGCTGGACGATTGGGTGCGGTTTGGCACAAGGTGAATCGTTGGAATCAGAAGGTGAAGTTCCGTTGGGTGTCGAGGTTATTCGCATTAGTTTACATTTTGTCTTGCTATAGGATTATAGATTTCAATTGTAAACTGTGCACTGTTTGTTCATCAAGTTTTTGATCTATAAACTCTCAAATAACCCGTTTGGTTATTTGGGGGGAGACGTACTCGGACAAACGCGTGGACGACGCGCAATCCGGGGAACTTCCTAATCACATCGTGTGTATCTCTCTTTATCTCTCTCTTTTAATTTCGTTAATTTCGTTAATTTGATTAATCGATTGAATTTTTGTTGTTCGTATTGGTTCACAAAAATTCAATTGGTTCTTGCTTGATTGTGATTGAATTTGATAATCAAACCATATAAACTTGCTTGGGACTGTTTTTGTTAATCAAGTTAAATTTGGATATCTTGCATTAATCGTTCCGTAATTTTCCTAATTCGTTCAAGGCGATACTATCTTTCCTTTGGTCAAAAGGTGCAAAGTAGACTACCGATCCGGTGGTGCTTCCGCGCATTGTTTTTAATCAAATAATTTTTTAAAATTGCCGTTGATTAAAGAAGCCAGTTATTCAGCCCCCCCTTCTAAGTGGTTTAGCCTAGTAGTCTAACAAACTTGATCAGCATAAGTCAACTCTGTGATCAAGGACTAAAAGTTGATTTTACAAAGAATGAATGCCTTGTAACCACTGACAAAGGTGAGCTGCTGATGAAAGGAGAAAGGTCAAAAGACAATTGCTATTTGTGGATTCCTCCAGAAACAGCTCATTCTACTACATGCCTTGTGAGTCAAAAAGATGAAGCAAAACTATGGCACCAAAAGCTTGGGCACCTGCACTTAATAGGTATGATGAAACTCATCTCCAAAGAAGCTATCAGAGGACTACCAAAGCTTACCATTGAAGAAAAAGATATTTGTGGAGAGTGTCAGATAGGCATGCAGATCAAGATGTCACACCCAATGTTTCCACATCAGGGAACATCCAGAGTCTTAGAACTTCTCCACATGGACTTGATGGGACCTATGCAAGTTGAAAGTCTTGGAGGAAGTAGGTATGCCTTTGTTGTTGTTGATGATTTTTCAAGATACACTTGGATAAGCTTCCTCAAAGAAAAATCAGACACATTTGAAGAGTTCAAATATCTGTGCACAAGACTTCAAAGGGAGAAAGACAGCCCAATCATCAGAATTAGAAGTGATCATGGCAAGGAATTTCAAAACTCAAGATTTACAGAGTTTTGCTCAACTGAAGGGATAGCACATGAGTTCTCCTCTCCAATCACACCACAACAAAATGGGGTTGTTGAAAGGAAGAACAGAACCATACAAGAAGCAGCAAGGGTCATGCTACATGCAAAGAAACTACCTTACTACTTCTGGGCAGAGGCAATGAACACAACATGCTATGTTCATAATCGTGTTACACTAAGAGCAGGCACCTCTACCACTCTGTATGAGATCTGGAAATGTAACACCCAAACCCGTATTTAATAAAATACTACCTTAATAAAATATTCTCCAAAATACGCAACGGAAATAAAATTTGATTTATAAAATGAATGGTTCGAGTATTACATCGTACACATAAAAGCTTACTAATAACTTAATTAGTAAAACAATTATTGTACAAAATAAGTTTATAAGAAAATACATCTTTAAATACATTGGAAATAAGAAGCAAGACTCTAAATATACATTATAGAAATAATCCCATCCCCGTGTCACATCAGAGCTGAGCTTCACCGACAACTCGGTCACAAACATAACATGAGAATCTGAACCCCCAAAGGTTCAGCACATACACAAAACAGAGGGTTAGATAATATAACCATAAAAGAAACTAAGTATAAGAACACACTTAATACTTAGGACATAACATGGTCATGTCTCACAATTCATTTCATAAACAAATACCAATCTCATATCATTCATATTTCATAATCATAAAATATAATGCATCATAATAATATCACATTCACAATCAATTGACAAGTATACACATCATCATCAATTATCAATCAATATTATACATCTCATAACACGCTCAATCATAAGTATCACATTATTCAACCATTCACAATTATAATGGAATACAATCTTTATCATCAAATAACAATTAGAGTGCACAACTCCGTAATGCAAACTAATGCAAACACATAATGTATGTCACCCTAGACATATCTAATGCATGTGGTACCATCGTCTTTATTAGAGTATCTCACCTCTAATATCCATCTTTATCAAATATTATCATTTGATATCCTCTTTATTAGAATCCACATGATCCTAATATCCGACTCAAAGGATGAATGCATGAATGTCCACATACCAAGTAGTGATGATAATACTATACTCTACACATGAATAATAGGACACTCATCCCTATTATTCCTTCTTTAAGTTATTATTAACTTATCTCAACACATCATCATATCATCATTAAGGTATACATTCAAGCATTACATAATAACACATGTTATCTTAGCTAATCATAGCTCATCATTCTCAATCACAATCAACATGTTCATATAAGCATATTATCATCTTCAACATCTCATTAAAACATACCAAAATATTCATGGATAATCAACATAAGTAACATCATAACTTAGTTCATCATCATTAACATAATCTCATTTAATTAGACATATCCATTTTACTTAACACTTTAAGTAACATCAAAATTGGTTAATCATCACTAACTAAACATAATCTCATAAAACGAACTCCGGAATCGGATTCTACGCGAAAAATTATTGAAATGGGTTCCGGGTGCATAAACCGTCAAAAAGTCAAAAGTCAACAAAAATCAACAGTCAACGCTGTTGACCAGATCCTGCGCCACTGCGCAGGAAAGCTGCGCCATGGCGCAGAGACCAGAGGAGGCTGCGCCATTGCGCAGGAAAGCTGCGCCATGGCGCAGGGACCTGATGAAAAAATCGTTTTTGCGAGTTTTGAACAAAAAATCACTTTTCTTCACCCAAAATCACTTATTTGAACCCAATAATACTTATAAACAGTTACCAAGCATGATTATGGATAAAATCACTTATTTGAACACTCAAAATCACTTATCATAATTCAATTTTGAGAATCTATACCCATTTTAACAAAAAACCCATTTATCTCATAATCAATCAAAATCAAGGTTCAAGTAATAAACTTTATCATGGATTTCACACAACAATCATAAATAGAAGCATATCATACATGAATCATTATCAAGCTTCAATTATAAACATATTCCCAAAACCCTTTTCTTCCCAAAACCCAAAAAGAGTGAAGAGAGTTTGGGTGTGGAGTCATAGACAAACTCCCCTCTCTTTGATCACTCAAAGTTATATTATCTAAGCCTCTTACCTCAATAAAGTTGGAATCTCTACTCCACCACTTGATTTCCTTTAATCTACCATGGCTTATTCTTTATTTGATCTTCTCCTTCATCTCTTTCTCTTCTCTAAACCTCATTCTCTTCTTTCTTTCTCAACCCCTTTCTCTCTTCTTTTCTTTCTTATCTCTCTACCTCTCTATCTCTCAAATTTTATGATAATAAAATCACACCACTACTCTTCACAAAACCCTCCTATATATAACCCCAACTTAGGTTATATGAAATCCCTCAAATACCCTTAATTTCACTACTAATTCCACTCATAATCTCAACCTTACTATTACCACAAATTCTTATACTATTTACACAAGTGCCACTACTTTCTCTCCAAGACACTCTATCCCTTTAAGATAATAACCAAAGTGCCACTCTTATTTCTACACAACCCACTAACTCACACTAGATTACTATATTACCCTTAATCCTACCATAATCTCTTATTCATTCTAATTAAGCCCAATACTCATAAAAGCCCATCATCAACAAACATAAATGCAACAATTAATTAATACATATAAAACATATCAATTAACATACACAATTAATTAAATAACATCAATTAATCAAATGTAATAAAATATAAGATTTGGGGTGTTACAGGAAAGGAAGAAGACCCAGTGTCAAATACTTCCATGTCTTTGGAAGCAAATGTTACATCTTGGCTAATAGAGAACAAAGAAGAAAGTTAGACCCCAAGAGTGATGAATGGATTTTTCTTGGCTACTCTACAAACAACAGAGCCTACAGAGTCTTCAACAACAGGACCAGAACAATGATGGAATCAATCAATGTTGTTGTCAATGACTACCCTGATGAGAAAGTGCATGATGAAGTACCAGATGTGGGCACATCAGACCCCCTACCTGAAGACTCTGAAGTTGAAGAAAATTCTGAGAAAGCAGGGCAAGAAACATATCAAGGTCAAACAAGCAAAGGTCCTTCCATCAGAATTCAGAAGAATCATCCTAAAGCGCTCATCATAGGAAATCCAGAATTACCAATCATGACTAGGTCAAGGGAGGTAATCTCCAATGCTTGCTTTGTATCCACCATAGAACCAAAGAATGTTAAGAAGCCTTGACAGATGAATGTTGGATTAATGCAATGCAAGAAGAATTGAATGAGTTCAAGAGGAATGAGGTGTGGGACTTAGTTTCAAGACTTGATGGGGTCAACATCATAGGCACCAAGTGGGTGTATAGGAACAAGTCTGATGAAAATGGTGTTGTCACAAGGAACAAGGTCAGGCTTGTAGCACAAGGATACTCTCATATTGAAGGTGTAGACTTTGATGAAACCTTTGCTCCAGTAGCTCTTCTTGAGTCTATAAGGTTACTTCTAGGAGTGACATGTATTTTGAAGTTCAAGCTTTTTCAAATGGATGTGAAGAGTGCCTTCCTCAATGGGTACTTGAATGAAGAAGTGTATGTTGCACAACCAATGGGATTTATTGATCCTAATCTCCCAGATCATGTCTACAAATTGAAGAAAGCCCTGTATGGGTTGAAGCAAGCTCTTAGGGCTTGGTATGAAAGGCTAACTAAGTTTTTTCTACAGCAAGGGTACAAAAAGGGTGAAACAGACAAAACATTGTTTGTGAGACAAGAAAAAGGAAAGCTCATGATAGCACAAATCTATGTAGATGATATTGTGTTTGGTGGCATGACAGATGCTTTGGTGAAACAATTTGTGCATCAAATGCAATCTGAATTTGAGATGAGCCTTGTAGGTGAATTAACCTATTTTCTTGGTCTACAAGTAAAGCAAATGGAGGACACAATATTCATCTCTCAAAGCAAATATGCGAAGAATATTGTGAAGAAGTTTGGAATGGAGAGTGCAACACACAAGAGAACTCTTGCAGCAACTCATATTAAACTCACCAAGGATGAGAAAGGTGTCAGTGTTGATCAAAGCCTATACAGAAGCATCATTGGTAGTCTACTTTACCTCACAGCAAGTAGGCCTGATATCTCCTTTGCAGTTGGTGTATGTGCTAGATACCAAGCTGAGCCAAAGATGAGTCATCTCACACAAGTCAAGAGAATTCTGAAGTATGTGAATGGCACAGGTGACTATGGTATTATGTACTCTCATGGTGAAGACTCAAGGTTGACAGGTTATTGTGATGCTGACTGGGCAGGCAGTGCAGATGATAGGAAGAGTACCTCAGGTGGATGTTTCTTTCTGGGCAACAACCTAATTTCATGGTTCAGCAAGAAACAAAATTGTGTAGCTCTTTCAACAGCAGAAGCTGAGTATATCGCAGCAGGAAGCAGTTGTTCTCAATTGCTTTGGATGAAGCAGATGCTGAGTGAGTACAATGTGGAGCAGGATGTGCTCACATTATACTGTGACAATATGAGTGCTATAAATATTTCCAAGAATCCTATCCAACATAGTAGGACCAAGCACATTGATATTCGTCACCATTTTATAAGGGATCTAGTTGAAGACAAGGTCGTTGTTGGAACAAAAGAGGTTCTGACAGGACTCAATTAAGTTTTGATGATAACAAAGGTATTAATATACAATAGGGTATACTAATTATCTACTCTAGTGTGCAGATATATAAGCTAAAATTTTATATTTTCTATAAGTACACTGAGGCTCTGAAATGGGAAGCAAATTCTGACCAGAACATGCTCATCAGAAGATGCTATGTCAAGTCTCGTCAGAAGCTACATATCAGAGGATACATCATCAGAAGCTGTGTTTAGTTACATCAGATTCTGATACTTGCAGTGAAGGCCGTTTTGTCAGAAGAACATTCTCTGCTACAATGATTGAAATTCATCATCATCTGACAACTCAAAAGCTGGAGAATCAACCTTATCCACAGAATAGTAACGTTAGTACTATTGTACGAACTTTTTACCTCAAATGGACAATTCTTCATTTCCAAGTTGGGTCGTACACAAAGGTTACCGATATGGTTCGAAATTGTACTATTACCAGCTGGCGAAATCTCCTGCAACGAATTCAATTTCAAGGCGCTCCACCCCTCATTATAAATAGGAGTGGTAGTGAAGTTTTGTATACAGAACAATTGAGCAATTTGAAAGAACTGTTACTCTGCGAAAATCATTCTGTGAACAAAACAACTTGAATACAACTTGAACTCATTTGAAAATCCAAGACTCAAGTTTCAGCTTCTGATTCATACAGTTGTTGAACCTTAGATTTCTTTTATTAGGATTCTAAGATAAGTCTTGTAATTGAGTTGTATTTTACTTATTCTTTTGAACATTGATTTGTATATCAGTGTTCACAAACTCTATTTTTCTTGTAAAGTTGTTTGAAGTGTCTTGCTTTTCTGCTTGAGCAAAGGAAGTTTCTTGTAAGTGTTACTTGAGCACTGGAAGTCTCTTCCTTGCGTGCTTGAGCAATTGTAATCTTGTTTGATTATAGTGAACTCCCTTGGAAGTGCAAGGGGACTGGACGTACTCTCAGTTTGTGAGAGGAACCAGTATAAAAACTCTGTCTCTATCTCTCTCCCTTTCTCTCATACTTTTAAGTTGCTGTTTAATTGTGTTTTGCTTTCTAAACCGCTGTAATCTTTGATAAGTTTTTACAACTTAGAAGAATTTTTCAAACTATCCAAAACACAATTCAACCCCCCCCCCCCCCCCTTCTTGTGTTTTTCACACCTTCAATTGGCATCAAGAGCCCGATTCTGTTTTTAATCACCTAACAGTGAGACAGTTTCTTGTTGAAAAACACTATGACTGACGCAGCTACAAGTGGAAGCATGAAAGCAGTTTCTCATGACTATGATGTTGAAGATAAGACAAACAACAAAGCACCAAAGTTCAATGGAGATGCTTCTACCTTTTCCTGGTGGAAAGATAGAATCTACAGTCATCTTATTGGTTTAAATGATGAGCTTTGGGACTTGGTTGAAGAAGGGGTAACTTTTCAAGGACTTGATAAAAAGGGAAAGTTATCTGTTGAAGAAAGAAGTTCACTCCTATAGACAAGAAGGCTTACAAGAAACACCACAAGGTCAAGGATCTCCTTATTGGTTGTATAACTCATGATGAATATCTCAAGATCACAGACAAATCCACTGCCAAAAGTATTTATGACTCCTTGTGTTCCACATATGAAGGAAACAAACAGGTTCAAGAGGCAAAGGCTACTCTTTTGATCCAACAGTATGAACTCTTTAGAATGAAGGATGATGAGAATATTGAATCTATGTATTCTAGGTTCAAAATTCTAGTGGCTGGTCTCCAAGTTATGAAGAGAAGCTATACAACTTCTGATCATGTAAGAAAGATTCTGAGAAGCTTACCTTCAAGGTGGAGGCCTAAGGTAACAACTATTCAGGAAGCTAAAGATTTGGACACACTTGGCTTGGAGGAATTGATAAGTTCACTCATGAGTCATGAGATTGAACTATCTTCCGATGAGCCTCAGAAGAAACTAAAATCTGTGGCTTTGCCATCTATTTCAGTTTCATCTAAGGCTCTGAAGGCCAAAGTTGTAGAATCTGAAGCAGAGGAATCTTTCATAGATGACCAAGAAGATGGATCAGATGATGATGTGTTTGCACTCTTGTCCAAGAAGTTTCAAAAGTGGTCAGTAAGGAAAGGCAAAAATTTCCCAAGCAGAGGATTTGGATCAAGAAACAACACTAGCAAAGAGAAGAAGGATGACACAAAAAATTGTTTCAATTGTCATAAGCCTGGACACTTCATGGCTGATTGCCCTGAACTCAACTCAAAGGGTAAAGGAAGAAAAAGTACAATCAAGAACAAAGCCAAGAAGAGTCTGATGGCAACATGGGAAGACATAAATGAGCTATCTGAGGATGAAGACTCTGAGGAAGCAAATCTGGCACTCATGGCCACTGGCGAATCAGACAATGAAAGTGATTCAGAGTCTGACACAGAAGATGTTGATGAGGTAATCTCTAAAATGACTAATACTCAGATGGCTAAAACTTTGAAAGATGTTATGGTTAAGTACATGGAAAAGTTAAGTGAGCTAGATTTTTGTAAACAAAAATTGAAGCTACTCAATGAAAATCTCAACCAGACTCAATCAAACTATCAAAAATCTCTTAAAACAATTAAAGTGCTTGAGACTGGATGCAGAACATGTCAAAAACCTCATGATGAGTATGAATTATCTCTTCAAAAGTTTTTATACCATAACATTGACAAAACTGGGATGTCTTCTATTATTCATGGTGGGCTTAGCAATTATCATAAAAGGCAATGACTTGGTTCTCTTACATCTTCTGGTGTAGAAAAATCAAACAATACTATCTGTCTAAGCAAGTCACCATCAGAAGCTTATTCTAACTTCACCAAGGGTAGATCAGAGCCTCTGAATGTGTCTGATACTCTTGTGAGCTTGGAACCACAAGATAAGGCATCAGAAGATAACTCATCTTCTGAACCTAAGTCTTCTAAAACCCAGGTTCCCCTCACATCAGTATCCATGTCTACTCAAGTTAAAGCTATCAGAGTACCAAAGCCTGTTGATAAGCGGGGCACCAGTACTTCTAAAGCAAACTTGGTAACTGGCTCTCTGACACATTCAAAAGGAAAGTCTCAGAGACAACATAAGCCAAAACTATTTTCAAAAGGCTCAGTTGACTCTAGATCCTCTGAATACTCTAAGAAGAAGAATAAGATTCATAGGACTAACCAAAATGGACCCATCAGAGGATGGGTACCAAAATCTGAAATAGTGTATGCTGCAGGTATGCACCCAAAGAAGAAAAGAAAGCTCATGGTATTTGGACTCTGGCTGCTCAGGTCACATGACAGGAGACAAGCTCTTATTCCACACCCTGAATCAGCAAGAGGGAGGAACAGTAGGGTTTGGTGGCAACCAGAAGGGAAAGATCATTGGTATAGGTACAGTTGGTAATTCTTCTTTGTCAATTTCTGATGTTTGGTTAGTAGATGGACTACATCATAATTTACTTAGCATAAGTCAATTGTGTGATAGTAATTATGATGTTATGTTTAATAAGGATTCATGTACTGTAATCAGAAACTCTGACCAATCTGTTGTTTTTAAGGGTAATAGAAAAGGCAATGTTTATAAAGTCAACTTTTCTGATTTAAAGGAACAACAAGTGCTTCGTCTTTTGACACTGAGTGATGAAAAATGGATCTGGCACAAAAGGTTGGGTCATGCTAACTGGAGTTTAATCTCTAAGCTTAATAAGGACAATCTTGTCAGAGGCCTTCCAAAAATTAAATATCACTCAGACTCACTTTGTGGTTCTTGTCAAAAAGGGAAAATTGTCAAAAGTTCCTTTAAGAAGAAGAACATTGTCTCCTCTACCAGACCCTTAGAACTCTTACACATTGATCTTTTTGGACCAGTTAGTACTGCTTCAATCAATGGTAAGAAATATGGATTAGTCATTGTGGATGATTATAGTAGATGGACTTGGGTTAAGTTTCTGAGAACTAAATATGACACATATGAGGTGTTTAGCATCTTCTGTACCCAAATACAAAATGAAAAGGATTCCAAGATTTTGAAAGTAAGAAGTGATCATGGTGGTGAATTTGAAAATGAACCTTTTGAAAATTTTTGTGAAGAACATGGAATCTTCCTTGAATTCTCATCTCCTAGAACTCCACAACAAAATGGAGTTGTAGAGAGAAAGAATAGGTCTTTACAAGAAATGGCACGCACCATGATGCATGAAAATAATTTGGCAAAATTCTTTTGTGCAGAAGCTGTTAACACTGCTTGTTACATTCAAAATAGAATTTATATAAGACCTATTTTGAACAAAACAACATATGAACTCTTTAAGGGAAGAAAACCCAATATTTCTTATTTTCATCAATTTGGCTGTACATGTTACATTCTAAATAATAAAGTCCATCTTAAGAAATTTGACTCTAAAGCCTGTAAGGGTATCTTCATTGGATACTCTGAACGCTCTAAGTCATACAGAGTGTATAATTCTGAAACTAACACAGTGGAAGAATCAATGCACGTAAAGTTTGACGATAAAGAGCCTGATGATAAAAAGTCAGAGCCTGTTAAAGATTTGTCAGGTTCTGATGAATCAGAAGATGAAGCTCCAGAGTATGACAACTATATAGAACCTGTAGAAGACTCTGAAACTCAAGAAGCTACACCTTCTGATGCTGTTCAAGAGCATCAATCTAATGATGAAAACTCTGAAGCTACTGATATTCCAAGAAATACATTCAAATACAAATCATCACATCCTGAAGAGCTCATCCTTGGAAACAAGAACAGTCCAAGAAAAACAAGGTCAAACTTCAGAGATGAAGAATCATTGTTTGGATTAGTATCTTTGATTGAATCAAAGACAACGAATGAAGCTCTCTCAGATGATGCTTGGATAGTGGCTATGGAAGAAGAGTTAAATCAATTCAAGAGAAATGATGTATGGGATCTGGTACCCAAACCCAAGCATAAGAACATTATTGGAACAAAATGGGTATACAGAAACAAATTGAATGAACAAGGTGAAGTAACAAGAAACAAAGCAAGACTTGTTGCACAAGGATACAGTCAACAAGAAGGAATTGACTTCACTGAAACCTATGCTCCAGTAGCTAGACTGGAAGCAATCAGGTTACTTTTATCTTATGCAGTTAACAATGATATCACTCTCTATCAAATGGATGTTAAAAGTACATTTCTTAATGGTGTTATTTCTGAAGAAGTATATGTCAAACAACCTCCTGGATTTGAGGATTTAGTAAATCCAGACCATGTGTTTAGACTAAAGAAATCACTCTATGGACTCAAACAAGCTCCCAGAGCTTGGTATGAGAGACTGAGTACCTTCTTAGTAAACAATGGTTTTGAAAAAGGTCAAGTTGATAATACACTATTTAGAAAAACATTAACGAAAGACATTTTGATCATTCAAATTTATGTTGATGATATCATCTTTGGATCAACTAATGCCACTTTGTGCAAGAACTTTTCTAAGCTTATGCAGGATGAATTTGAGATGATCATGATGGGAGAATTGAAGTTCTTTCTTGGGATTCAGATAAATCAAACAAAGAAAGGAACATTCATTCATCAATCAAAATATATAAAAGATCTTCTGAAGAAATTCAATTTGGAAGATTGCAAACCCATGAAAACTCCAATCCATCCTACATCAAGCTTAAGCAAAGAAGAATCTGAAGGCAAAGTTGATCAGAAGCTCTATCGAGGTATGATTGGATCTCTTCTCTATCTAACTGCATCAAGACCTGATATTTTATTCAGCGTATGTTTGTGTGCAAGATTTCAATCAGATCCTAGAGAATCTTATTTCACTGCTGTGAAGAGAATCTTTAGGTATTTGAAAGCTACTTGTAACATTGGATTACTGTATCAGAAATCCAATTACTACAAGCTGATTGGATTCTGTGATGCTGACTATGCTGGTGATAAAATTGAAAGAAAATCCACCAGTGGAAACTGTCAGTTCATTGGTGAGAATTTAATTTCATGTGCGAGTAAAAGGCAAACCACCATAGCTATGTCAACAGCAGAAGCTGAATACATATTAGCAGCAAAATGTTGTACACAACTACTTTGGATGAAATATCAATTAGAAGATTATCAAATAAGCAGTAGCAACATTCCTTTATATTGTGACAACACTGCAGCCATCCACCTTTCCAAAAATCCCATTTTACACTCAAAAGCTAAGCATATTGAGATTAAACATCATTTCATCAGAGACTATGTTCAAAAGGGTGTAATTGATCTTAACTTCATTGAAACAGAAAATCAATGGGCTGACATCTTTACAAAACCCCTGGCTGTTGAACGTTTTGATTTTATCAAAAAGAATCTGAATATGATGGAAATCCCTGAATAGCTAAAACTCTGGTGAAAAATTGATTTTTGTAAGAATCTAATAGCTATCAGAAGCTGAGGTCATCAGAACCTTCTGTATCAGAAGTTGTGATGAAACCATCTTCTGATGTACTATCAGACTCTGAAAAGAGATGGTTCTGGCGCGTAAGTAAAAATCTTTTGTAAAAACGGTTCGTTTTCTCTTAACTTACGTGTCAGTTATTTAATAAACTTCTAATACACGTGTTCTGATGCAAGTGGAATGAGAAGTTGGTTTGTGATGATTAACGTTCTAAGCCCTATTTTCAATAGGTAAAAGACTCTGCTACCCCTATGTGTATGTACTTTGTTTTTGCGCGAAACTTTCTATTTAAACACAAAACTGTACACATTCACACTTTTACACTCTCACAACCCACACTTTTATTCTTCTAAAACTCAAGCAATATTTCTTTCTCTCTTTCAACATTAGCAAACCCTAACCCCCAAACTCCATCAATTGCTTCAATCAGTTCTTGTATAATCGACATTGAAAAATCAATTCCTGACAAGTTTGCAAAAGATCAACGTCCATATAACTATGATGACCTAACCTTCGCCATAGAAAGTCCTGTAGACTTCGAGAGTCTAAGGGTAAATGGATATCCGGAGATTAAAACACGTTTTGAAAGGCAAAATATGATGTACTACTTTGATATGTTGAATGGACCAACATATGGTGAAGTTATCAAGGAATTTTGGATGAAGGCGTCTGTAATCACCAAAGCCAAGTATCTTGAAAGAATGGTTGAGATGGCTAAAGAAAAACCTGAGTTAATCGAAAAAACTTCTGCTGAGATGGGTTTAAAACCGTTTGTATCAACAGAAATTGAATCTTATGTTGCTGGCTTTAGAATTGCATTCAGAGAAGATCACGTCAATGAGGCTCTGAAACTATCAGATGGTGGATTAGTTTTCAAATCTACAGACTCTGTTACAGAAGATGTTGATGATTTCATATTCAAACCTAAGGAAAATCCTGGAAACAAGACTGAATGGAAAGACCTAAGCAAGGTTATCTACAGAATCCTTATCAACAGTATCATTATCAAGCTAGGTGGTACTGATCAAATCTCTACTATTCAGAAGCTATTTACATTCCATGTTGGTAAAGGAAACTTTGTTGACATTGGTAAACTAATCTTCTATCATCTTGCTGAATCTATAACTTCTAGCAAACCTATCATTCGTCATGGGAGATTACTAAGTCACATGTTTGCTCAGTGTGGACTGATGGATGCAATCAAACCTTTCTTCCCTGGGCATGGTACTTATCTGATTAGCTCTAAAATCATCAATAGTACTACCCTGAGGTATCTAAATCTGCTGAAGGATAAAAAGGTTGTTCATCCTACACATCCTCTGCTTCTCAGAGAATCTGAAGAAGACATTGATGAATGTAGGCTCATCCATGTGAGTGATAGAGATGCTAGAAGAATAGCAGAAGCTCATGCTGGATTTTTGAAGAGCTTAGGAGCTGATGTTGGTACTGGAGAGTCTCAGGATCTGACTGTGAGGCAGGCAAGGATTTTGGCTCAACCAATCAAAATCTCATCAAAAAGAAAACCTGTTAAGAGTCCTGCAGTTCCTGAAAAGAAAAAGGTTGCTAAAACTAAGAAGAATACTGGACCTAGGACTAGAAGGAAGAGAAAATTGGTGTTGCCTGAAGTAACTGATGAGGATAAGGAAGAAGCTTTGAAGAATGATGCTATTGCACAAGTTGAGGCTCTGAAGCAGAAGGAAGAGACTCTGAAGGATGGTTATGACTGTGGAATTGACCCTAAAGTTTTTGATGACATGTACTCCAAACTTCCGCCAAGAAATATTCCTGACAATGTGCTGGCTCAACAGACTCTATATGGATCAGCTGATGGTAAGTTTGCTACTTATATTGGTAATAAATCAGCTTTTAGAGATTATTTCAGAAGACTCCAACACCCTTCTGAAATCCCAGTTAAACGTGCTTTTGATAGAATTTTAAACGAAGTTCATTCTATGAAAGATCTCATTCTTTCTAAGAATCAATCATCATCAGAGCAGTTTAACCCTCTTCAAACTAACCCATCAGAATCCCAAACTAATGCTATATATAATGATGCAGCACAAGCTACTACAAGTACTGCAACAGTCATTCAATTATTGGATGTTACTAAAGATTCTGATCGTACACCCTCCCCACCTCCTGAAAAATCCCTCACAAACAATATATGTACTCTGACTTAGGCCAAGCAGTTTTCGTGATCTATCTCTATAGATTCTTATTCCTAATATATAGGCTGCTTCACCAAGATCTTTCATAGAAAAACATTTCCCTAACCAAGTCTTTACTTGTTGTAAGGTAGGGACATCGTTTCCTATTAGTAGTATGTCATCTACATATAACACTAGGAAAACGATCATGCTCCCACTAACCTTCTTGTAGACACAAGGTTCATCTTCATTTTTAATGAATCCATATTTTGTTACAGTTTCATCAAAACGAAGATTCCAGCTTCTGGAAGCTTGCTTCAATCCATAGATTGATCGTTGTAACTTGTATATCTTATGAGCTTCATTTGGTATGTCAAATCCTTCAGGTTGTGTCATGTACATATCCTCAAGGAGATTTCCATTAAGGAAAGCAGTTTTGACATCCATTTGCCATATTTCATAATCGTGATATGCAGCGATAGCAAGTAAAATCCGAACAGATTTAAGCATTGCAACTGGTGAAAAGGTTTCATCATAGTCAACACCATGAATTTGTTTATATCCTTTAGCAACCAGTCTTGCTTTGTAGGTATGTACTTTACCATCCATGTCAGTCTTCTTTTTGAAGACCCACTTGCATCCTATAGGACGAATTCCTACAGGAGGTTCCACCAAGTTCCAAACTTGGTTTGTGTACATGGAATCTATTTCAGATTTCATGGCTTCTAGCCACTTCTCAGATTCAGGACCAGTTATGGCCTCTTGGTAGGTTACAGGCTCATCTTGATCCATGAGTAATACGTCACCTTGTTCAGTTATGAGATACCCATATCATTCAGGTTCGTAGCGTATCCTGGTTGACCTACGCTGGACTTGTTCTACTTGAGCAGGTTGTTCTTCCATAACATCTTGTGGTTGCTGCTCATGTTCCTCCATAGTTTGCCCAATATTTGGTGGTTCTTGAGTTTCTTCAAGTTCCACATTCCTCCCACTGATTCCTTTGGAAATAAATTCTTTTTCCAAGAAGACTCCAGTTCGAGCGACAAACAGTTTGCCCTCGGAAGGATTATAAAAGTAGTATCCTCTTGTTTCTTTAGGATATCCTACAAATAGGCATTTGTCAGATTTGGGTTCAAGTTTAGTTGTAATTTGTCGCTTTACATATACTTCACAACCTCAAATCTTCATGAAAGACAAATGTGGTTTCATTCCACTCCATATCTCATATGGTGTCTTTTCAACCTTTTTGGATGGAACATGGTTAAGTGTATAAGCTGCTGTCAATAGGGCATGTCCCCAGAAGGAGTTTGGAAGATCCGCATGACTCATCATGGATCGCACCATGTCTAACAAGGTTCGATTTCTTCTCTCAGATACACCATTCCATTGTGGTGTTCCGGGAGGAGTTAGTTGTGATACTATACCACATTCTTTAAGATGGTCATTAAATTCTAGGCTTAAATATTCACCACCTCGATCTGATCGAAGAGTTTTAATATTCTTACCTAATTGGTTTTGCACTTCATTCTTAAATTCTTTGAACTTTTCAAAGGATTCGGATTTGTGTTTCATTAGATACACATATCCATATATACTAAAATCATCGGTAAATGTTATGAAGTATGAAAAACCACCTCTAGCAGGTATGTTCAATGGTCCACACACATCAGTATGTATGAGTGCCAAAAGATCATTAGCCCTTTCACCTTTTCCTGTGAATGGGGTTTTTGTCATCTTTCCAATTAAACAAGATCTACATGTATCATATGATTCATAATCAAAAGAGTCCAAAAGTCCATTTTTATGGAGTTTGGAGATGCGTCTCTCATTTATATGGCCTAAACGACAATGCCAAAGGTAACTTGGATTCAACTAATTGGGTTTCATCCTTTTAGTATTAATGTTATAGATTGGCGTTTCAAGATCAAGGACATATAGTCCATTATACTTTTGAGCATTAGCATAGAATATATCATTTAAATAAATAGAGCAACAATTGTTCTTTATCATAAATGAAAAACCAAACTTGTCCAAACAAGAAACGGAAATAATATTCCTGCTAATGGCAGGTACATAATAGCAGTTCTTTAACTGAATTATTAAACCACTAGGTAAAGCTAAATTATAAGTCCCTACAGCTAAAGCAGCAACTCTTGCTCCATTGCCAACTCGTAGGTCCACTTCACCTTTTGCCAATTCTCTACTCTCCTTGGTACAAATGTGAGAACCACATCCAGTATCTAATACCCATGATGTAGAAGTAGATAAATTAATTTCTATAACAAAAATACATGAAGTTGTAGGAGCAACTCCTTTCTTCTTATCTTCCAGGTACTTTGGGCAATTCATCTTCCAATGTCCGGTCTTACCGCAATAGAAACAATTGCCTTCCTTTTCTATGCCTCCATTAGGTTTTAAAGCAGGGGCAGTTTGCTTTGGTTTGGCAACTCCCTTGCCTTTCCACTTACCACCTTGCTTATTGGGCTTCTTGTGATGCTTATTTCCATTACTAACCATTAGAATGGATTTCCCTTTAGTCTTCAGATTTTGCTCGGCAGTTCTCAACATGCTTAGCAATTCAGGAAGAGTTTTATCCAAATCATTCATATTGAAGTTTAGGATAAACTGGCTGAAACTATCCGGCAACGATTGCAGAATGAGATCAGTTGCAAGTTCTTTCTCAAGAGGGAATCCTAACCTTGCAAGGTTTCCCACATACCCAATCATCTTGAGCCCATGAGGACCTACCGGAGATCCCTCACTTAACTTGCATTGAAAAAGGGATTTTGAAACTTCGAACCTCTCATGACGGGCTTGCTCCGCATATAGAGTTTTCAAGTGTTCGATCATTTCAACAGCATTCATGTTTTCATGTTGCTTTTGTAGCTCAGAATTCATGGTATCCAACATGAGGCATGCAACCTCATTAGCATCTTCAACATGCTTCTTGTAAGCATCTTTTTCAGCCCTAGGAGCATTATTAGCAGGCTCCTCCTCAGGAACAGGTTCCTCTAAGGCATACAGCTTATTATCATGCTTGAGGACAATCCCCAGATTACGGTGCCAATCAAGAAAATTTGAACCATTCAATTTTTCTTTGTCAAGGATTGATCGCAAAATGTTATTTGATGTGTTTGATGACATGGTTATCTACATAAAGAAGTGAAAATATAAGTGTCATTTTATTAGGTCTTTAATTAAATATGCTCCCACTATTTTACTCAAACCAAATGACCCTCATCATTTGATTCGGAAAATCCCGTTGGAAGATTTTCTAGTGGGTCAAGATCCATATTTCACTTTGTCTTAAGTCCACGGTGGGCGGATTACACAAGACTTAGTTTATTTAGGTAGGAACTCCTTCCAATTGTATCTCATACAATTCTTAAATATCAATTGGGTGAATAACTCATTATTCGAATTCATCTTATGAATTATTCCCAACCATTGCTTCTTAAACTCATATAATCACATTATATTTGTTAAGTTAAGTTTGACCATTGCTTTAGAAGTTGGATATTACAATTATCCCATCGCACCTTACCAATATAGAATATGCACTTCGCGGTGGGCGAACCTACATAGTTTGATAATAGTCTTGATGAGTTCTAAAACATGGAAAGCGTAAACTTAATATCCACATATTTTATTAT
This sequence comes from Trifolium repens, assembly GCA_030408175.1. Taxonomy (NCBI): domain Eukaryota; kingdom Viridiplantae; phylum Streptophyta; class Magnoliopsida; order Fabales; family Fabaceae; genus Trifolium; species Trifolium repens. The sequence continues at coordinate 24,011,456 of CP125844.1, read as the reverse complement.
TAAAGAGAATGCACTCCGCGGTGGGCGAACCTACATTTTCTTTATTAATCTCTTATGTGTCTTTTGAGGGAAATTTAATTGTTTGATCTCACCGGCTTGTTTAACATATTAAACGCTCTCACATGCATCAACATACATACAATAATATAAGATGATATGATTATGGCCTCCTAACGCAAGTGTTCTCTCAAGCCAATGAGAGAACCCTAAACTAGCCTAACGATGATCTACTTCTCCAAGCATCATCTTCATGGCTGTCCTCCTTTGTTTCTCTAATAATTCTATTATAACATTACATCAAAGAATACTCGTTTTACATAGAGGGAGTGAGATGAGAAGAGAAGTTACATCAAGAAATTTAGAGAGAGGCACGACACGCAGGCCGTATTTAAAATCCCAAATTAAAACAAAAGGAGTAAACTAAGGCCATAATCAATCATCACAAAAACATAACAATAAACATATTTATTATTATTATCAATTTAAGTCGTGTAGATTAATTAAAATTAAAATTTCAGCGAACGATCAATTTTGGGGTTGTCATCTGCGCCCAGCGCAGCCTGCCTGCGCCTAGCGCAGGTGTGCAGCTGAAAACCAATTTTTGATTCTGCTAGCTGCGCCTAGCGCAGGCCCGTGAAAAACCCTTGTTTTTCGCGAATCCTAATGCAAAAAATTTCGTGCCGTCAAAACCTTTCATGACTGAAATTCAAGATGATTAATTAACATGTCATTGCTTCACCATACTAACGTCGGATTCCAAAGCAAATGAACATGAATCAATTCAATATCAAATAACTTTCATAATTTGTTTTATTGAACGAAATTATGAACGATGCATCAAATACACCGCTTTGCATCATGATCACTTATATCACATATAAGTCTTGATCATTCTTATTTGTATAAACTTATGACGATTAACATATCGCTGCTTCACCTTACAATTGTCGGATTCCGAAGCCGTTTCAATGTCAATCATCAATTTTACACAAATAGATGCCAAATTTTAATTACTCGATTTTAATCTTCATTAGATGTTTTAATCAAATTAAAACTAAATTCATGAAATTAACAAACATCAAATCATGGATTCGTAAGTGGCTCTGATACCACTGAAGGAAAATAGTAATAGAAAAGCAGCGGATTATAAAAATTTTCCTTTAATGATCCTTACAAATGAGCATGAGTTTGTGTTTAGGATTTTACCTCTTGTTGAAAATCCTTTTCTTTTCTTTCACGAACGGTGGCTGATCAACACTTTAATCACGAACAGGATTGATCACGAGCGTTGATGACGAAGAACAACGCCTCTAGTAGTCCACACGAACAGTCACCTTCAATAGAGTGCTAGCCCTTTATGTTTGAAGGCTATGCAAGAATATTGAGAGAGATAGAGAGAGAGAGAGAGAGAGAGAGAATTATTTTAACTCTAAAATAATTCTTGTGCTTTTAGTGTGTTCAACAACAACTAACCAACAACTAAAATGAGTTATGACAAGAGGTCTCTATTTATAGATATTTCTTGTCTTGTGCATTAAGACAACTTTTGTCTTGGGCACCAAGATATCTCTTATTGGGCAAAGCCCAACAAGAAACAATGTACTAGGGCGCGCGCCCCCCATGAGTAATATTACTCATGTGCGCACCCTCCCACCATAACCTATGGTGTTCTTGCTCATTTAAATTACCGTGATACCCTTATCACATTGCACATACACCGTACCTTACGGTGTTCCCTTTTTATCTCAATATTAGACTGTCCTTATGTGTGTGACCCTTGTAGGTTTCCATAACGTTGGCAATTATATTAAATCTTTTATTTAATATAATAAACAATGAGCGGTATCTAGCAACACATCATTGCTACCTAAGTTATGAGAAATTAACATGTGATCAAAACATAACCTTTAGTGATAATATATGTGTGTATAATTACCCGTTTGCCCTTAATGTCTATATTGAACACAAAGCATACTTGGTGTCATCTTTGTCCAGTTCAATATTGGGCCCATGACATTTATCCTGTTATGCAGGATTGGCAAATTCCATCTAGGTCACTACTGTCCCTCAGCATGCTTTGTGAAGTACCCATCAACTGCCTTTATGGTTATCCTGTTACGAACAACGTTAGATCAGCAACAAAGTACTTGACTCCACATCTAGGGTACAAAGTGGATTCAGGTCTAAGGGCGGCTTACACCATTATTACCATGAGAGTGACTTATGACACTTTGCATGTAGTACTCTCATAGCGGGTCAATCCGGTATAAATATTACTCCTAATATTTCTTATACCTATGTCAAGACTTGATAACTCCTTATCCCATGATCCATGAGATGCGATCATCAGCCTATCTTCATAATAGTCTTTATGCTTTAAGGCTCTCCCTTTTCACCTTAAAGCTTGACAATGGATACTTTAAGAATAGCGTCTTTATGTTTAATGTAATCTCATGATTAAGTCATACTTAATATTAAACAGACTTTCTATTATAGGGACTTCATTATTTTGAACGTTACAAACATAATAAAGAAAATGCCTTTGATTATTAATAAAAGAAACAATATATTATTAATAATTAATTCGATACAAGTACTAAATCCATTGGCCTCTAGGGCTTACACCAACATGTTCTACTTAATTTATGGAGATGTCTAATACCTAGTGTATTGACTATGTGTGCGTATTCATGAACATACATGCATTCATGAATTGTACGAAGAGTTAGAATTATATATTCTAAAAATGGAGAATTATCGAGTTATATGTAACTGATAATGGAGAATATTAGAGGTGAGATACACTAATAAAGACGAATGGTACCACATGCATTAGGTGTGTCTAGGGTGACATGACATTGGTTGTGACATTAGATGCATTAGGAGAATGTGCATTTATATGTTAAGTGATTAATTGTGTTTTGTGTGGTGAATCTTGGATAATTGCATGTGTTAAGATTATGTTGATGAGTTGGAGTTGAATTATGTTTATAATTTCAATGGAAAGCTCATTGGAGTTGAATTATGTGTTAAGCTCATTTATGATTTATAACATGAAAAGAAAATGGGTATTTTTGAGTGTTCTTATCCAAGAAGTATTCTGCATAATAGAAGGGGTATTACCTGTATGAAACATTCTGCATAATAGAACGGGTATTACCTGTATGAAAAATTCTGCATAATAGAAGAGGTATTACCTGTATGAAACATTCTGCATAATAGAAGGGGTATTACCTGTATGAAACATTCTGCATAATAGAAGGGGTATTATGTTAGACTACTTGGCTACCACTTAGAAGGGGGGGTTGAATAAGTGGCCCATTTAAACAATGTCGGTTTTTAAAAATATTTAGTTTAAAAGATACGCGCGGAAGCACCACCGGATCGGTAGTCTCTTTGCACCCGATTGATCACTGAAAAAGTAGTATAGCCTTTGAACGTATGAAAAGACTTAGAAATGATCGTGTACAAATTATTCGAATTTAAACGCTTCAATTAAAAAACAGCCCAAGCAAGTTACTTAGTATTGAATCTAATCCAATCACAATCAAGATATGTCAATTGAATTTTGGTGTACACGTACGAACATGAAAATTCAATTTACTCAAAAATCATAGTAATTGCGTGAAATAAAAGATTGAGAGAGAAAGACACAAACGATTGATTAGGGAGTTCCCCGGCTTTCGTGTCATCCTCGCGGTCGGTCGGGTACGTCTCCCCCCAAATAACCAAACGGGTTATTTGAGAGTATATTGATTAAAAATGATGAACACAAGTGCACAATTTACAAACGACTCTAATAACCCTATATTGTATCAAATGTAAACTATGCGAATAAACCTCAACAACCAATGAAGCTTCTCCCTCTGATTCCAACGATCCAAACCCGTGCGCAAATCCTCGCACCGATCGTCCAGCTGAGTACCTCGCTTCTTTGTTGTTGATCCTCCAAGATATCGCACAATCTTGAACCCTTGAGAGAAACTCAAACCTTCTTCACAAACCAACTCGATCACATCTCTGATTCACCGCAAGCCGTATCGAACGTTATCGATCAAATGTGCAATCTCTATTCGAATGATCCCATACTCAATCTTCAATTAATTGCAACTTGATGGAAGATGATGATCTTGTGAAGAATAACGCCTTTGATCCAAATTTTTCCCAATTTGAATCCCAAAGTGTTTTTCAAAGCTATTTCACTTTCTCACAGGTTTTCTCTGCTTTACAATAACAAAGCACATTGCTATTTAAAGGGAAAATAGAATTGAGCAAGTTTAGGCAAAATTTAACATACGTGTATCGATACAAATGATGGTTTGTATCGATACAAACCCTTTGACCAGCGTTCAAATTGAAAGATTTGACCTATGTATCGATACAAACACGTATGTGTATCGATACATATATCAGTTTCTTGAAATCTTGACTGATATGTATCAAATCATGCAAGCATGATTCGATACATCATGCACTATCTGGTTTTTTGAGAGATACAAGTGTGTATTGATACATGCAAGCATGATTCGATACACAGGTTACTCTCTACCTCTGAGAGACCATATTTGTATCGATACAAGTGATATATGTATTGATACAAAATGCACAAAATCATTCTGAAGTAATTTCAGGACATTTGTATCGATACAAGTGATTATGTATCGATACAGAATACCTAAAAATCAATTTTTCAAGGTTTAAAAATAGTTTTTCGCTGTCAAGTCATTTGTAATATTGCCAAAATATGTTATACTCTATTTTCATGTGTTTTGACAATTATTAAAACATGAGGATGAACTGGTGCACTTACATATTACCTGTATGAAACATTCTGTGTTACACCCCGGTTTTCAAAGACTAAAAAGGGGCATTAATTTTTTTTTAAAACAAAACAGAGCACACATACAAACTGTGAGAGCCGGCGTTAAACATACAAGAGGACTATATATACATAATAGTGCTTCAGAGAAGCAAAGTGTAATACCTGAATATTTACAACCCCAAAGACAAAGGGTCTAACAACTACAAAAGTAAATATTCAGAATACAGTCATCCAAAAGAGTCAGATCTTATGTCTAATCCAAAAAGAGCGCGATGTACAAACCACACCGGCGCACAACCTAACTTAAGAAGTACAACTCCTCGATCACTGAAATCCCACGAACTCACCGTCGTCCTCACGACTCACGACAGCGTGCAAGGGTCCATCGTCTTGGGTGGGAGGAGCCCGCAATATTCATTGTAAGGGTCACCACACGTATACATATACAAAACATACATACCAAATACACATATACCAAACTATGGAAAGCAAATAAACATTTAGCATTTCCTTCTCAACAAGCATCATAATGCAAATGCGCACATAGCCTATCAATGTAGACTCTACAATGAGCGTGACACCAATCACTGGCTGCCATATGCATGAATTCCGGAATTTAACCTCTCCGCAGAGAGTCGTAGGTCCATCCCCTACTAAACCCCGCAGGGCATCAATAAAATCCCAACGGATTAAGGTGGATTCACTCCCGCAATCACACCTCGTGGTCCACTCCCGCAACTACTTATTGAACTCGATAAAATCCCGCAGGATTCAGGTGGGTCCACTCCCGCAACCTCACCCCGTGGTCCACTCCCGCAACCACGTACTATGAATGCATGAGCATACGATTCCCCATATAAGCTAATGCAAAGATTACATACCTTCCAAGCATATGTAATTCAATCACAACAATAATACATATATTTCCAATCATATGTAACCAACCACAACAATTATACATATATTCTCAAAATCATATGTAAACCAATCACATGTTCATACATATATTTTCACAATCATATGTAAACAATGCACGTATTGTAAACAATTTCTCATCCCGAGAATACATCACACATACATGCCAAACACTCAAAACACACCACAAACAAAGCATACACACATGCCATTACAAAAATAATACAAAAGAAAGGTGCCCTTACCTCGGCAAGCTTCCAAAACATTCAACTTACCCTACGCAAGCAAAATCCGTCTCTCTCGACGAAGTCCCCAATCCGGCTAATCCTCTTAACCTTTTACAACATATAACTTATCTAAGTTAATACCACATTCTAATTGGTTACTCAAATAAGTCCTAGCTCGGCTACTAATGGATTCAATGCCTATGGTTGTTCTCTCACAACTAAATAGGCTCAAGTCATATCGAAAACAAGCCTTGAAAACATTAACACTTCGAAAGATAGTTTCTCATCACAAAACGTCTTTTAAATAAACCTCGGCTATTTTAAAACACTTAAAAAGCCAAATCCTTTTTCAAAACAACTATTGAAAATACAATACTTCAATAAATAGTTTTTCTCGCAAAAGTGCTATAACAAATAGTTTTATCCAAAAACGCCGCCAAATAAATTCGAACTATTTTAAAGCTTTTCCAAAACAAAATCTCTTTTCAAACACCTTATGCCTCTAATCATAAGTTCCAAAATATTTTAAAACTAAACAAGTCCGACTAAAATTTTTCTCGTTCGATTTATAACAAATTACTTTTAGCACGTACGTAACAAAAATCTTTTTAAACACACTCTCGACACAAGAATTTTCATTGCAAATAACAAATTAATTTCTAAACATATTTATCTTTTCATAGAAAAATAATCTCTATTATTTTTCTACTACTATACTTCAATTTCAAAACGGCGATAAAACAGTTACAACTTGAAACGACCATAACTCATTCAATTTTTATCGGATTGAGACGAGTCATACGCCAAATTCATCGTCTCAAAAAGGCGGATCAAATTGTTAACTTTCTAGGACACAAAAACAATTTTAAAATGACCTAAAGGCCCCCATAAATTTCGGCCAGAACCTAAAAATAGCTCCAACCCACTCTTTTCAAAAATCTAACTTGTTAAAACACTTACAAAAATACCAATTTCACATAAATCAACTCAATTTGGTTTAATTCCACACTTAACGACTTTTTCAAAACCCCAACTTCATAAACTCATATATATTTGGGGTTTCTTCTTCTAACCATTTATTTTCAAAATTGAGATCATAAAACAACTAGGGATAGTTTTAAATGCAAGAAAATCATATCAATTGAACAAAATCATAACTCACAAAAATTGCTCCTCAAAATCATATTTTTAAAGAACTCATGAACTTGAAATCCAACTAATTTTTTTTTAACCATTCAAACTATCATGACATAAACACAAGTTTAAGCAAGTAAAGAAACTAAACAAATCATTCATCAAACCACTAATTGGTTCGGGCAGCTCATGAAGAAAAAGGGAGAAAGTTTCATTACCTCAACTTGTTAAACTAGCTCTCAAACCTCCTTTGATCACCACATGAATCTACCACTTTGATCACTCATAACTCTCAATATCTCACACTCCAAAAATGAAGAAAAATGAAAAGAAGTGATGTTGCTGTTTGTTGTTCGGCCGAGAGAAAAAGGAAGAAAGCTTGATCTCACTTGAATCCTATTTATTAGCCTTTTCAATTAATGTAAGCCCTTGGATCTAATAGTGCAAACTTGTGGGATCAAATCCTAGCCATTGGTTCCCTAACTCACAAACTTAAAATAATAATAATCAAATAAATATCTAGATTTTTTCATGACCATATTCCCACTAGCTCGCTCAGTCCCCGCGTTCGCTCTCAAATGAGTAATATCTCGCGTACCGATAAACTTTTTGGAAACAGAAAAATTCTACCGTAAACCACTTACTTAAAACAATTCACGAATTTTCAAATAAACTTTATTCCGAATAAATTTTCGCTCCTTAGCTCGGAAAAATATAATCAGATCAAATTCTCATCACAGTCGATATATAAAGTCTCCATTTAAATTTTGACGGAAATCGAAAACCGTAAAATTTTCAAACAGCGGGTATATTTTGCCCGTTTTCTCAAAAATCACTAGAAAAATATTTTCAACATTTCGACGGGACTAATATATTTCTAAACTCATTTAAAGCTCATAAAACCATTGTGCCAATTTTTTGAAATGTTAAACTAACGCGCAGGCACAGTCTCAGCAAAAACGCTGTTAAAACAGACAATCAAACAGAAAACTGATAAAAACAATTAGCAGAATATCAATTAATATATCTCAATTTTAATTCCTGTTGTTTAAAATTCTACGGGTCTTACATTACTACCCACCAAAAAGAAGTTTCGTCCTCAAAACTAAAGTTAAGGATAACTACTCAACTAGTTATTACTAAAACCAACACAATAAAATCCCACAGGATTAGGTGTAGCCACAAAGATGCTAACACCAACACACTGGCACAACCGTGCATAACGCAACTTTCTACATAGTCACACCGGTTTCAAACTCTAAACACAAGCTAGACATCACACAATGAGTTCACCACCCAAAATTTACTTTAACACGAAGGTTCAAACACTCTAGTTCCCCAAGGATTCTAGGTCAACATGACAAATTCACAGTGTCACCTTTTTCCGCCTCCGTGGCATAGCCCACTCCATTAGTTTCACACGAAGTTGTGAGTGGCTACCCTCCAAAAAGAAACATAAAAAACTCTCTACGCACCACCAAAGCTAGCAAAACTAGTCAATTTCAATCAACATAATTCCGTCTATTATTAACAAGAGATTAAGGGTGATCAGTTCCTTAATTTGTCAATACATAGCCGACAATCATGATGGTGGCTTAAACCATCTTTACCTAACTTTAGTAATGCTCCCTTCCACTTGTGCTCAAGGCCCTCCGAGGCACAAGAGTCCAACAATTCCTTCGAGGTTTTCCTAATATTTTCCTCAATTTCTTACTACTCCAATTTTCGTCGACGAAACACGACACTCCAAATACGTCACTTAAACTCTCATGCTTCCACTCACGAAACATCCAATGAGTATCATCCAACAGTAAGTACAATGCCACCATGGCAAGTACCACTCAAACCATTACATCCTAAAGATGTTGTCATCTTATAAGTACTTCACAACTTCACCAATATCCACAAGTCCTTAAAAAAATGTTTCCTTAATCTCGTAACTGTACCGAACTGTACATTTTCTTTCAAATCTCGTTCTAACCATAGGCTTAACGACATCACCCCAACATCCGGTTGGTGATTACCACTCTTCAAATTTTCTTGGCAAATGTCAGACTATTCCATCTACTTCTCTTGGACTCCCTTTATACAAATCTCAAATTCCGAAAAATTCAATCTCTCAGTCGTCCACATTATTTTCCAAATTAATACTAATTAGCTTACTCTCGCGTGCCTTAAATAAAAATATTTCATCTCGTTAACTGCCATCTTTGGCACACACCAACTTACCTTGTATCCCCATTCTATTTGTAAGCTCTCTTGAATTTCTTTCCTCTTACCATTAAATTCTCTTTTCCTCAAAAGAGTTTGTCATCCTATTCTATTTTAATTGTTCTAACAACTTATCCTCAGCGGAAATTCCTACTTTTAAAAAAATATATCTAGAGGCACTTCTCACCTCAATTAACATAAGCCACATCTCCATGTGCTTCCCCATTACTTGTTCCTAACACCTTCTCTCAACGACTAATTTCCTCATTCTATTCTTCCATAAATGACACTTAGCATTTAACCTCGTCTCGACTTCCAAAATCTCATGTGAAATTCTTCCACATGCTTTCCACTTAGTAATTTAATCGTTCGAATATCGACCGTAACATTTCTTTCAATTCAAAACTCTCTTTCTCATTTATATTCTTTTGTACTTTTATCCAAATATGTCAAGCTCCACTTTCATCGGCATACACTCCTCATGTGTTTCCAAACTCAACCTTAACTCCTTACGAGGTACATCATTTTAGTCCTTCTTACCATTCCTTTTAACTTTTCCAAGTTTAATCAATGAGGTTGTCAGCCTACCCTTGCAAATCATATTACCTTCTCACTTCCTTGCTAACGTACACGTTAACCCTTCATTTGAGACTATCTTGTCGATGTTAAAACTCTACAAAACTCCAGTTAGGTCTGTCTCAACGATCTACTAATTTGCAACTTTTAAGTTCAACAACTGCCTAGAGTTGGTTCCCAAACCACCATGACCAATAACTTGTTAAATCAAAACAACATCTTTAATTCGCCGTACACAATCCAAATATTCTCGTTCCACATCAACTTGTGTCCAATCAAGCATACCCTTCTCGGTTCGACCAAAAACCCTAATCATATCGTCGTAATTATCTAAAGTTATAGTATTCTCTAATACCAAAAACGAAATTCACACATACGTTCTCGCTATCCGTCCTAACACATACATTCACTAGTTGGATTCTTATTCTTCTCTAACTTCAACTAAGGTGTCAACTATTGTACTCCTCGTAATCAAACGCTCCAATTTGTTAATTCCGCAAGTTCCTAATAATTATCCCTCTATACATAACTATCTCTAATCTTATCTTCGTTACGTCACTATAATTTACTTCCAAATCGACATATCTTACGCATCCATCAACCCATTGAACACTCATCTCAAATTTTACTGCTTGGCTTTTCAAGAACAACTACCTATGCACAACACTTTGTTATGATTTCATCCTTAGCATGTTCGATACCTAAATCAAACTCTTGAATCTACTCCTCAAGAATTACAATTTCTTGTTTTACCATCCATTTAATCCTAATATACAATAAAAGTCCCTCCAACTATCAACTTTCATTGTCTTAGTACTCTTACCGACGAACTCCTTTTCTACTCATACACAACATTTCTAGAAAATTGCCAAACATTGTCGTCCATGACCTGAATTTCTTAACGTTTGGTTACATCAACTCCTATAATTTCATAATTTCAATGTACTACTTGGTCCTCCAACCTCTTGGCCGATTGAAATCATTAACTTAAATTTGCATCCACATAGGATCTCTACTCAAATTTTGACCAATCCCTTCAAACTACTCAATATGTGTTGACAAATCTCTAAAATTTACTCAAGATGTTTACTTCCTCTTAGGGTTTGCTTGCCAATAATTAATAATTCTAGCTTACACTACTACAATTCTCCAGGTATTTCCATACTATACACCTCTAGTATCACCTATCAATGATATGCAACTCACTTTCTAAGACTGAACTCCTCGTTCTTACCTAAACATCTCTCCAAATCCATAGTTATCCAACCAATGATTACCTATAGTTTTGTTTCACATCGACATATATACTTACTATCTCCTGAACTACGTATAGATTGTCACTTATCCACGTGATAATTGGTCTCTTACCCTCAATCATCACGAGATTCATCCTTAATAATGTCATTTCAGACCCTAATATATTTCAACCACTTAACATAGACCCTTAAGGTACCCACCATTCGCATCAATGTCGTCTAACATCACCAGGTTTGCTCACTCTTGACGTACAACGTCCTTTAATTCAAATACATGTCACCCCAATGATTATCCAATCATCGTAATTAAATCCAATTGACATCTTTGCATGCTCCACCATTCCACAGTGGCTGCATCCTCTTTGACAACCCAATGACTTCATCAAGTCACGCCCTAACTCACCAGAACAAATATCCAATATTTTCTTCAAAAGGTTGTCCAAATCTGATCCTCACTTACAATCCTTTATCAGTATAACGCCCACTCGTCCATACTCAGCACATCCGAGTGACAACGACCAAAACTACTTCCAATCCATTATATTTCTTCCAAGAATCTCTTGTAGTTCTTATTCGTCTCAAGTCCGTCATCTTCGGACTGCCGCATCTAAGAAATTTAGAGACACTTGTCGACTAAATTCGACCAATACTTGGGGTTTTCAACTATTCTACTCACCGAAGCATTGTTCTCTACAGTACTTTAGTAAGAAACAATCCAATGCTTAAGCATATCTCATGCTAGACTCAAGACATACAACCACATAACCGGGTAAAGTTATTATGCATAAGGATTTTCCTTATGCATGGTGCATAAACAAATCTCCACCATTTATACTCCAAAGTGGTTTTGACATTATTAAGTATTTTGGAGTACAAATGGTGGAGATTTATTTATGTACCATGCATAAGGAAAATCCTTATGCATAATAACTTTACCCATGACGAGCGGCGTGTGCATTGTTCAGTCTCAAATGCCTTTATCGTGAAATCTCTTTGCTATTCACATAAGAATACATGAGAAACACCACAAGAATTATGAGAGACCTGCTCACCTGTACAAAAACTCACTAGCAAATCGACTAAAGAGCACAAAACCTTCACGAGTTTCAACAAACCCTTGTTGAAACTCTCTGACTGTTATGCTATTGAGCCTCATCAACCCCTTTCTTTGTGCTAACATCCTTACGGATGAAGCCACAACGCACCTACAAAGTCACATTTCAAAATTTGGCGCACACTAGAACAGAACCTGAGACTTTTCTTCTGCATTAGTAAGTAGTAATATTATCATCTATTTTATAATCATGTTGCTAAAATTATCAACAACCTAATAAAAGCACAATTTGGTCACTGATAAGTGGTAAGTAGTATACCCTCATTCATCTTATATATTCATATACTACATATTTTCCCCTTCAGCTTATATATTCATATACTGCATATTTTCCCCTAAATATACCCATCATTTGACTATATAACAAGAATTTAGAAACTAGTAGACTTTGTACCAAAAGCAAAAAAGAAGCAACTACATGGGTCCTGACGTGTGAGCCATCCACCGAGTTATTACATATGGTAAAGATTATCTGCGACCTGCTAGTAGACTAGTAGATAGATATCTACAGGTTCAAAGTCAGTAGTAGTGTGGGTCTTATACTCTAAAACGCTTCTTCTTAGGAGTTTCGTGCACTTGTGCTGTGCTTCCGAATGTCTTGAGCTGATAATTTTCAAAGGCAGCAGAAACAGCTCCCACCTTTGATTATGCAAAAAATAAATAAATCAGTAGATGGCATAAAGTGCATATATTCAAACATTTTCAAATTGTGAAAAATACTTTTTTCGCCTCTTGTTTCTTTGTTACTAACCAGTTCAGGCTTCTTACTGTATACTCTCACTATGATGTCTTCGTAGAAAGCTGGCAACAAATGACTGACTCGCTGGTCTTCGATGGGAAATTTTTCTTTATCCTCGTAGTCCTGCCATTATAATAACACGCAGTTGAGTCATCTGCCACTGTAAACTATGCAATAAACTCAATAGTTTTAGGAAATATTATTTGAACAATTATAAACGGTAGTAACCATACAAGGTGTATTTGACTAATTTGGAATATGGTGATTTGGTGACAATTATTTCAAGGAAGGCAAAATTGTCCATAATTGGAGTCTAAAATACACAAAATTCGAAAGGCGTTTTAAAATTTGGATTCAACAATGACAAGTAGTCAGCACTTGCAATAATATCCTAATCACTTATTGGCCAAAACAAAATACTTATTTCTTCCAAATTTTTACCACTTTCAATCAGCTTTTTGCACAATATGATACTTTATAGTAACACAACATCTGCGGTTAGTTTTCATTTTCATACACTAACTTGCAATATAACTTCTTGAATAGTCACAATTTCAATCAACAATTCTTAGTTAAGAAATACAATTGGTATTCATGGATAAAGTAATTAAAAAAACAAAGGACAAAACTGAAACTATAAGTGAGTTCAGTACCTTGAAAAAATTAATCCTGGATCAGGAAATGCATGCAAAAAAGAAAGATTGAGTGTCAGGCTACTGTTGGCAGTTAAAAAATGATTAGGAACAGTTAAGTTCTACAGCATGTACCTTTCAAGAGGGTTTTCCATTCCGCGTGTTAAATCAATTTTAACATTGCTCACAGCGACATCATCTTCTTTCAAATTAGTGCCATTTACCTGTTTAGAAAAAAAATGGCAATGAGATAGAGTAAGCACTATAATCTATCCCCAGAAAGGAAGATAAGCAAATATGTACATATACTGAAATGGACATTTAATTTTATTACTAAAGTTTTTTCAACCTGGGAGCAAACAATGTCATGGGGTGTGATGCTTTTGAATTTGTCGAGTCTGTCCTTTGGAACAGAAAATTCATTGCAGAACTACAAGATATCATCACAAAGTATTAAAGTCCCTCCACCTATCAGAATAGCTAAGGACATATCCTCGAAAATTTATCAGGTACTGTACGGCTGTACCTGGTACAGATCCCTTCTGTGAATACGTAGAATCAATTCTCTGGATTCCTTCAGCTCTTGCTCAGAAGAAGTTTCAATTATTTTAAGAATTGAGTCATCTAACTGAAATGTAAGTGTCAGCTCCAAATTGACAAATAAAAATATCCCCAACATCAAAAGTTTGCAAAATATAGACCTTCCAAAACTCAGATGGTTGATCAATTGAGGATGCAATCTGAAGATATGGATCTGCTTTCACCAGTGCATCGAGAACCATCAACTCTATTGCCTGACAAAGGAAACAACAGCAAATATTAGTGTTTTCTCTCTGAACACAAATATAATTTGTTTTGGCAATGCTAACTTTGGTGAAACCACTCACCTTTACTTTTGCATGTGTATAGACTGTTCGATGCAAATCAGCACGGGTTGCAAATAACTTGTGAATTGTCAGATCTGATCAACATGTCAAACAACGATAAAGCACTATAATTTACAGTCTTCCGCACTAACAATTATAGCAAAGTTTTTAGTAAGCACTAACAATCTTTAGCACGATAACAAATTTCATCATCAATAACTTGCATGGTCTCCATCAATCTGAAAAGTCAATAAAAATTTAAAATCCAGTTATAATTAATTTCCACCCTCAAATTGAAAGAATAGTCAAGGAATGAGCATGTGCTATATTTCAATAAGAAGTCAAATAGTGGGTGTACAATTGTGTTGTCACAACTCACAAACTGTAGAACATCCAATCCAACAAAATAAAGCCACCTATATGATAAAAATAAACACCTCTCAGGCTGAAAGTTGCACCCTAGGCCGCAAGCACGTGAATCCCGAACAATGTAGTCAAACCTGAAAATTCTTGAATTTGTTATGGTTCTATGATTAAGAGATTGGGTATCAATAACAGATGTACATCAGGAACAATAAAGTGATATGGACTTATTTTCCTGTTTTGTAGGGGAAAATTTTGCAACATCAGGAACAATTAAGAGATTGGGTATCAACTTACTTGTCAACATCAATTCCATTGCGACCATTTGCAACAATATCATATAAGAACTTATTTTCCTGTTTTGTAGGGGAAAATTTTGAGGCAAATCAGTATAATAATATTGTTAAAGAAAGCGATATGGCATAAATGAAGTAATTAAGAGAAAATAAAATTTTGGACAATAAGATGACAGACCCTTTGTGGAGGATGGTCAGAGCTAGAAGTGATCATTTCCTGCAAAAAGGAAATGAAATTTATCAAAGTTCTGTCTACAAACTGAAATCAGGAACTCAGTCACTAGTTCTTTTTATTAAGAAATATAAAAATTAAAATATTTAGGAATGGAATATGGATATGGATCAGAAATAAAAGTAGCGGTCAAACTAAAAACAAACACAGAAACATCGAAGATTCAATTGATCATTTGAGTCTAACCTTCACTTTCTTGAGGAGTTGAGAATCCAAATCAATATTGTGTTCATCAACAATGTGATCTATCATTTTCTCAGACATTTCCTCATGAGACCTGAGAGTAGTATAAATAAATAAATAAATAAATAAATAAGCACAAGTCAAAACAATGGATTCTCCAGAATGAAATGATTGGAGTTTAGCACAAAATTCTAATCAATTCCAAAAATCATAACAGAGCAATATATTGTTGTGTAAGAGTATTATAGTCTTATCTATCTAGGAAGTAAAGTATGAAACAGAATAGGAAAGAGTTGGACATTCTAATTGTTATCAGACTTCATTTGAAAGTTTCAGAAAAAACATTAAGTGTTATAAGTTATAACCAATACCAGAGACAATATTTGAGCATAGCACATAAGTAAATTTTGTATTCCATCATGAAAGTTATCTTTCTTCAGTTTAATTACCAATGAATAATTAATGAAGAGTGAAGCATCCAATATTATATCATGTGGTGCACCAATGTGACATTCTTCTAAGAAGTGTAAAGTTTGAAACTATACTCAGTTTTTGGGTACATTTTATGGAAAATAATGAGAAACATAAATATTTGTTTCATTTTAAACTAAAAAAGAAGCAAGTATAATTAAAAGCATAAAATCAACATATACTTTTTTTTATACAGAAGACCAAAATTACCAAGTGGTGCTATTAAGAACCAGGGGAAGGAACCCGCGCTCAAAAGTGTGGCTGAATGGCCCATGACCAACATCATGCAGTAATCCTAGACACAGATGATTAATTATATAGTAGTGGAATTAGAACAGTTAAAGCATAGAACTAATTTGGTAGATGTCAGTTACCAGCAAGTTTAACTGCCAATACATCAATTTTTTCAATACCAATCTCAGCTCCCTGAAAGGATGCAATGAACGCATGAGTGCTTAGCTCTATAATCTCCCAACTGATAAGAAGTATTTAGATAAGACAAATTTTTTTTTTTGGTTACAATAAAAAAGGATATACCTGGTATTTTTTAATGATATCAGTAGCTTTGCCGGCCAGACAATAAACACCCAGTGAATGCTCAAAACGAGAGTGCACAGCCCCAGGGAAAACCATATGAGTTAGGCCTGATCACATAAGTGAGAAGACAAAGTGCATTTAAAATGAGTTTGATTATATTATTTCAAAAAATCCAACCAATATCTCAACTTTTCACCTTGCTTATTTGGATATAAACCAACAGAATTTCATATTAACTCAAATTCCAAATACAGTGACAAAAAGTTAATATTCGAAAAAAGAAGAAAAGTAACCTGCTTGACTGACATTCAACTAGGGAAAAGTAATATCGTTATAATATCTATCTTAATGTTTAGTTTTACAAATTAAGAGACCTGAGACTCATTACAAATCTTTTGTAGGAAGCTTGCATTATTAGCAAGAGGCTGAATCCACGATTAGAATCTGTGACCTTCAAGCCACAAGAGTCAAGAAAACTCGAACTGTGCTCTTTTGATTTCATGCGAGATCAGCTTAATTGACAACACGGCCAGTTATTTTTACAATCCTATATTCCCTTATTAAGTTTGATTTATAACCAGCCAGTATTAATTGTTCACTCACCAAGTTGCTTCAAATCTCGAAGTCTGCATAATAAACAAAGTCACGTAAAGAGGGGGAAAATGTTAGTGTGCATTAATTGTAATTATTCGCTTCTAATTTTTGCATTGAAACTACTTTTGGTAAGGCATACTTGCCTTTGAAATTGTTCTGTGTCAACAAACTTCAAGAAGATCTGCAACAAACAAGAGATTTCCAAGTTACATCTAAGACTACAAAATAAACAGTAAGAAAACAGAAAAATAAACTCTAATGTACTTTGGATCAAAAGAAAGTACCATACAAATGCACAGATACAAGCCAAATAAAATATATTACATGTTTTTAATAGTCACATTACATTATATTACAAAAGAATCATATAATCGTGTTTTATATTAATAAGATGCATCCCTAAGTCCTAACTGATTGAAGGAGTATATATCAGAATCAATATTTTAAATTCAAAACCAAATCGCACGGTTCAAAAGTTGAACCGTGAACAGGCATCATCTATATTTCAGTTATTTGAGCAATTCTATCACAATTTCATTTCAAACTCAGAGATCTAGCAGGTTTGATGTCCAATTCAGTTTTAATAACATTGATCAGAATAGAATGTTTATCTACACTACTTTTTCTTCTAAATTCTCTCGCTAACGCTAGTAAATGATTTGAACAAATTGATCTATGAGGTTACATACACGATAAATCTCCGTGTAAATCAGTAATCAACTATACAAGTCCATCAAAACAATCCAAAGCAGTTCCACATTTTCCATCACAGATTATAACGGTAACAAAAAGCAAAAACCACGAACGCTACGCAGATAAAAAATCACAAACTCTCGCAGAATCTAGTTCAATCTACAATCGACAACATTCCAAAAAATTCATGCAACAATTTGCTACTGTAGATTCTATACACACACGGCATTGTAATCGATAATCGATAAACATATAAGGAATAAAAGTAGAAGTGCATAAGAATCGAGAAACGGAAAAAACGGTTACAGGCTCGAGAAAGATGTTGCCGTGAACGTTATCGCGGATGTGCTTGAGGAATCTCCGTTCGTGAGAGACGGAATCGTTCGAGGAAACAGGAACTGACATGGCAGAATCGGTGATGATCGAGTGAAGTAGAAGAATGGAGAGAAATCTAGTAACCGTTAGGGTTTGAATGAGAAAGGAAGAGAAACTGAAAAGAAGTTGAAAACAGAAGGTGAAGGGAGGAGAGTTGGTTTTTATAGTGTTCAGGATTTGGGAAACTTTTTGAAGTGACTGGTGGTGATAGTGGAACGATACCGCCAAAATGAAATTCTTTCACACGAGTTTTAGGCGCGTGCACAGGCGATTGATATTTAGTTGGAGATGTGTGTGGTGGACTTGCTTGTTTGGATTACGTTACACTATAGAAGTGGTTTAGTTGTCATAAAGAATAAGGAAAATGCTAACAAATGAGAATTGTTCGATTAATAGAAATATCGCATTTTATTTTATATGTATGTTAGATTTGAATTAAGATCTCTCATTTGTTCACCACAAGAGGAGAGTTTTTAATTTTTGATACTCAAATAAGAGTTTTTAGTTATCAGGACAAAAAAAAAATAAAAAAAAAATATTACTATATATAAGTTAATTTTTTTTTTATACTAATAAGCGTTAAAGAATTAAATATATTAATAGTTCTTTTTCAAAAATGGTATAGTCAACTTTTTAAAAATTTAACAAATAAATATTTAATATAATTTTTTGTTATAACGAATGTTTTTAGAACACAAGACATTTGTGGCATAACCTTTTTTTTAGTACATAAAGAAGTGGTTTTACTTACTCAACTTAAGTAAGTGAATATATTTTTGACTTGGAGAGAGGGGTGTCATTACGATATCTATTGAACTTAATTGTAAGCAAGTGGTAGGAGACATCTTCGATACATCCAATTCTCAATCCAAATTTGGAGCAATTACATCGGTTTGTCATGCTTCTTTACAATTATTACCAAATTTTGAGATAAAGAGCTTCTTTGTTGTTAGTTCCCAAATTTATGATCATATTTGTATTGAACATGTAATAATGAAATTAGTTGAGTTAGTTTATGTAAGAAGAAAAAAAAATTGAAATTCAAATAAGTATCACTAAAATTATGTAAGACCTACATGTGATTTAGTTAAATTCAATTGAGTTAAAAAAAAAATGTCAATGATCAAAATTTCATTAGATTCAATATATATAATATTTATTTCTAGTGTCGATCGATCCATATTGATTTATAAAATATTAGTTAAATGAATCAATCGTTAGTTCAGTGGTGATTGATGCTGAATTTGGTAGGGAGGACTACGATTCGATCCCCCACAACTGCGATCGGAAGGGGGCTGGAACCCACTTGATGCCAGAACTGACCCCTGAACCAGATTAAACTGGTGGTGAAAACAAAATAAAATAAAATTAGTTAAATGATATTTTGATGGTTTTTTTTAGTGGATTAATGGATCTAGAACTATTCATCTTGTGATCGATGAACATTAGACATCACACGGTGAATGTGTTTGAATCTCTTTTTTGATTATTGAAAAATAGATACCCTGCTTAAGAACAGTTCTATGTGTCCATTATCTAAATATTAGCATCTGGAATGATTTGTGAATATATGTTTATAGGAGGAAAATTATTCTCTAACTTTAGCTCCCCTAACTTTGGTGTGACTCTAGGCAAAAAAAAAAAAAGAAAGTGTAAAAATATAAATAAATTTTGGAGGAAAAACGTAGAGAGAAGATAAAAGAGGAGAGAGATAGATACACAGTCACATGACTTTTCCTAAAAAAAATTAGAGAATATTGATCCGTATATAGGACAATGGTAAGACTGTTAAATGCTCAACTCTTACCTATTATCTTCAAACACGAAAAATATCTAGCAAGTAAAGTATAATCAAACATAATAGGTAAGAGTTGAAATTTTAGGCCTTTGTTGAGGCGACTTTGACAAAATCATTGCAAGCCGCGGTAATTTTGTAAAATCTACACTTTGATCCCAAATCCAACCAAATATCCAACAAAATCCAACCCACAGTGATACCAAATATGTGTATGAGTAATAACCAATACCAGAGACAATAGTTTGTATTCCATAATGAAGGTTAGTTTTCTTGAACACAGTACAGTAGTATTATGTGGTGCACCAATGTGACATTCGAACAAGAGGAAAGTATTATTATTTTAAGGAAAATAATGAGATCATATATTTTCTTCATTCAAAACTAGAAATGAAACAAGTATGAGACTAAAGGCAGAAATCATTATGTACTTATTTTATCTAGAATTACCGTGTGGAACCATTAACAACCCCAGAATATGCCTTGAAATGATGGCATGACCCATTATTGCTGCTAGCTTAGCACCAACAATCTCACAACTGATAAGGATTAATTAACTAGAGATGGCAATTTAAAAAGTATATACCTGATATTTTTAATGATATCTCAATAGCTTTCATTTCATTTGCAAGAGGCTGCTTCCACAAGCAACTATTCCCATAAATATGCAGGCATTGACAACACATCTAGTTATTTTTCCAGTACTATATTCCCCTATTTGATTTCTATTCAACTGAGTATTAATTGTACACTCACCAAACTGCTTCAAATCACGAAGTCTGCATAATAAACAAGTCATATGTATAAAGAATGAAAAATGAAAAGTTAAGTGTAATTCAATTCCCATTTTCATTGATGATCACACAGGGTAAGGGAAAAAATGTACTAATCTCAGTGGTAATCAATTAAACAATGTTACATATGAATATGACTGGTAATTATTCAATTCTAACCAAACAATACATTATATGAATTGAATATTACAAAAAAATCAACTATGAAAAACTCAAAGTGGCTCGTGACATTTAAGCTAATGACATTTACTATGATTGATTTCTCACAACTGTTGTTATTCCAAACACAATACAAACATAAATTGAACAGAGTTCATCACCATTTGAACAAAAGTATCAAGGATTCTTAATCTTTATTCTTAACTTTCGAGCAATCTGCGCTGCTTTAGGGTGGCTAGGCCTCTTGTTACTATGGTATTGTTCTACCTCAACCCAGTTCATAACTTTAAGTAAAAGAGACTGAGGAACTTTACGAACATCCCCATTTGTCGCTTCCTTTGTTTTCTTCAAACCCGCTTCCAATGCCTTCTCAATGAACTCCATAAACCAATTCCCAGCTTCTGTTTCAATCTGTTTGCCCAACATAATTGTGTTGCTTAAGCTGCAAGATACTGGTTTCTTATTCTCATCATTTTCAACAATAGGTTCCAAGGTGGAACCTTTCTTCTCCAAAATCTCCTTTTGATTTGTACTTGATGATCTTAGCATCTTTCCCATTTTGGCTTTATGAACACACCTTCTTTTTGACATGTTTGCTTCAATAGAGTTTCCTGATTGGTCCATCGAATTTTGCATAACCTCGTGTAAAACCTGATCTTCTTCAACTTGTTTATCTGATTTTGAAGCCAATTCTGAAGCTGAAGTAGCTGCTTGCATTGAGATCATTGTACTAACTGCTTGTACAATATCATTATGAAATTCCAAAAACCGTTCAAAACATGTGGCAGGTGCATCAGCTCGAGCTGATTTTGCTAAATTTGAAAACATCCTGAAAGAAAAGACCAAAAATAAAGTTAATTAGTTGCTAGTTTCCTCTAGTAGCCTAAAACAAATATAAAAAGTCAAGGCTAGACCAAAAATAAAATTTAACAAGGAATATATACTTTAGTGATCGAACTACTGTCTCGGTGGCTGAAGCATCTCTTAATGCTTGAAGGGCAATCTTTTGAGCCACTTCTCTTTGCTGCACAGCTTCCTGTCATGCAACATAAAATTACATGTTATATGAATATTGTATACAATAAACAGGATTTTTAATAAATAGTTCAGCCACCATGATATGTGACCAAAATTTAGGTGATATCATCTGCATTTGACATAAATAGAAATAAGTTCAAAGTTTAGCTTTTGCAAAAAATTTTACCTTCCCCAAGGAGCTTAATTTTGCTGGTAAATTCACTGGGAGACTAAGATTGTTGCAATCATCAAAAGCCGAATTAGTAGTAGACTGAGATTTATGTTGAGAGATGATACTCGAGTCGTCTTTGTGAGTGTCAGCTCGGGTAACACTGGCAGAACTTGCCACTCTGGTGTGTCTCAGCCGTGGTGGCGGAGTACCACCTTTCTTTTCCTGCTATTTTGCACAATTAATCAAACAATCAGAAACTTGATAAGCAATAAATAGACAACATGTAATTAAAAGATGTCATAGTAGAATCCTAGATACTATGCAGAATCACGCTCAAAGTCAAATATAGCTAATATACAACGTCAATTACAATCATTTAGTGGTACAAACATAACAAATCACAGTTGCAGTCAAATTACCGTTGATACAACCTCAATTACACTCACTTTGAGGCCGGAAAAACATCGATTACAACTCAATTACACTCACTTTGAGGCCGGAAAAACATCGATTACAATTGTTTAGTCGCACAAACATATCAAATCACAAGACACAGATACAGAACACACACGAACACATGTGTCAATGCTACATGACTGATACAACCTTGATTACAATCGTTTAGTCGCACAAACATAACACATCACAAATGCAATCAAAATCAAATACATTCGATAAAACCTCGATTTCACTCGTTTCAACGCCAAAGACATATAAAAAAAACTTGCCTAAAATACTAAACATTAGTAATTAGTAATTAATTAATAGTCGCCACAAACTAAATAAAATTGAAGAAGGAATAATGTACCTACATTTGACTTGAAGGGACTCATAGGAATCCTATTCTCTCTTTCAGAAACACTTCTACTTCTAGTAATCTTTGTATTAGAAGAACCAACAACACAACTTTTTCTAAGCAATGCAGGACTCTCACCCTTTGCATCATTCATTTTACCAAAAAGCCCTCCACTCACAGAACACCTAATAGGAGTTCCATCTTTTCCAATTCCAACATTGTTCCTTCCTCTAATTGGTGTACACTGATCAAAATCCAAATTAACCGGTTTAAAAACCATAGGCGAACGCGTAAAAACATCACCACCACCATCATCATCATTCTTCTTCATCTTCCTCCCTGTACCCCAAGAACCTCTAACAGAACTGGGCTGAGCTTGGGCTTGGGCTTTACTATCTCTTAGGCCCAATAGAGGCTCAGGTGTACCAATGAAAGGGTGTCTACCAGGTAACGGTTTAGCACCTTTGAGAACCGGAACAGGTGAACCGGGTTCTAATCTATCAACATAGATAAATTGACCTAATTGCATTTTATTACTTAAAACATAATCATGTTGATCAGAAGGAAGAGTAACGTAAATCGAATGCGAAGAATCAGAAACTTTGATATAAAAGCCTTGTTTTGGGAAGAGACTTTTCTCGTCGAGATCGGCGGGGACGATGTCGGTGACTTGTAAGAGTGAATTACGATGCTCGCTTGTTGGTTTGACGCCGGTGTTTATTCCGTTTAGAAGCTTTAGGAGAATTCCAGGTGCGAGTGTTGCCATTTTTGGAGATGAATTGAAGACTAGTTTGGGAATTTTTGTTGTTGCTATTTTAGGGTTTCAAGAATTGAGTGTGAAGAAGCAAGAAAAAGCTTGGTGAAGAAGATGAAGAGTGAGTGAGTGAGTTTGTTGGTAACGGTAAGTAGGGTTAACATTGTAATATTGGTTTTTTGAAATATGTTGATTTAATGAACGCTGGGAGGGAGCAACGGTCATATTAAGTTGAGGCGTAATTTAGTTCTGTTTCATCTCCTAACAAGAATTGTAACAATAAAAAGAATTGTAACAAAAAAAAAAGAATTGTGTCCCCAAAACAAAAGACAATAAAAAAATTGATTATACCATGAATTGTTATTAATTTTAAAGATAAAAAAAAAAAAGAAAAACCAATTTCCGTCTCTATAAGCATTGTTTGCAAAAATATTGCATTATTATATATTTAAAAGATTGGGTTTAATTTAAATTCAAGATTTCTTAATAATTTTTTTACAACTAGACATCAGAATAAATAGTGATAAAAAAATACACCCTCCTACAATAAAAAATTAAAAAAATAAAGTCAAAGTAAATTGGTCTAATTGATAAGATTTGAGATTTTTTATGAAGAGTTTCTGGGCAACATACATAAATGAAAAGGAAAAAAATTAATCACATCATTAAATATTAATAAATTAATTTTCTTTTATTTTATTTTTAGTTTATGTATGTGTGCCTTTAATATATTTCATTTGTTATCGTGTGGATATGTATGTTTAACTCCTACCGACTCATCTAAATTTTTATTACAAATAAAAATGTTCACTCTCACAATTACAACTAAATTTAAAATTAAGATTTTACTTATTTTTTAAATAAAATAACAATCATCACTAAAAATCTATACACAATTATAAAGTTTTAAATTTTAACTCAATTTAAAATATTAATTCTAATAATATCGACATTTATTAATTACCTAACAAAATTTAGTTAGTGAGTTCAAACATATGGTAAATATTAACTTACCAACTAAAAATTTGGTAGTAAATTTTTTGGGGCGAACGAAATTTATCGGTAGCTAACAAATTTCTTTACCATCACTTAACAAAATCAACATTTATCACCACCTGACAATTTTTTTTATGGGGTTCAAATTTAGACACTTAAGAATACTTTTTGGTAAGGAATACAAAGCTAAACCCTTTAGCAAAATTGGGTATAGTTTACTATTTTTTTTCTTAAAAGAAGTTTAATAAATTGTGTCCTCTAATTAATATTATTTTTGCGTAAAAAAAATTACAGTTTTGGCCTCCTAGGTTTGCAAAATGTTCGATTTTGGCCACCTAGTTTCAAAAGCTCGATTTTGGCCCCATATTTATCCCCTTTTGCATTTTGTGGTCCTCTTGGTAATTTTGACCAAAATTTTGCTTATGTGGATTTTTTTTACATGTGTCGTAATGTTATTGGACAACCTAAAAAGCTTATTTTTCATTTTTAAAAAATAGAATTACGGGATTTTTTTTTATAATTGAGTTGTTATACAAATAGTAATAATAAAATTAAAAAAAGAAGAATCTTTACAACGGTATACGACGCAAAAATAGAAAGGTAGAAAATAGGGCTTTGCGAGAAGAAGAAGAAGAAGAAGAAGAGCGAGGGAGACGAAGCAATCTTGAAGGAGGTTGTTGTTGATGGCGGCGTTCGATGTTGGTGGGTTGTCCGGAAATGCTATTCCTGGACAAATCGGTGCACAAATTGTCCCATAATCATATGCACATAATGTTACTGCACATGTTCAAGGAACAATACACCTCAGTGCACAACCTCAATATGGTGCAAAATCTGATCATGGAGCATCACAAGTTCATGTAGCAACACAAGTTCAAGGAGATGTAGCAACACAAGTTCAAGGAGCAGCACAAACTGGAGCCAAAAGGGAAAGGAAGAAAAAGAATGAAAATGAAATGGGCAGACAACAATCACCAAACAAGCCTTAGACATATGTTTAAGCATTTATCTATTATGTTGTAATTTGTTTTGGAGTTAACAAGACAATCAGCCATTAGGCATATGTCAAAGTTTAAAATTTTATTCTAGTTTGTTTATTTTGATTTGACAAGAACATACATGCCATTAGGCATATGTCAAGACAATTTGTCATTAAGCTTATCCTTGAATTATGAATAAATATTTGCTATTAGGCTTATCCTTCAAGATCTATTTGAAATTTTATTCTGTTAAATACTTGTGTTGAAGTGTGAATGAATAATTGTGTTGGTGTTGTTATTTCTTTAAATACTTCATATCAACTTGTGGTCATTTCAAGACATGTATAATAAGGTATTTGGAGAAACATGCCGATTAGAATTTGGAATTTGACACCACACCTTGAAAGTTTGGCAGCCTTGTCATAGTGTTAATTGTATATTATATGTCTCTTGAAAGTTTATATACTCATTAATTTGATAGACCAAGTTTGAGTCTCAGCCTGCAAAGCCAAGTTTATATAGTCACGTGACCTTCTACTTAAAATTATCAAGAGGACCACAAAATGCAAAAGGGGGTAAATCTCGGAGGCCAAAATCAAGCATTTTGCAAATCTGGAGGGCAAAAATCGAGCATTTGAAAATAGGGGACCAAAATCGAGCATTTTGCAAACCTGGGATGCCAAAACTGCATTTTAGCCAAAAAAATTAATACTTCATCCGTTTCTTTTTAATTGTCTTTTTAGAATGATAACACCAAATTAAGGAAGTGTATTTTTGCACGTTATCTTTCTATTATACCCTCGTTTTAATCCCCTAATAAATTCCTATTTTTTTGCCCACATTTTTTCTTTCCAATAAATTTAATATATTATATACAAAAAAAATAAAATTTAATATGTTATGTACCAACAAAAATTAAAAAAAAAATGTTTTCTAAATATATAGCATTAATTGGTTTTATGGAAAAAGATAAGAGCAATTGACAAAGAGTATAATTGACAAATAATACCCATAAAATACAAAAAGGACAATTAAATAGAAACGCTAAATATGATAATAAAAGACAATTAAAAAGAAACGGAGGAAGTATTATTTATGTCACTAATACTTTCCACTTTATATTTATAGTAAATGTGAATACACCGATATTTCATTTAGTGTCATGTATAAGAAAGAAAAGAAAAAATGCATCTCACACCCTTTAAGAAAAATAAATTCATTTTTTTAAGCCAAAATAAATTCATTTAATTCTATGTGAGTAATAGAAAAATATTCTTCATGGAAACTTGTTCCATGAATATTGAAATAGTCGTAGAAAAATACTTCGACCCTTTTTATAAGGGACAAATTGGTGAATAAAATTGGACAAAAAAAAATTGGTGAATAAAAGTTAATTTATTTGATCCATATTATAAATCAAATATATCAACTTTTTATTGAGTCATTGTCTATTATAAAAAGACCGAAGGTGGTACAATTTAAATTTTTAATTTAATCAAAGGGCAGTTTAGGAATGAATTTTTAATATAATCACCTGATAAACTGGCAACATTTTACATGAATTTTCTTTTTCCAGAATTGAAGGGTTAACTATCAGGAAAAAAAAGGACCCAAAATTCAAACAGAAAAATACTTGTAAATGTAAACAGAACTAATGCACCTGAGAGTCTCAGTAAATAAATAAAATTAATCAAGTTACATTATTGATCGCAGCACCTACTAGAAACAAAGTATTGAAACAAAACTTGCACCTAACAGTATCTGGATGGATGACCTAAAATCAAAGATATCATCAGGATGTTATAAAGGTGTAGCAAAACCTGTAACAACAAAGAAGTAAATGTTAGGGTTCTTGTGTATTAAAGAAAATTTCATAGGTATTTCAACAAGTGATTTGGTAGCAGTAATTTTGATCATTCGGTTCTGTAATCAATAGTACTGCCAAATGGGTAGGGTTGCCAACCACACGGATACTAGAAAATTTGCAATCATCTAATCAAAAGAAGAAACAAAAGAAGATAAGAATTGACATAATAACTGTTGGACAAAACAAAAAAAAACACTTTAGCGAAAGTTAGTTTATCAATAAACCCTATGCTATCATTCCTAAACTGCCCTTTGAGAAGCAGTTATAAGAACTTTTTACATTTTCAGTTTTCACAAACGCAAGAAACGATCCCAGACCATTAGTCAAACATCACCATTATGCCAAAGTGTTGATATGGATCATCCCCCCTGGCATCAACACAGACAATATAGCACCACTCACCACAGTTTTGCTTTTTCATTTAACAAGCTAGAGTCTCTCAATTCTCATCTGATTTTCCTCATGCCGTTAAAATCTATGCATAATATTTGCATATACTACATTATAGATTGAGTCACTATTAAGTCTTTTAGGTTAAACTTTCTACTTCATGTCACTAAATTTGCCTATTCCTGTCAGGGACACAACAAGACGATAGTATTTCAATTCCTTGGTCTTCCCATACATAAAGAATTGTTAAATTTACCCTATTAAGGAAATAAAAGTTGAAAGTAAAAACTTGCCTGCCTATGTATTTGAAACATTGTTTTTAGGGCTCATCTTCTGTAATTGAATCAAATGGACACTTAACATTAGTAATTACGAACAAAATAACCAACTACATTTGCCAATGATATTGGGTGAATAGTAGTGAAATGGTTACAAAGAAATCGACCAGAAAATAAATGTGAGAAGAAAATACAATCATATAGTGACAAATATTATTAGCAATTAACTTTTCCCTGACATGAGAAACTAGAAGCCTTGTGACAAACTATGAAATTGCAAATGAATATTGTACTAGAAGAAAAAGCAATAACGATTATGCTCAATTGATCACTATAACACTGCAAAGTACCATTGAACCTATTCTCTCGTACATGTTTCCCATGCTGTTATTGTTAATCCACACATTAATAGATAAAATCATGGAAACAATCAATAATCTAGCCAGCGAAAGGACATAACTAACATTGAACCAATAAAAAACTACTATCCTACTCACTGACAATCAGAGTTTTTACAGTCATATTAAAGCAAAAATAAAATTTAAAATGATACAAAACATGAGACGTGGTACTATCATCCCCGTTTTTAATCATCTCAGACAATGCGGTTTTGAAATGAAATGACAGAGTAGTTTTTAAAAACATAAAGTAAACCCTGATTTAGTTGTCAAGTATCAGTGTCTCTCCAACCCAAACCTTTTGTTGAATCCGTCTCATTAATCCTGCTGTTATATATCAACAGGAGTACAAAACACTAGAAATAGCACGGCGGATTTGACAAACTGTGATAGACTAGAGGCCTATTTGGATTGACTTATTTGAGTTTATTTGCTGGTGTAAGTTTTGTTAGGTTGTTTAGGAGAACTTATGAAAACAACTTGTGACATGTTGATAAGTTGTTTTCAGCTAATTTTCATAAATTCACCACGAGATAGCTTATGAAAAAAGCTTATAGCATATACATATCCAATTTAACTTTGTTTTACCTTTTTCTATAGAAATAGCTTATACGTAAGTGTTTATTATGATAAGTGCTTATGCTATAAGCTGCAAATAAGACGATTATCCAAATAGGGCCTAGTTATAAAATGTTAAGTGCTACTTATTATTTTGATCAATTGTAGGGACTAACTAGTAGTAGAGAGAGTAATACTTAAGTGACTAGTATGTTTGGTTCCACTTCTAGAGGAGCCAAAATTGATTCTAGCTACGTTGCGTATCATATGAGTACCGTATGCGTACCCGATACGAGTACCCATTTTAGGAGTACCCATGCTTCATAGGATTCTAGAGGTGTAGAGTTGATTTTGAAATATCTGGTTTCTCTAAAGTACAATTGATTCTGCCTCCATAAATGATTTCACTTGAAGCTAGAAATTGTAGCTTCTAACTCTAAAATTTATTTTTACAATCAAATTTTCTTTTGTTCAACTCACTTTTACACGAATATATCTAAAAAATCACTTTACCTTTAACTCAATTTTAGTCAGAATCTATTCACTCAATCATTTTTTTCTCCCCGCACAATCAAACATACACTAAATTGCATGACAATCTAACCAAAATGTGAAGTAAAAAAGGAATAAAGACAAGTTTTTTTTAACGGCAAATATATTATTATTAATAACTAAGTATCTGCACAAGACGAGCAAAGACCCGTAAAAGAGAGACTACAGAACAAAGGCGCCGTATATAAGCGGAACAACAATGAAAATACTAAAACCACCGAAGAAGACAGCAAACCGAAGAAGACAAGTATACCTTCAGAAAGACAACCCCAGGTGTTATTATGCAAAGATAACAGAGAAGTGAATAACGCAGAAGCAGTAGCACTATGCAATGGCGTCAGTGACACTTGTGCACCAGCCAACTGCACCGGTAACCTAAAAATCAACCATAACAATTATTCAATTTAGATACATTTATTAAAATTAAAATAAATAATAAAAAAAATTCCACTGTGATGAACATTACCAGGAGTAGGAGAGTGAGTGTTTGCGTGGTGAAGTTTGAAAAGCAGAGGCGTTGAATTTATTTGCATTTGAAGAAGAAGAAGATCGACGAGAAAATAGGGTTTTGGCAGAAGATGAAGCTAATCGAAAAGATTTTCTAGCACAGTTCGTCGCCATTTCGTGTTCTCGTTCAGACTGGTACAACGAAGGAAGGAGTCATCGTAGTTTTGCTTTATGGGCTGCTGGGTCTAATCAATGGATCTTTCAACCCACAACATCAAATGGGCTGGGCTTTCTTTATTTAAAAAAGAAAATTGCTCTTTAGGCCCCACTTGTTGCTCTCAGGCCCCCTAAAATCTCAAAATATCCCTCAGAGTGATTTGGATTCTACAAGCCGAAATGAGTTTTATTTTGGAATTTATACTCCAAAAACAATTAACTTCGTTTCTTAATTTCCGAATTCAACACATACAGGGAATCAAATTGCTCATGAAGTTCTTTTTATTGGATTTTTCCTTCTTTTTTTTTGACTCAATTTATTGGACTTTTCCTTAATCAGTTTAGATCACAACTTACAAATATGAGCAAGCAAGTCTGCTATGGATATATCCAACACCAAGAGCAAGAAATATAAATACCTCAATTATAGATCCCCTAGTCATGACACTGAAAGAGGTGTACCTCAATTCTAGATTAAAACCAGGACCAACAAATGTAGCTTTGGTAACCAGCCTCTTCCATTGCTTGGCTACAAGGTTCTGCTTCTGAAAATGATCAATATGCTATGTCTGTCTAATACCCCATAACTTTGAACAATGAATTAAGAGACTATAGAAACAAAAACAGCACGATGCCTATACAAACCCATCCATTTGATAAAATCAAAATGCAATGATTTAAGAGTTAGCGTTTTGAATTAACCATCGACAAAAACTCGAGCATGAACAATGATGTTCGAAGAAGGAGGTGAATATCTATTGACATCCTAGGTGGCAAGTACTTGTCATTTCTCTCTCATTCTCCAACACCGAGAGTTTTTTTTTTTCTCTCTCCCTTTCAAAATCTTCTATTTTATTTTTGTCTCTAATAAACTTAATTTTTTCTTCAAAATAAAATAAAGTGTTTTTACGTAAAAAAAAGTTTACAGATATGTCATATGCTATTTTTTGGGTTCAAGACTTCAATTCTTCGAGTGAACTTATCCATGAAAAAAATAGTGTACTTTCTTATTTCAATTTGTTTCAAAGTAATTTAAATATAAATGTTCCTTCATTTTACAAAATTAAAATATTAAAAATGTATCAAAAGATAGTGTCACACAAGTGGTAGATACTTGAGCCCCTTAACCATTTGGTCTTGAGATCGATCCTGACCGGTGCATATGGAGAATCATTTCTTAGGAGAGATCAATCACATAATAGACCTCAGTTAAATCGAGGGGATTAGTCTCTGCAGTTGCGCACGGATGATACCTGTAATATCCCACATTCTAAACTACCTAATTAATTTTAATTAGAGCTTTGCCTAATTTATCATAAAATAATTTGAGGTGTTTAATTAATTAAATTATGAGATTTAATGTGTTTTATGTGGAAGTTAGTAATTTAACTAAATCCAAACTACACCATTAGACCTTAATTCTACTCATGATGGTTAATTAACTTAAGGAAGAAATTCAAATTCCCATCTCCATTACTCCCTCCCCCTCACGTGCTCCCTCTCCCTCTTGTTGTGACTCACCACCCATGACTCATGTTAGTGACTCATTGTTCCACTTATTCTTCCTTAACCCAAGAGCAACACCTCACAAGCTAAGTGTGAGTCACAATTCCACCCACTTGTAATTGCCATTGTCACATGCAAGCTAAGGCTTCACAAATTCATTGTCACAACACTACTGAAAATTTCAGTAAGGTCTTTCCCTCCTCTCCCACTCTCCCACGCCTATTTCCAACAACAACACAAGTTAAGCCAAAATTCCCAATTTTTCCTAACACAAACTATTGGCATTTTTCCATCACTACACCTCAAGGAATCACATGCAACAGAAACAAACATATGAATCTCTGAAAACCCAACACCAACAACTTCCCAAGAGAGCTCACATGATACAAAACAACAAATCACAATTTTCTAAACCAATACAATGTCATGCAACCCAAGGCTTTAGCCAATTCGTGCACTGTTCCTAGCCCTCAGAAAACACTATAAATAACCCCTCCTATCAAGCTGAAACATTCATCCAAACACCATTCAATTCATAAAATTCTAAGTGAGGGTTTCAAGAGTTTCTTCCTTCCAATCTTGCTCTGGAGTTCGTGGGGCTGTTAGGAGGAGTCCTGTAGCTGTGTAGAGTTTATAAGTAAAGGTTTAAAGCTTCATTCCAGGTGGGTTCTTAGGCTAGGTAGTTAGTTTTCCCAAAATTATGAAAATTGCATGTTAACTTAGGACTTAAGAAAATTGTTGTGTGAGAGGAATTAACTCCCAAATTTCTCTCCATTCTGTCGTATATTATATGTATTGTATGATTGCATATCTTAGAATGAGGATTGTAGGTGTTAAAACTGTTAAAATGTGATTTTTCGTAAAACAGGGCAGGTTCTGAGTAAACTCGCCACGGCGAGCTCAGGGCGAGCAATCATGGCGAGCTGGGTTCTTCAGGCTGATGAACCTCGCCCTGGCGAGTAACAACTCGCCATGGCGAGCGGAATTGGCTCAGGACCTATAATCTCGCCATGGCGAGCTTCCCTTCGCCACAGCGAGCTCACACAGGACATGACCTGTAACAACTCGCCATGGCGAGTGACAACTCGCCAGGCGAGCTTGACAGTACAGCAACTTTTTCTGATTTTTGTAAATTACCTTCAACACTCGTTTTAGATCCTCATCTAAGTTGAATACACTTGCAGTAGCACGATTTATATAATGTTATACAGTATGTTAATCACAGATAAATTTAGGGTATAACTTAGGGAATTTAGAAATGCATGTTCCCCGGGATTTGGTAAACTCATGGTAGTAACAACTCAATTTAGAATCAGTCAATTAAGAGCGAATTGTATCGCACTATGGACTCCCAATGGGATAATCCATTAGGTTATGACTATGTGAGCTTTATGCCGTGACCGAATCGGTTGACGGATATGGCAGGCCTCTGAGACCTGCTCACCTCAGAGTGTCCTAGTGTTAAAATGAATAAGATATGTTTCTGTGTTACACTTTTATTTATGCTTATGATTATGATAATATGTTAGTATGTATGACTGATTAGGATTCCCCGGTGTAGTCACCTTAGGAGGGTAGTAGGACTCACTGAGGCTTAGTTGTCTCACCCCACTCCAAACAATTATTTTTCAGATAAGCAGGTTGGATAAGGTATGCTGTTCGGTGTGCTTGCAGCTGTGCTTGGAGATAGCATTTCTTTCATGCATTTCTAGTTGTCTCGTGTTGTTTATTTCTATTCAATAATCTTGTTGTACCCGTTGTTATCAGTTGTTTCCGCTGTCTTATTTCTTGTTGTTGTACTTAGCACCTGCGTGTGCTTGAACTTTTCAAGTTGTAATAATAATGACTCGGTATTCAATAATGATATTTCACGTTTTATTCTAGATTTAGACGTGGGGTGTTATAATTGGTATCAGAGCAGGTCGATTCAGATCGTGCCAGAGTTCATTAGTATTACTATCCGAATCCCAGTATTTGTCTGGATTTCTAACATCTGTTCTAGGTGTCATGTCACTTTAAGCCTAGCTAACTTGACTTGATATTGGCAGTTAGAGCACTATGTCAGGAGCAAGACGAGGACCTGGAAGGCCTAGAAGGAATGTTGCTGATGATGATGATGAACCTGAGATGTACGGAGATGCTAATGCGAACATGTGGGCTGAGATGATGCATCAGCAGCAGCAGTTCCAAGCTCAACAGGCCCAGCAGCATCAAGAATTCATGAATATGTTTCAACAACATATGAACAATCCTTCCCCTCAGCAGCAAGGATCTAGTGCTGCATTCAGAGAGTTCTGCCGCATGAGTCCGCCGGAGTTCTACGGAGAGTACAACCCAGCGAAAGCCAGGGAATGGATTCAACGAATGAGTGGAATCCTTGAATCAATGGATTGCACTGAAGTTGACAAAGTAACATTCGTCTCCCGCTTCTTTAGGGGCGACGCGTGTCACTGGTGGGATGGAACCAAGGCGTATATGGAGGCCAGTCAGATGGAGGTGAATTGGGAGAATTTCCGACGTCTCTTCGTTGGACATTATATCCCAGAGAGCTACCAATTCCAGATGGAACGTGAACTGACGGAGCTAAAGCAGGGAAGTATGTCAGTAGCGGAGTATACCATGAAGTTTAATGAGCTGGTCAGATATGTGATGGATGGGAATGATGCTCCCAGTGAATCATGGAAGATGAAGAAGTATAGGTTCGGGCTGAGAGCTGACATAGCCCACGATGTCTCTATGCAGCACATCACTACATTTGGTGATTTGGTGCAAAAAAGCTATCATGCTGAAGCTGATCTGGGTAACATACACAAGGAGCGTAGTGAAGCTTTTCAAAAGAAGAAGGATTCTGGAAAGTTCAACCTACAAGTGAGGACTAAAGGTACTACCAGTAAGGGAAAGCAGAGTTACTCTCAACGTTCACCAAAGAATTGTGCAGAGTGCGGGTTCCCTCACAGTGGAGAATGCATGAAGGGAAGGAATATGTGTTACTACTGTAAGCAGCCAGGCCACTACAAGCACGAATGTCCTAAGCTGAAAAGACAAGGAGATTCCAGCGGTGCCTCAAAAAGCAAAGGTCGGGTATACTCACTTGACGGTGAGAATGTCAAATCTAATAATGCTTTGATTATGGATGTATGCATGTTAGGACAGTCTGAAGTTTTAGTCTTGTTTGATTGTGGAGCTACTAATTCCTTTATAGCCGTTGACTGTGTTCAGCGACTGCATTTACCCTCTGTACCTTTAATTTCCCCAATGACTGTAGCTGTCGCTACAGGTGGCAAGGTTACCTCCAAACGTGTCTGCCAGAACTGTCCAGTTCTCGTAGGCAGTAATGTTTACAACATCGATCTGATCTGTCTGCCCCTGAAGGATATAGATGTAGTCCTAGGCATGGATTGGCTCTCCGCCAATACCGTGTATATAGGATGTGCTGAAAAGAACTTGTTCATTCCTCAAGAAACTTCACCAGAAAGTAGAGCTCTTACCGCTTTACTCCAGAATACTCATCAGATGATTCAGTACTTAGGTGCCAGTACTAAGTGTTTCAGTGTCCTGTTCACCATCGATCCGAAGCCCAGTTTGTATCCTAGTGATATTCCAGTTGTTAGTGAGTTTTTAGACGTCTTTCCAGATGACATCATGAATTTACCACCCGAAAGGGAAGTGGAGTTTTCCATCGATCTAGTTCCTGGTTCCCAGCCGATCTCAGTTGCCCCGTATAGGATGTCTCCCTTAGAGCTTCGTGAACTGAAATCTCAACTTGAAGAGTTGCTTCAGAAACACTTTATCAGACCCAGTGTCTCACCTTGGGGAGCACCGGTGTTACTCGTAAAGAAGAAAGATGGTACGATGCGTCTGTGCATTGATTATCGTCAACTCAACAAGGTCACAATCAAGAACAAGTATCCCTTACCAAGGATTGACGACCTTTTGGATCAACTCAGAGGTGCTACTGTTTTCTCCAAGATTGATCTTCGTTCCGGTTATCATCAGATCCGTATCAAGTCCTCGGATGTTTCCAAGACAGCATTCAGGACTCGCTATGGACACTATGAATTCCTGGTCATGCCGTTCGGTCTGACTAATGCTCCCGCCATTTTTATGGACTACATGAATCGGATTTTCCAGCCGTACCTTGATCAGTTTGTTGTTATCTTCATTGATGACATTCTGATCTATTCTAAAGATTCACAGGAGCATGCGGAGCACCTGAGAATCGTGTTGAGTATTCTTAGAGAGAAACAACTGTATGCCAAGTTCAGCAAGTGCGAATTTTGGCTATCTGAAGTTAAATTCTTGGGTCATGTCATATCGCAAGGCGGTGTGTCTGTTGATCCATCCAAGGTAGAAGCAGTGTTGAATTGGGAAAGACCCAGAAGTGTTACCGAAGTCAGAAGTTTCCTCGGATTGGCAGGCTATTACCGGAGATTCATTTTAGGATTTTCGGAGATTGCTTTGCCATTAACCCGTTTGACTAAAAAGGATACAGTCTTTGATTGGGATACTGCTTGTGAATGGAGTTTCAAAACCCTGAAGGAAAAGCTAACCACAGCACCAGTGTTAGTGATTCCTGATCCAACCCGCAAGTATGTCGTGTACTGTGACGCATCTCACGAGGGACTTGGATGTGTGTTGATGCAAGATGGAGCGGTTGTAGCGTATGCATCCAGGCAGCTAAAACCTCATGAGCAGAATTATCCTACCCATGATCTGGAGTTAGCAGCCATTATCTTTGCACTCAAAATCTGGAGACATCATCTGTATGGAGTGCAGTTTGATTTGTTCAGTGATCACAAGAGTCTGAAGTACTTGTTTGATCAAAAGGAGTTGAATATGAGGCAGCGACGTTGGATGGAGTACCTCAAAGATTTTGACTTCAATCTCAACTACCATCCAGGAAAGGCCAATGTTGTGACAGATGCTCTAAGCAGAAAAACGTTGTATGCATCGGAGTTACTAATGCAACAGTGCGGTCTGTATGAGAAGTTTAGAGATCTCAATCTGAATGTGATATATCGTAAGAGCGGTATTCGCATCAACAGAATCGAAGTGTCCTGTGAGCTACGCCCAAGTATTGTGCAGGCTCAGCAGGATGATGTAGAGTTGCAGAAGAGAGTGAACCATCCAGAGTTCTCAGTAGCTACGGACGGTGCTATTCTCTATGAAGGTAGACTCTGTGTACCTCAGGATAATGAGTTGAAGCAATTAATCCTAGACGAGGCACACAAGAGTGGGTTTTCAATTCACCCTGGATCCACCAAAATGTATCATGATTTGAAAGAGAACTATTGGTGGCCTAACATGAAGGCAGAGATTGCTGAATTCGTGTCAAGGTGTATTATCTGTCAACAGGTGAAGATTGAACATCAGAAACCTGGAGGACCGTTGCAGCCTCTAGATATTCCTGAGTGGAAATGGGAACATATCACTATGGACTTTGTAGGAGGACTCCCACGTAACCAGAAAGGTCAAGATTCGATCTGGGTAATCGTGGATAGGTTGACTAAATCAGCTCATTTCATTCCAGTGAAATCCACCTACAAGGCCCCTCAATATGCAGCCATCTTCATGGAACAGATTGTAAGGTTGCATGGTGTACCTTTGAGTATTGTGTCAGATAGGGACCCAATATTCACTTCAAGGTTTTGGAAGGCATTTCAGAATGCGATGGGTACTCGATTGAAGATGAGTACATCACATCACCCTCAAACTGATGGTCAGTCAGAAAGGACTATTCAGACCCTGGAGGATATGCTTCGAGCATGTGTGTTAGAAGATGGTGGTTCATGGAGTAATCACTTACACCTAATCGAGTTTTCTTACAACAACAGTTACCATGCCAGTATCGGTATGGCACCTTATGAAGCTTTGTATGGCAGGAAGTGTAGAACTCCGTTGTGTTGGACAGAAGTTGGGGATCGTAGTTTCTTGGGACCAGATATCGTCCAAGAGACCACGTTAAAGATTAAGTCCATTCGGGGTAAACTGAAAGTTGCTCAGAGTCGGCAGAAGAGTTATGCCGACAAGAGAAGGAGATTTCTGGAATTTCAGGAAGGTGATCATGTGTTCTTGAGGGTTACTCCTAAGTTGGGTTTGCGAGGCGTGTTCAAAACTAAGAAGCTCTGTCCTAGATTCATTGGACCTTATCAGATCCTTCGACGCGTCGGTCCTGTAGCCTATCAGTTAGCTCTACCTCCTTCTATGTCAGGGTTACACGACGTGTTTCATGTGTCTCAGCTTCGGAAGTATATTCCTGATCCTTTTCATCCAGTGGAACTTGAACAGATTGATCTCCAACCCGATCTAACCTATCAGCCGGATCCTGTTCGAATTGTTGATCGTGATGCTAAGATACTTCGGAACAAGAGGATTCCTATTGTCAAAGTTGAATGGGCTCAGTCTCCTGACGGTGAATTCACGTGGGAACTGGAGTCAGACATGCGGAAGAGTTATCCATACTTGTTTTCGAGGTAAATTTCTTAATTTCGAGGACGAAATTTCTTTAAGGGGGGTAGGTTGTAATATCCCACATTCTAAACTACCTAATTAATTTTAATTAGAGCTTTGCCTAATTTATCATAAAATAATTTGAGGTGTTTAATTAATTAAATTATGAGATTTAATGTGTTTTATGTGGAAGTTAGTAATTTAACTAAATCCAAACTACACCATTAGACCTTAATTCTACTCATGATGGTTAATTAACTTAAGGAAGAAATTCAAATTCCCATCTCCATTACTCCCTCCCCCTCACGTGCTCCCTCTCCCTCTTGTTGTGACTCACCACCCATGACTCATGTTAGTGACTCATTGTTCCACTTATTCTTCCTTAACCCAAGAGCAACACCTCACAAGCTAAGTGTGAGTCACAATTCCACCCACTTGTAATTGCCATTGTCACATGCAAGCTAAGGCTTCACAAATTCATTGTCACAACACTACTGAAAATTTCAGTAAGGTCTTTCCCTCCTCTCCCACTCTCCCACGCCTATTTCCAACAACAACACAAGTTAAGCCAAAATTCCCAATTTTTCCTAACACAAACTATTGGCATTTTTCCATCACTACACCTCAAGGAATCACATGCAACAGAAACAAACATATGAATCTCTGAAAACCCAACACCAACAACTTCCCAAGAGAGCTCACATGATACAAAACAACAAATCACAATTTTCTAAACCAATACAATGTCATGCAACCCAAGGCTTTAGCCAATTCGTGCACTGTTCCTAGCCCTCAGAAAACACTATAAATAACCCCTCCTATCAAGCTGAAACATTCATCCAAACACCATTCAATTCATAAAATTCTAAGTGAGGGTTTCAAGAGTTTCTTCCTTCCAATCTTGCTCTGGAGTTCGTGGGGCTGTTAGGAGGAGTCCTGTAGCTGTGTAGAGTTTATAAGTAAAGGTTTAAAGCTTCATTCCAGGTGGGTTCTTAGGCTAGGTAGTTAGTTTTCCCAAAATTATGAAAATTGCATGTTAACTTAGGACTTAAGAAAATTGTTGTGTGAGAGGAATTAACTCCCAAATTTCTCTCCATTCTGTCGTATATTATATGTATTGTATGATTGCATATCTTAGAATGAGGATTGTAGGTGTTAAAACTGTTAAAATGTGATTTTTCGTAAAACAGGGCAGGTTCTGAGTAAACTCGCCACGGCGAGCTCAGGGCGAGCAATCATGGCGAGCTGGGTTCTTCAGGCTGATGAACCTCGCCCTGGCGAGTAACAACTCGCCATGGCGAGCGGAATTGGCTCAGGACCTATAATCTCGCCATGGCGAGCTTCCCTTCGCCACAGCGAGCTCACACAGGACATGACCTGTAACAACTCGCCATGGCGAGTGACAACTCGCCAGGCGAGCTTGACAGTACAGCAACTTTTTCTGATTTTTGTAAATTACCTTCAACACTCGTTTTAGATCCTCATCTAAGTTGAATACACTTGCAGTAGCACGATTTATATAATGTTATACAGTATGTTAATCACAGATAAATTTAGGGTATAACTTAGGGAATTTAGAAATGCATGTTCCCCGGGATTTGGTAAACTCATGGTAGTAACAACTCAATTTAGAATCAGTCAATTAAGAGCGAATTGTATCGCACTATGGACTCCCAATGGGATAATCCATTAGGTTATGACTATGTGAGCTTTATGCCGTGACCGAATCGGTTGACGGATATGGCAGGCCTCTGAGACCTGCTCACCTCAGAGTGTCCTAGTGTTAAAATGAATAAGATATGTTTCTGTGTTACACTTTTATTTATGCTTATGATTATGATAATATGTTAGTATGTATGACTGATTAGGATTCCCCGGTGTAGTCACCTTAGGAGGGTAGTAGGACTCACTGAGGCTTAGTTGTCTCACCCCACTCCAAACAATTATTTTTCAGATAAGCAGGTTGGATAAGGTATGCTGTTCGGTGTGCTTGCAGCTGTGCTTGGAGATAGCATTTCTTTCATGCATTTCTAGTTGTCTCGTGTTGTTTATTTCTATTCAATAATCTTGTTTGTATCCCTGTTGTTATCAGTTGTTTCCGCTGTCTTATTTCTTGTTGTTGTACTTAGCACCTGCGTGTGCTTGAACTTTTCAAGTTGTAATAATAATGACTCGGTATTCAATAATGATATTTCACGTTTTATTCTAGATTTAGACGTGGGGTGTTATAATACCTTTGTTTTAAAAATAACAAATGTATATATATAATGGTAATAATAATAATAATAATAATAATAATAATAATAATAATTTAGAGATTCTATAAAAAAAAAAGAGTTTCTAAAAAAGATACTCCTCTGTTTCTTTTTAATTGTCTTTTATTATCATATTTAACGTTTCTATTTAATTTTGCTTTTTGTATTTTATGGGTATGATTTGTCAATTATACCCTTTGTCATTGCTCTTATCTTTTTCCATAAAACCAATTCATGCTATATAATTGGAAAACTAAATCTTTTTTTTTAAATCTTTTTTTTTGTATATAATATATTAAATTTATTGGAAAGAGAAAGTGCGGGGCAAAAAAAATATGAATTTATTAGGGGATTAAAACGAGAGTATAATAGGAAGATAACGTGCAAAAATACACTTCTTTAATTTGATGCTATCATTCTAAAAGACAATTAAAAAGAAACGGAGGGAGTAGTTTCTAAAAAAAAAAGTTTCAACAAAAAGAAAACAAAAAAAATATAGTATTTGAAAGAGTTTTTACAAAAAAAAAAAAATTTATAAAAATTCAATTATTGTTGTCTATGAGATTCGAACAACATACTTTTGTTAGTAATTATAAAGTAATTTTCTCTACAAAAAGAAAGGTAGTTTTCCTTAAAATATTATAAAAATTCAATTATTATTGCCGATGGATTCGAACAACATACCTTAAGCTAAAAACTATGAATGACACCATTTCTCTACAAAAAAAAAAAGGTAGTTTTCCTTAAAATATTATAAAAATTCAATTATTGTTGTCGAGGGATTCGAACAACATACCTTAAGCTAAAAAACTCTGAATGACACATAAGCAAGAGAAGCTCTAATTGAATGCCACATAAGCAATTACTTTTGAGAATGCACAAGAGAGCTCCGTGGAATCTCGTAATGTATATAATAGAGATAGAGATATGTTATATGTATGTTGTTACTATAGGTTGACATTGGATTCCATGAAGTTCTTTTCTTCCTACCTCACACCGGGGAGTATGTTGTTGAAACTCTATTGATGATTGACATCTGTTTATAGAAATAGAAATCGGATATGGATTTCCTGCTGTGTTTTTTGCAAGCGGTTTTAAATTTCG